>CP045895.1:30016790-30029425 GCA_013387185.1 Caligus rogercresseyi
TATTGATTTTCGTCAATTAACGGACCTCTTCGTGGACTCCTCTTCTTTTCTTTCATCATCCCATCATCATCAAAACGCGCTCCTTCTTTCCCTTTAAAAAAAGGAGTGAGAGAGTCAACGTAGGATTTACCAGAAGCAGGGCGGGCACAGCCATTCCATGTTAGTGGTGCTCAGATTTTAAAAAGGGCATTTAATCGGGCGCGAAGTGCGCCCACAATAGTTCGTCCGCGCGCAGTGCGGACGAAAAAAATTGGGTTTGGCTGGTTGGAGTGGGTTTAACGGGTCGGTTTCTTGGTCGGGATGGTTCATCAAGTGTAGCTAGACATGGCATGGCATCTCAGATTCATCTATTAATAACATTTAAAACTCCTTACCTCTGCATAATTTTGTCTTTAGATATTTCTTGTAGATGTGGAAACAGGTTTCATTCAACATAATATTTTAAATAAGTATTACTATGCCAATGAACCAACCTGTGTCCCTCACTTTGCATGCACCTGGTCAGCTTGTCCTTTTTGCATGGTAAAATAAAAGTGTGAGTCACATGACAACTGGTTGTGACGTCGGTTTCAATCACTTTATTAACAAAATATGATAATCAAAAGTTTCTTCTGTTCTATTTTCATATTTTTATAACAATGTCAGCCTTGTTTCGTGCAACATTGCAAATTATCATTATAGACAAATACTTAACGAAAAAAGTTTACACATATATTTATGTATATTCTAAGAGGCCACGGGTAAATAGCAACAGCTATCTCCACAGCTAGCATTTATTCCACGAAAACCTAAAATTACAAAGATTTGCAACCATGTTAATTACAACCCTTTCACTTTTACTTGCAACCCTGTTACTGTATGCAATGGTAAAGAATACAAAAAAAAATAAACTTAATGCCTGAGCTGAGAAAATATATAGGGTTGCTATTGTGTCTTTTTCTCCTGGTCCTAGAGAAGCATCCTCCTAGGTGCCATCTCCTGTTGTAGATTCTGTTACCTCTCTGTGGAGTATTTCTAGATCTTGCTCAATGGAAATCTCGCATAAGATCTGAGAGACGTTCTCTCACACAGACTTCTTAGTTTGTTTTTTGATGAGGCTGAGCTTTGAGAATGACCTCTATACAGGGCGGTGTCACTGGCAGTGTCGCATAGATTTAATCATTTTGGAAAGGCGGAAGCTTCGCTGGCCGTTGTTTTTCCCTCAAAATCTCAAATATTTCTTTTAGGTCTTTTGAAGGAAACTGGCGTGGAAGACCTTCAGCTCTGCCAACAGCCGTCCTCGACTTCTTCATAAAAATCACAGGGTATGCACAGCTTCCTTTGCTTCTGGTTGAGCTGCGAGTCCATTCGGCATGTACGTAAGGAATGGAAGGACCTTGATAATTTTATCAGTGGGAGTAGCTTTGTCCTGGTCCCCCTTGATCCTCTCTGTTAAGCTCGCCAATCAACTTTGCAGAAAGGGGTAATAGACAGTGCACCTGAAATATACTTACAAAGACTCAAACTGGTGACCCACTTGAGACACTGCTGGGTTGTCTAACAACGCTTTGGCACTTTTCCTTGTTCTCTGCCGATCAGGCACCACATTAGGTACTTCAATGCCGAGGCTCTTTGCCTTCCTGTTGCAAGACCAAATTTCTGTAAACCTCTCCTCAGACCTCATGATGTCAACGTGTGAAGCAAACCGTCAATCACTTTGAAGGCAGTTGAGAGGTTCAGGCCTTCTTTCTGAGGTCATTGATGCCACAATATACAAATTATACATTACTCTCTTAGCATTAATATGACTAAAATATAGGTTTTCCATAAATGGTTAACACAACACATTTCCCTTTACATATTTCAAAATATAGGAAAAATTGGCAATCAGAAATATTTTTTTTTAAATCTTATATTTTTTCGATTGGTCTAGGGGAGGCACTGCATACCCTGTCTCACCTGATGCCACGTCACTGGCTGTCTCTCCCTCTCACTCACACACACACTAATTGCTTTCAGCTGTGATGTAGGCTCTGGGAGAGGGAGGCGGGGGGTGGGCGCTATGCCTACTACAGAAGGAACTGAGAGTCAGAAAGACACGATGTAGACAAATTTTGGGTCATAATAAATACATTATATATAAAATTATACAAAATTGAGCTATGTCATGATGTCCATGTGCCACAAAACAAACAATAAAAAAAACATCAGTCAAAAAAGGGCACATTTCTCCAGAGGGCAAAAGGGCAGGTGCTCTAGCACCACCTAGCTTTTATCTGTGCACGTGCCTGACCAGAAGGGGTGAGCTGGCAATCCGTCTGGCTCGGACGGACATAATATTGACCCAGGGTCAAAGGATCCATCTTATGATCAACAGGATCAAGAAACTTCATCATGGACAAAGAAGCAGGCCGGTGAGTGGGAAACTGAGGAAGAGGGAAGATTTGGAAAACGAGGGAGGATAAGAGTAAGAGGAAAAATTTAAAAGAAGGCTTCATATTCAATTAAAATTAAAGGAGGGTCTCAGCAAGAAAGAGAAACCCTATTAAATCACCTTTGAATAATATCATGTGGGTTGGAAAGAGGAACTCAAAGGACTTTAAAAAGGGATTTAGCCCAAAGCTAAGGCATTATAATATAATTTTTGGGTTTTGGCGCTTTCTGAACTGAACTAAAAATAATTAATGATCGCATGTCGGGGGCTGGATACTTGTTATCACATTCAGGCAACCCCTCAACGTTCTAAAAAGTTTTTCAGAAGTTAAAAAAAGTACCTCTTAGGAGGAAGGAATTTTCTTTAATCTACGCGGCCTTGAAAACCTCAAAAAGCACAAACTCCTTTTGAAGTCATTATAAAAAACGGATCAGAAACTCATATGGATACCCTAAAGAGCATTATGTCCGAATTGGGGAGGTAATCGGTGATTACGAGGATAGTACCATACGAAATCAAGCCAGAGGGCGAGGGAGAAGAACAAATATTCAAAATTCTTGAACATAATGTTGGAAAATACAAGATGAAAATAAAAGCCAAAGAAAAACTGCCTGTTTATTTTACCAATTAAAGGAAAAAAAGTGGAAATTAAAAAGCGATTTTCAACTAGTCTAATGCTTCAAATGTCTGAAGTTTGGGCATATGAATCGGGATGTCATGAGGAAAAAAAATGTCTTATAAGATTATGTAGAATACTTGAGAAAGGAACTAAATCTTCCTTTAAAAATAGAGAGTGCACAAGATCTCATCACGACAGAGTTTGAATCAGAGGAAAAAGAATCAGAAGGAATACAAAACGAAAAGGAAGAGGCGGTAGGTGGCGTCCTGAATTCTGTGAAGGAAAAGCTACCCACGGTACTGGAGAAACCAGGATACGAAAAGTAATGGAGATACAAGAAGGTCAAAGGGCCGATACTTTGAGAGAAGATTGGAAGTTATCTTAAGAAACGCCCAGCCGGAACCAAAATACTAATACTGCGGAAGGAAGAACTCAAAGCAAAATGGTAAACGAATTTATGGAAGCCCTCTGGAAGAGACGAAGAAAAAACTTCGGGAAAGAAGCCCTACCCCAGGAGAAAGAAAAGTCCAAGACGAGTCCGAAAAGGAATGACAACGCCTTTAAGCAGAATGAGTAAGCATTCGTTTTTAATATGCAAATATGCATAATTAAAATTTTACTTGTTAAAGATTTAAGTTTTATTACATCGATTTTATATTTTTACCCCTTACTTTTAACTCAACAATGGTTGGATCGTTCTCATTTCTTATCCTCACAAACATATTACATGCAAGTTTTTAATATATACATGGGACCCAGATCTTTTTATTCGTTTGGATTTTGTTTGTTTTTTATTAAGCTTTGGATGGATCTTAAAATAATATCAGCAAACGGAAACTCGGTATTTAACAAAAGTAAAATACTTAAAGAAATCTTCCCAAAACATAAAATAGAAAGAGAGAGAAAATGGTGACGTCTACGAAGAAAACAATATATATTTATGGCTAAATATGTGTATGAAGTGAGTTATAAAAAGAGAAGAAGACCTTATAAGGTATTACTTTGCCTCATGTGAAATGTAAGCACTGAGCCAATGAACGCTGGGGGAAAATATGCCGGAGGATTGATTTAGCCAATGAATGCTAAGGAAAAAGACCTTCCATGAGGTGTATTTCGTGGTTAGAGATCTTTATGATCGGATTGCGATGACGTAGAAACAGCGGGAGGACTATCGTTTGTAATACTTAGTCTAATTATACTGGGAAGAAGATACTAGGAGGTTTAATTACGAACTATAGGCTCTGTACCTAACATACAATCTTCTTCCCCTCTTTAATTCACTGAATACACCTCCTTACTGTCTTCTTCGGAGCATTCATTGGCTCAATGACTACGTACGATAATCATTATGTATTTTATGTTCTAAATGACTTCTCACTGTCTCCAGCATTTATGGACTCAGTATCTACATACGATTTCGTATTCATCATGAGAATGAATAAAGACTGTAATAAAGGATAAATAATTATTTATTTGTATTAATCATCTACAATGGACCATTCATTCACATGAACATTGGGTGGATAATGCTGTAGTTACTCTAGTTACAAATTCATATTTATTATGAGACTAAATAAAGACTGCATAAATGGTTATATATAATGATTTATTTTATATTTGATTAACATTGTACTACTAAAACAATATATAGTCTATAAATATTGGTTAGTCTATCTATGGGCCAATAAGAGCCCAGTGAACCAGGCTGTGGCCGATTCGGGCATCTCCGAGACGAGTGTCATCGAATGGTTCGCCTTATACGTGACATCTGTTCGTGGAAGCTAAACACATGAACAAAAGTATACTTATTCATGTCTTCTTCTCCTTCTTAACTCACTTCATAACCTCCGCTGTTTCTATGTCATCGCAATCTGATCATAAAGATCTCTAACTACGAAATAACCTCATGAAGTCTTTTTCCTTAGCATTCATTGCTAAATTCAATCCTCCGGCATATCTTCCCCACAGCGTTCATTGGCTCAGTGCTTACATTTCACATGAACAAAGTATACTTATTCAGGTCTCTTCTCTTCTTTAACTCACTTCATAACCTCCTGCTGTTTCTACGTCATTGCAATCTGATCATAAAGATCTCTAACTACGAAATACCCTCATGAAGGTCTTTTTCCTTAGCATTCATTGGCTAAATTCATCCTCCGGCATATCTTCCCCCAGCGTTCATTGGCTCAGTGCTTACATTTCACATGAACAAAGTATACCTTAGTAAGGTCTTCTTCTCTTTCTATAACTCACTTCATACACATATTTAGCCATAAATATAGCTGTTATATTTGTTTTCTTCGTATGACGTCACCATTTTCTCTCTCTTTCTATTTTATGGTTTTGGGAAGATTTCTTTAAGTATTACCGAAAATTATTTTAGAGTATATGATATCATACAACCCTGATATAGTTGCAATATGTGACACAAGGGTTAAGAAGGTGGCGCTTTGTGATTATTTTTTGAAGGATATCAAGTCCTAATTACTCCAACAGTAAGAAAGAGCGAATCACCCATCAAGGGGAATTTTAGTTTTGATAAAAAGTGAATTGATTGCAAAGGATGAAGGCGGAAATTTCTGTGTACTGACAGTGAGCTGAGGAGGTAGAAATGTTAAAATTGTATCAATTTATGGACCGAACTCGGATAACCCTACGTTCTTTCATTCTATTGAATCTAAATTTATAACAGAGAATACTCGTGGGGATGAGGACCTGATATTGATGGGAGATTTCAATGTGACCTTAAACCAGGAGCAAGATACATTCGGCTATAAAAATTTAAATAATAGTAAAGCAACACCGCATTGAGGGATCCCTTTATAGAAATAGGCTCACAGACCCTGCAACAAAATTTAGCGACAATCCGCAACACACATTTCATGTCGAAGAGAAAATAATATCATTAAAAGTTCCAGACTAGACTATTTTTGTGTCTGAGGAGCCATCGACCTTGGTTGCGGATTACAAGAGAATCCCAGCATTTATGTCAGATCATCATCCGATCATGTTAACTTTCACATTGCCAAACTATAGATCAAAGAAGGAATGGAAATTGAATGCCTCCTTCATAGATGATAAGGTTACCAAGATAGAATTAAAACTATTATTCAACAAATTAAGTCTAAGCTTTGCAACAAACATATAAAATCTCCTTCCCATGCATTAAAACTGGTTCTTGACTGCTCAAGAAGGGAATATATTACATTGGGGGTTAGGCTAAGTGAAGAAAAAAAATCGAAACTACGTAGAATGAAGGAAAACGGAAAGGATGTACGGGAGAGGGAATAGTGGAAGGTGAAGAGGTGCAGGAAATCACTCAGTATTATGCGCAAGGTCATTAATTAGAGCTGGATGTAATTTGTAAGAAAAGAACAGATGATTTTGGACAGTGTGAAACTGAGAGAAAGAGTTAATTCTAAGAAAAAAGAAATAACAGCAATTTTTGACACTTCCGGAAATTTGGAGAGGGATCCTCAAAAATCAATAAAATAGTTAGTCACTTTTATCAAAAATTATATACATGCAAAGATTGTTATAGACAGTCGGGTAATAAATGTATAAAATGAATATTTAATTCTGCCGACTTTACCAGACAAATAGAAACTAAAATGGGGACAAAGGTTTCTCAGATTGAAGAAAGTTTTAAAAATATTCTGGAGGAAAAAATTAGCGCCTCTGAGATAAAAGATTATATAAAACTTATAAGAAAAAAAACAAAGCTCCAGGACCAGATGGTTTACAATGGAATTTTTCAATAAGTTCAGTGACTTTTTGTCACCATTATTGGAAGAAGTTTTTGAAGAAGCTCACATGGCAGGTCATTTTGAGAATGACATTTCACTTGGCAAACTAATATTAATTCCTAAAGTAGGGAGGGACCCAAGAGTGGTCGAAAATTTAAGACCTCTGACCATGCTCAATGTTTCGTATAAAATTCATAGTGGCATATTAGCCAAAAGACTTAGACGTTATTTGCCTTATATAATACACCCGGCTCAGAAAGGTTTCGTTCCAACAGATTGATGGAAGATGTGGGTAGAAGTATTAATGATGCTATCGCACAGGTTGATAAAAACAGTTCTTATATAGCGATTATGGGAGTTGATTTAAAAAAGCTTTCGACTGTATGTCACATCAATTCATTTTAAAAAGTCTAAAAAATCATGGATTAGGAGAAAATTTTGTAAGGATGGTAGCAGTCAGTCTTTGTAGTACATATACGTACTATGAAAGTACTAACAATATTTTTCAAATTAATAGTGGTTGTAGACAAGGGAACCCTATCTCTCCAACTTTGTTTATAATGTGTCTAGACTCGCTAGTAGAGGAGATAAGCGTATGTAAAAACATAAAAGGTATTAGAGTAGGAGAAATCGAAACTAAAGTACAAGCCTTTGCAGATGACATGTCCATAACATATTCAGGGAGTCAGGAAGATATCGAAGAATCTTTTAAAGAAACTTTGAACATTTTTGAACAATTTCGTTTAGAGTCGGGTCTACAAATAAATTTTACAAAAACTCATTTAATGACAAATTTTAAGATTTTATTTAATTTGAATGGAATTAAGGGTACAGACATTTAAAAGTTTTAGGAACATATATAGCTTTAGATGGAAAAGATGTTTTAGAAAACAGGAAACTTATAGAAGAATATATACAAAAATCTACAGCTAGCTATGCAAAGATTTTAAAGAGGGATATTATGTCGAGGATTTTTGTTTGGAACAATCTTATTTTACCAAAAACGACTCATATTTTAAAACTAACTCCATACTTCGAAAATATTTGCCAAAAAGTAGACGGATTGTGTGAGGTTTTTTTATTCCCAAATGGACGACCTAAAAATATTTCGTGGAAGCGGATCCAGACTCCTAACAGATTGGGGGGCTAGGAATGCTTAACTTTGGTAGTTTTTTAAAGTGGTTCCGACGAATTACACAAAAGGGATCTATATGGAATGAATCATTGGGGAATATATTATTCGCAAGTGGGAATGCTACAATTGAGCAAAAAGAGGCAAAGGACCACATACAATACTGGAATTATCTCGAAAAATAAGTCCATTCTGGAATGAAAATAAGTCCATATTTAAAGAGATAGCTGATAAACTTTTAGAGAAAATGGAGTGGCAGGAACCAGTTTTAGAAAATACAAGACTTGGATTTTTAGCTCACACATCTATAAAGAGAAAGATTGAGTGCGTGGGGGATATTTTTAGTGAATATAATAACTTTACAGTAAACGAGACTCTAGAAAGGCAAGGCATTTTAAGCAAAGTTTTTTTCGTACAAGGGAAGTCGGACCGAGGAATTGTTTTTATAATTTCGTAGAATTTTAAGTAATAGTTTTATTCGGGGAGCTATATTAGGTAAAAAGTCGAGCAAGTGTTTCCTGACACAGATAGAGAGAAGGAAGGAAGAATATGGATTGAAAGCTCCAGTTAGTGAAATAATCAAAGGTTCATATAATCTGAACTTCTCCCTATCATGGTTGAAGTACAGAGTTGTGACGAATACTTTGTCCTTGGGAGCCCTATATGGAAGGACTTTGGAGGAAAAGACTTGCTTCCTTTGCAAGGAAGCAAGGGAAACGCCAAGGCACTTCTTGATCGAGTGTTCGTTTGTTGTTCGCATTTTAGGGCACTTAGTGACAATTTTTTACGAGGATTTTAATTTAATTTTAAAACCGAGAGAATTTGTCTTCTTTTATGTGGGTCCCCATCAAAACAAATTAATTTTATAACTGCAAAAGTTCAATTTTATCTATACAATTTCGATCAGCTAAAGTTACCCCCCCCCGGATGATTTTATTAGTATAATTGAAGATTTTATTACAAATGAGATTTACTTGTAAGTGCATAAGTTATTTGTTATTGATGTAATTATATGTTTACATGAAATATAGTTGTACTTGGTACAAGAAAAAGAAAACTCCATATAAAATAATGAGCTATACAAGTGCTTTATTACTTTCTATATTTTTGTCAATTCACGAAAATATTATTCAAAAGGTGCGCCATTGTTAGCGAGGATTGATAGTGTGTTGATTTTTTTTGTATGGGCATAGTTAGAAATATAAATCCCACTCAACAATGACCTCTATGTTTTTTTGCCTAATTGGTTCGATAGAATTGCAGCTTCCGTTTGGATATAAATAAGCAAATTAACATGCAATTACTAGAGAAACTAGAATGCTCTCTTCATGAGGTTGTCCAAAGTGTCTTCCCCCTCTTGGGAGTCGAATCTGCACCCTTGATATTCAGCCCGCTTCAATTAGACGTATTTAGTGCTCAAGGGGGTTGGAAAATTGAGCATCATTGTTCTGTTAGGTGTTTTTATTAAGTAAAATAGTCATAAGAAAATCTATTTATTCGACAAAAACAATCAATATGAATAATTTAATTGAAAAGTGAATATCAATTTACATATTCAATATTAATTATTTAATTAAATCGCTATTAAATACTATAAAGAAAATAGTGATACTGATGAAAGCTTCTTTATAAATATTATTGGAAATGGACAAAATAGGATTTGAAACCAATTCAACATTATTTGAATAGAACAACGGGATTTGTACGCCTAAAGGAGGGAGGAGAAATGCCTACTCAGTTAGATCAAGGTGGTATATAGAAATACAGGTAGGTCACTCTCGAACATAAACAAAATGTGACATCACTGGAAGGATTGTTTACCAGGGTTTTCAAAGGGATTAATTTCTTTAACTCTCGAAACTTCAATCAATAATATTGATAATTATTGATGTTATTTTTCTAAGAGAAAATAGAAATAATATAAAATCGTTCTTTGATTTATTAGTTTTAGTTATTTTATTACTTTGATTATGAATAGTTGTGGATGAGGTTGTTATCCTTTCTACTAAGTTTAAATATCACTCATCCATCTTCTAAGGAAACTTAATTTTGGATCTTGGCTCACATTTCCATGATTTCAACATTATTTGACATCTTTGTCACCCACATCGGATCATCCGAATCGAGTTCACTCACACAAAATGCCTAGAACAAATTAATTTCTGAAAGCGAAAGTCCCTGCAAGTTTACTCCATAGACTGAAGTATTCGATTAAGCACTCATTAAGAAGACATCCATGTGCCTCTTGAGCAAAATTTATATCTCAATCATGAGGAAGGAAGCATGTGTTGCACCAAGTTAATGGAAGTATAGAATTTAGCCTCAAGGGATAGAGCTCTCGTTCTCCGGAACTTCAGTTGTTACTTGAATGATCAGAACGTTCAATTGTCTATATGGGCGCCACTTTAAGGATCTTGCTGGAACTATATTTTTGATATAATTTGCCATTCGGATTACTCTCATCATCATGAAGTGGAATCTTGTAGGGCAAGCATCCTATAAGGTTTCAGTGTCTCTTTCTGCTTTTTCTATCGTCTTTGTTAATGAAATTGCTACTAAGCACACTTCAAAGCTCCCCTGACTGGGCATTGACATGTTACTGTGTCTTCTGCTGCACCTCTACCCAACCAAGAATAAATTATCTTATATGGTTTCAATTGGCCTCCGAAAGGCTAATACTCTCGTTAGCAATATGTTTCGATTAATTTAATTAAGTCAACCAAAGTGTGAATATTCTCATAAACTGTAGTGTATATTTATTTTCATCAGTATTTTGTTGTTATCTCTATCAGAAAAAATTATTTTTAACATCACAAATCCAATTTTATTAATACAGATTCCAATCCATTAATATTTTCCAATATTTCAGTAATACAATATATGTTATAAATTACATTTGAAACCAAATGAAGTTATCTTTTTAAATACAAAAAAAAATAGATGTATGAATAAATGAATATCAATAAGAAACGAAACTCGCATTTAACATCTATTGTCATTGAAGTGTCCTACACAATCTATAGCATAGTACAAGCAGCGAAACATTCAATTACATGACTGAACTGATTCATCCGATGAATATAAATCAATTAAGTTTGAAGAATTAATGATGTATAATATTGGTTTAACCAAAATCTGCCTTTTTTTATGGTTGACTTTATGGCATTCATTACCCCTGCCGTTTTTAAAAACATATTTTATTAATTAATTAGTTTCCATGAATAAAATAGATTCCAATACTTGTCAATAAGAATTGTAGACGAACTCAAACGAATAATTACACTTATAGTAAACAAACTTAACAGCATTATTTTTTCATTGTATATATTTCAGAGTAAATTGTAGTTTCACGAAAATTTTCCATCCCAGCAATTTCATAAAAAAAAAATTAAGAAGTGATTTTTCTTCCGTAAATCTTTGACGTCATGATGATACTCCTTCAGTCGTCGTCTATCCTATCCTAAATAATACATTTTTGTATATTATCAGTGAACTGAACGTTGATAGGTCCTTCGTATCGAGTTGCTCCATCGCGTCTGGTGTCAGACAACTTAGTTGCATTTGTTATATTTTTGGAATATCTTAATTACTCAACGAATGTGGCATTCCTCCTCTTGCCACTTGACTAGAATAGTCTACTCGAATTCACTCTTTTTGGAGCATTCAAGGCATCACATCGTAGGTATCTATAAATAAACAAAAATGTAATTAATAATGCATTCATTTATTTCACAAAAAGTTAATTAAATTTTTTTTTGCAAGATCCTCTGAGCAAACCTAGGCTGTTCTATAACTTTAAATAAAGTTTGATAACCTCAAATCTAATGTTTTAGGATTTAATGTTAGTTATTACTATTATTCAAAATACGAATACTAATACATAACAATAATTGAATTATACAAAAACTTCATGATGGTGTGCATGCTTTCATTAAGATTATATAAACATATACTATATATTTATAATAATATTATAGGGCACATACCTTCGGGGGCAAATATAAGGACCCAGGAATCCTGACTTTAGGCACAGGACTCTCCAAGGTGGGCGGCGTAATTGGTGCCTAAGCATATACTATACATGACTTCCAGAAAAAAATTGCTTCATGCTTCAGAGGAACGCTCGGAGTCGTTTTTAGAAGTAGCTTTATAGGTTGAATTTCTAATTATCATTGGATGGGAGCTCCTCCTGATCTTCCACTATATAGCAGCAGTCCATCTTACACCCGAATTGCTTGACTTTGAAATTTGTGTTAGAGGTTGTACAATTGCAGGTTATTGTGTTTGTGGATTGCCATTACGATTTCGTGAGGCAGATGTGATTTTTTTGTTCCACAAGTGTTTAAAAGTTCATCTTCATTAACTATGGATCAGCCTCCTCCATAATTCGGTTCGGTAAAGCTCACAAATAACTTGACCACTTTTGTAATCAATTAGGCACAGATTCTCTCTTTACATGTGTTGGGGAAGGTTGAGTAGGCTAAGGTTGTCCTCAATAGGAGTACAATGTACAGTTTGGGAGCGTTTTGGACGTAGGTCGAGAGGACTTCATGAGTGCAAGGTGTCCTCATACAGCTTTAGTGAACACAGACAGTCATAGGGGTATAATGGTGGGACTGTTGGGTTTCATATCCATACCCAAGGAGTCCTTATGCGAATCAAATTCGGAGGGCGAGATGCTCGAACTCAGATATTATTGAAACGCAGAGCTAAGCACTAAGGATG
>CP045895.1:30029525-30064708 GCA_013387185.1 Caligus rogercresseyi
TGTATGAGACCTTGGCCACTTTAAGCACCGTTAGATGGTACTACCCGTGGTAGAATTTTTTACGGCTACGGACAATGTTTTCTCGAAAATGAATTGCACATCTAAAAACTAAATGTTCCTCATCCCTCGTAGATTATAATTTTTAATCCTGTAAAGCATGCGGCTTTTTAAATAAGCTATGTTATCGATCGACGTTTTTATTGTTTACTGTGAACAGAATACAAAATGGAACGCCGTTCGAGAAAACAAAAGGGCTTTTGAAATATCTATAAGCTAGAAATATCAGAAATAACTTTAACTTAAATTTATAAAGTACAATATTCGTGATAACCCTCCTCCCCCCCCAAAAAATCAACACCATTCAAGTATTTATGGGAACACTATTTTCTAAAGGATAAAACCCAAATAAAACGATCTTGTAAGTCCGGTTTACATCAAATTCAGCTACTCCAATGTAGCCAAAAAATATATCTATCAATAAATATATACCTAAACCCTCTCACGAAATTTATATCCCTGTCACGATCGGTATTCTTTATTGCGCACATAAGAGAGAGAGAGCTTCCTCCGATCAAAAGCCCTTAAGATGCTTTTCTTTAAACTTACATTGCCAACGCAATCGGAAGTTAAATTGTAATCTCCCAAACGTTAGTCATTCATCAATTTTATCCTCAGCGGACCCAAAAGTTATGTAGTAATTTTTTTCGCCATTCTATCGCCTCTCTTGTCCTCAATATAAATGCTATTATAAATGTAGGTATGATTACTAGAATTTCAAATTAGCTTTTATTTCTCATATATACTGAAAATAAAGAGAAAAAAATTACTATATAACTTTTAGGTCCGTGAGGAAACACTTCCCGTTATTCGATTTCGTTCAAACTTTCAAAGCTTCTTATAAAAAATAATAATTAAAAAGTTTAATTTCAAAAGTAAACTTTTGGTCGCAACAGAGATGACATTACATAAAATACACATTTGAGGGGAAATATATTTAGCAAACTTATAATGAGATTCCGATAAAACTGGAATAATGATATTATACAATATAATGATCCAGAAATAATTAACATGATCTCTTATGTCACTTCTGTGATGAAGAGGATATATAAACTTGTTTATCAGTGATAAGGTTCAAGATATCTTATCCAAGACTTCAATTTTATCCAATTTTGATTTGATATACTAACAATAAGTTTTATTAAAGGGAACATCTTTTTATACATTACATTTTAAGAGGTTGTGTTGACTGTATTATATGGTAATGTGCTAACAAAAACTTAATTTTTATACATAAGTTAAAATTATTTTTGTGATTGATTTGCATCCATTTGTATTTTTAAATAAGCATTAATCAATCAAGCTTAAAATCATTTCAATAAGTTTGGCCAATATGATCTTTCCTTTTCAGAGGGGGAACCAGCACAATAAAAATTGATCACGCTTCAGCGTGATGTAGCACTCCCGTTAAATTTAAATAATTACAGTTCTTACACACACATTCATGCTTTTATTACACAATAAATCGGCGATAAAAATCATATGAATTAATGATAAACATGATCTTCTTTGCGATACAAAAAGTAAGAAGTATTATTTTTCAAACAGATCCATAAAGAAACAAATTTTAAATTAATAAATTGCAAATGATCTCTGTGTCTTCGATATTTAGCTTTAAATCAAAGTTTATTGAGTACTTCAATATAATTTATTTGCCTAACAGTTATGGCTAAGCTTTCTATTCATGTATTCAAGAAAGCATATTGTAAAATACAAGAAATCAAACAATGCGGTGAAAATCAGAATACCTGCCTTTCCATAAAAAATAAAGTACTGTCGAAAAGAAGATGCGAATTTGCATGTGTTAAAGAATTCTTCGGTGGCAAGGATAATAAAAGATATTAATGGTTGGCAAATTGAGAAGAAGAGCCAGTATTCCAAGTTTTTGATGTAGTAAGTGATGGGTAGGGAACTGGAAACCTCATAGACCATACTACACGTCATGACTATAATGGTTAGCGTTAAATTGATGGCCAGGACTTTCAAGGGAGGGCCCAAAAGAAATAACAAAAAAGAAATAAATTGGATACAAAGGCTTGGAATGAAAATTGAAAGGATGTAGGGATAGATAACACGTGAAAAATTGATTTGAACTTTTACGTGGGACCTATTGGTGTACCCAACAAATTGGACACAACTGACCTTAAACTGAGATATGATTAATTCTTTGAAAACAATTGCTTTTCTCGCAATATTTAATTGCACCCGCTTACTAATCTCTTTGGGCAATGAAAGAGTTATGTAGCAACTCTGAATATCAAAAGGGTAGTTATAAAAATCGAAATGACAGTCAAAGGGCAATTTGTGGCGAGAATTTAATATCAGCCATGCTTGATTTCCAGGGACTATAGGTCGATTACTTAAAGCTAAAGGGCTTGAGTATCCTTGGATATCCTCCTTTTTCAAAATGGACAATTGTAAGTGACTCCTGTGAGACAAAGCATTTGATTTGCCATTAGCATTGCTAAATATTATTGGGGGAATCCATATTGTTTGAACTTCTTTTGATGTAAGGACTTTTGGCTTCTTGGAATACAAATGATAGTACTGAAGGCGTGAGTCTTCCCATAACATTTTAAGGCTGAAGTCTATTTCCAGATGACGGGTCATTTCTCTAATACGGTTGATGGAGTGTAGTTCAAAGAAGACTTGGACACTCAGCGTTCGATCATTAGAATTTGATATGGATGGGAATTCTTTCCTATATGTCATGACCTTTCCGACAACTGAGCAGTCTTTTTCATCCTCACCCTCCTTGCAGTCAATGATCTGGTCACATACCTTATGTAATGGTATGCAATCCCCATTGTTGCAGTCATACTCCATACCTGTGCACTGAAAAAGCCAGAAAAAAATATGTGTGATTGAAGTTTTTATATTGAAAATATTCCATTGCTAAAATAAACTCTACTTCAATGCATTAAATTCATATAATACATTGCATCTCACCTTTGAAATCATAAAAGCTGCTCTTTTTTCTTTTCCTTGTCCAAGAAAGTACCAGGTTTGTAAGCCTTTTGGAAATATATTGGATCCGTTATAAAGTGCAAGCACTTTACCCTTTTCCCTCAAGCTTCTTATAACCCAGGTATTGTCCTCCCTTTTTCTAATTTCGTTGACCTTTAACAATCCTCTCAGAACCATCTCTGAACCAATTATGCACACATCATAGGCGTTTTCAATATTATGAGTTTTAATGGAGGTGCCCCTTAATTCTATTGTAGTATGTTTCAATCTGCAAACAAATTTGTTTGGTTTCCAGCACGATTCTGTACTGTGTTTACGACTCAAGTAATCAAAAACCTCACAACGTTCCTTGCAAGACGGATCTAAGTAAGCTTCAGGACAGTCGTCGCAGCAGGTCTTTTTCTTCTTCATGGTGGTGATCCAGACTCGTGCTATAGGGTACTCATCTTGTATTGTTTTGAGACGTCCATTGAAGAACTTGCAAAAACCATGTGCACTATAATAGTCCGTTGTAAAAGAACTTACAAATAGTGGGGAACATTGTAAACCAAATTTTAAATTATAGTGCTTAACCTTATAAAAAGAAAAATATATTGTTAGATTGTGAAACTTGTCAAGAAACAGTATTTTATATTACCGATCGGAGACGAACGTTCTTTCCGAGTCTTTGAAATTCATTCTGCTCGATCCCAAAATAAATATACCTTGAACAAAATGGATATCTATTATAATCGCTCTAAATATATTTATACCATCCAAAGCCTCTGAACAGCATATGACCCTGGAAATATTGCCTTCAAAGAATGAATTAGGCAATCCGCGGTGATCCTTTGGAATCCGTCCACCCAATACCATATTATTGATAAAGCTGCTATTGAGTTGATACCTTGTTGTTGTTGCTGGATATAACATAAATGTTTCTTGTCTACCAGGCCATTCTATGACAATTTGGTAGTCTAATGGGGATAAAAATGAGTATATTAGTGAAAAAAATTAACTCGCTTCTAAAATATTTTCCTCATTCATTTGTTAAAAAAGTTAAATTTACGTTAAAGGTGGTTTTTATCGTGATAATAAATATTTAAATGCCTCACCTCAAGGAACATAAAATACAAGGTATGTTTAATTTATATTTTCATGTGTAAAGATGCGTCACACATCCTATTATTATTTTCGCGTCATCAAAAAGACAATTGTAGAAATGAGAAGATTGACATTATAATTTTTTATTCTTGCAACTTGCTGATTTGATGTCATTTAAAATCATCGGCTTGTGAAAAGTAAGCTCTCTTACTCATATGAACATGCTTGTTTTTCAACATACTTTTCTTACTCTATATGTTAAAACATATTAAAATTAAATTAATTTACAGGGGTCATTGATACGATATAAGTGAGATCATTCAGTTTCAGGTTATTTTATTTTTATATTTATTTTAATTTTGACAAAAGTCCCATCCTGATAGCTCTTTTCATTTTAGACAGTAATGTTTATGATTTTTTTGTAATACTGATTTGTTTATTACTCTATAGGATTTATTAATGACAAGGTTAACATTTAAGATTCTTATGACTCAAATTAAATTTCATTTTTAAAGCTGTATTAGGGTATATTAAAATAAATTTTAAATTATCTTATTTAATATTCAGGGTTTTTTATGGCATTATAAAGAAAAATGTAAACTTGAGCTCTCTACAACATTCATAATGGCAAAAATTTACTGCTTAATTGCAGTTAAGTATTTAAGCACTTTCCATCAATGGCCTCCACCTATCAAAATTATATCTCTTTTACCTATAATTACAACTCCATTTATCAAAAATATAACCTGCTTTTTTATTGCAAATTGGTTTGTTTAATATTTTTTATCCATCTGATATTCTATGGTTTTATTGAACATAAAATAAACTGTTGAATAATAAAAAGACTTTATAAGGCAGTAATATGTTCAATAATATTCCATGATCTTTTAAAATACACAAAATTGTTTCACATAAATATTTATGCTATATATTGTTGAGTATTTACACTGCTTTTTAGATAAAGTTATTGAAAGAACCTGAACCAAATAATCTTAACTGAATGTTGGAGAAAAATACCTTGTTTTGTTTTTGTCATAATTTTGTTCAATTTATCGTCAATAAGTAAATACTTTTTTATAAAGACCTTGTCAAGGACATAATCGTGTCCTCGTTTCTGGACCTCACAATATCGACAGAAACCCAAGTAGCACTCACCTCTTCCCATCTTTTTCAATTTAATGCAGGCATAAATATTTTTCCTCGAGTTGGAAGCTGTATCAAGAACTCATGAGTGTCGAAAACTCGAAGCATCCCAGTTTTCATCAATGGTGAGTCAATCCAAAAGCTTAAGACAGGACTATGAAAAATCCCTTGAGCTACGTTTATATTGGCTTCAAAATCTATACAGAACGAAAATTCTTGGATATCAAATTCCTCTGATGGAGGAACTTTAGATTTGAGGGTGACGGTGTTATCAACATCATTGGGAGACCCTCCATCAGAATCAAATAACAAAATATTCGTTGCCTCCTGAAAAGTTGGGGTAAGGTTGAAGTGGGTTTTATAGTTATGTAGAATACCGTACTCACCCCTTTTTTGGAACCAATATAATTAGACGACGTGAATTGAATAAACAGAAAAAATATAATCATTTCAATGATCGGTGTCATGCCTTTCATGGAGAAACCCTTTGATCCAAATGAAACATTTTTGTTGTTCTATGAAAATCCGTAACTTATTCATGACTTAAAGAAAGCTATTTTATTATTCAAATGTCGGAATAGTTTGTATGAGTAAGTCATAATGTCATTAAGAAAATAACAGAAAACTCTTTGTTTGTTTAGGTTGACAAATTTATTGTCTCCTTTTATCTCATTTATTAATTAATGTTTAATATCAGTTTTTTAGTATTCGAAGAAGTATGAGCGAGTCCGACGGGTAACGAAGTCGGTGATAGGCTCAGCCTTAAATATTTCCTCGAACTCCTCCTTGGCAACATGGCAAATATCAACAATGCAGCCTTGCAAAATAATAATCTTCATATTTAAGTGTATTACCGAAAACCTACTCAAAAAGGAATCTCTCCTCCTAGACTGCTAAGAAGCTTAAGAAAGAGCTTTGTTTGTAAATTTTAAAAAACCTCTACGATTTCATATACTGCGAACAGAACAAGAATCGACTTATCTCCGATTAATATCTATTATTTTTATGTTCGTTTTACTCATATTTATTATTTAATAAAATACAGAAGATATTATCTTCTGTATTTTATACATGTATCTTTTTTGTCTATTTAAACTATTCTACATCAGTGCAATCGAGGATTAAGAAATATATTAAATATTGTGTGTATGACGTCACACCAAAATACTTGACAGACGTCATAGGCCGGTCAGCTGACCTGTTACTGCTTCCACCTATTGCTCTCCGTTTTTCCTTTTTCTCATATATCATGTTATTTTTACTGTTCATACTATAGACCTTAAACTTTTCGCACATGTACGTCTCGAGTCCTCTTATTCATTCCTACCTATTTACTAAATGACGATGAGTCTGGGATACTAGTAATCGTAATCCTTTACTATCTCAGGTATCCCTACATTCACAACATCGGCGACGAGTCTGGGATACTAATATTTGTAATCCTTTACTATCTCAGGTATCCCTCCATTCACATCATTGGCAAACTAGGATGGTGAAACTCCTCCCCCAAGCTCCCCGCTGACAAGATACGGACGGAGTTTGCCCTCATGGTGCTTGCAGAATCGGAGGAAGCTCTCCGGAAGCTAAGGAAGACTGAAATCACCGCGCCCTTCCGCGAATACCTCCTGGAATGTGGCTGTGATACCAAAACGTATGACTTTGGGACAAGCTCTACGACCTCCAATACAGATTATTCCAAAGGAACGGACCTAATAGGAATCCCTCAACCTCCTCTATTTGATATGTCCACTCCTCGAAGAGGACATCGCTGGACTTCCTCGAGTGACAAGTTCCAGACATACTTGTCGCTCAGCGGAGAACTCTCTCCCACCCGTAAGATGGCTCTATTAATCCACTGTGCGGGTCTTGATGTGCAACGCTGGCACAAAACCCTCTCCATTGAACCAAAAGAGGATGAAGACATCTGCACTGTCCTCCTCAGGCCATGTCTGATGCCTACTCAGTCTGTACTCTATGAAAGATTCTGCCTGACTGAAACGAGACAGTCACTGGGTGAGCCCATTGACGATTGGGGAACCTCTTTCTCTCCCCCCCCCCATACCACCCTCAATCCAACGGCAAGGCGGAACGTGCCTTATCTTTTTTAAAGGAGTTGTCAAAAAAGAATCAGCAACTATCACAGGACGAGCTACTCTTCTCGTATCGAGCAACTCCCCTGGTCTCAGGGTAAACTCCGGTGGAACTTTTCCTCTCTCGTCCCCTCCGTACCCGTTTTGAATTTACTTCTCCACCGCCACTCTCTCCCTAAGTTCCTATCTAAGGATACTCCTGTCTGGGGCCGAAGCTTCCAACCCAAGGCCCAAAGTGGGTTCCAGGTAAAATTTATGGTTCTAAATTTATACTTAACTGACGTCATAGGCCGGTCGGTTGTACTGTTATTGCTCCCACCCAAGGTAAGTTACATTGAGAGCTTCAGCTTAATAAATCCCCGGCGTGCTCTCAGTCGTCATTGGTCTAACCTCATCTGCCGTTATAATTAATTATTGAAAGGATTTTCAAACAAAATTCAATTATATTTTAAAATGAATCTTTCAAATGTCATATATATACACACACACACATATATATATATATATATATATATATATATATATATATATATATATATATATATATATATATATATATATATATATATATATAGAGTGAAATTGTAAAAAAGTGTAAAGAAACATTAAACATTGGTAAATGTGATATAAATATAAACCTCGGTTGGTGTAGAGGTCATTCAAACATTACAGGAAATGAATTTGCTGACTACGTAGCAAAAAAAGTATCGAAAGTGAGAGTCGTTTGAGTGTTGGAGCACCTCCTAGCTACATAAAGAAGGTGATACATGAATTCTTTTTTTATGAGTGGTGTAGTAGATACAAAGATGATCAACTAATGAAGCACACACATCACATGTAAAAAAACAAACAAAATCCAAGACTACTCAACTGTCGCGCCAAAACATGAGTCTTCTTATTCAAGCTTATACGGGCCATGGACCATTTTTGGCTCATCTTAGTAAATGGAAAAATACCTATAGAAGGAATCTGCAATATCTGTATGGAAGAGCCACAAAGCGCAGACCACTTAATTAACAGTTACACATCACTCTCTTATGAGAGACATTAATTCATGCAAGAAGAGGATGAAGACCTACGTATCCTTAAATTGATGAAATGCTCAAAAATAGAAAAATTAATTAGTGATAACTTTAAAATTGTATAATACTTTAGATCAACTCCTGCTATAGTAACACATTTACCCCTCTGTGTGGTCGTGTTCATTTGCTTTATATATGTGTGTATTGTTTTATATCTTTGTTCTATATTGTAATGCATATGTGTATAATGTGAAACATCAATAAATTATTTTAAACTATATATATATATATATATATATATATATATATATATATATATATATATATATATATAGCCTTTACTATATCAGGTATTCCTATATTCACAAGATCAAAAAAGTTTTGGCTCCGTTACAAAAAGCCTTGACCCTTTAAATATCAATTGTGTAAATTGGTGTTGTTTAATGACATTCAGTATTAGCTTTTCAGTTTTTATTTTAGTTTTCTATTGCTGTGACTTGAGACAATGCACTAATATAGTATAATAAAGGAATTTTCAACATATTTTTTTCCAAAAATTAATTCAGAGTAGGGATTCGCTCTTTGATGCATTACGTGTGAGCCAGTTTTACTATTGCTGTAACTTTTGCTATATTTTGAGTTGTTGAACGCAGGAAACCGGAGCTCGGAAACTACAAAGGAAATTACATTATTTAATATAAATATATTTTTACAGGTAGATATGTACTTTACTTTTTAATGTATTGCATTGTATTTTAATTTAATTCTTATACAGACACTTAGAAGGAAAAACTGACTGAAAGTGGTTTTGTCGATCTTTGTAAATATAAAACCAGTGTTGTAATAAGCAAAACATTCCTCATAATCTTTCAATCAAAAATTGACAAAATAGTCCTAAGGGGCCAATCTGCGCTGCAAATGGATAGGAGCCGTCTCACGCCTCAAAAAGTAGCTGAACTCCGCTTCTGCCGTCTCTTCTCTCCATTTTCTTATCCAAAAAATAGAAGGAGGAACTTCGTCCGGGCTCCGTTCTTTTGGATTTGGAGCCCTTATCAAGTCTTTGCAACCTGTCTGATTTCACAGATCAGTTCGAGTCACATTCTGAGATTATTCCCTTCAATGTGCAGCATTTAACCTCGGAGCGTAAATATAACTTCTACAAAATCTGCTTCCACCCACTGTGCATCGTTTAATTCTCGCTCAGCGTCTATCACAATTTATCATTCTATGTCTAGCACAATACAAGCCGCCCCCAGAGAAAACCACTCAAGATCAAGACCCTCATGGATCTACCAACCCTATCCAGGTCCGGTAGCAGGTCCAGGCTGTTGGGGGGGGGGGGCTACAGTTGTTATGGGGGGGCACAGTTGGCACATTCATAAAAAAATCAGGCCCACGTCACTCTTTGGGTGGGCGGGCCTGACCATTCCTCTATTTTAATTGAATTTGAACCGAAGTTCTATATAAAAGAAAAATATATGGAGATTTAACCCTTTCGTCCTTGATGAGAATGACTGCTCTGATGAATTGAGACTGGTCATCAACACTACAAGATTCAAAATTAGTCAAGGAGCAAATATTTCGAAAGAGATCAATAATATGGAAAGAGAATGGAAAAGAATTGGCATCAAATACTTGTGTATGAAGTCAAAACGGAAGAATGCCAACATACTAAATCTCGTGAACTTGGACAAGGAAGTTATTATAAACAGGCAATTGATACCCTCATAACAAAAAACTATTGGGATGTAAGATCTGAAATGAAGAGACTCTCAATAGAAATATCAAAAAGATACAAATTTCCAGGGGTAAAATCTCCTAGGAAAGATCTAAATTATAATCCTTTTGAAGTTACAACTTATTATCAAGAACTCTATAAATGTCATGACTGTAAAACACCTCAAAAGTGCATCAAGTGTAGTGTAAATAATGCTGACTTTGCTGATCACATTCAAGTCAAATCCCTCGAAGAAGTACCTCAATCAGTAAAGAATACCGAAGAGCATTTCTCAGAAGAAGAAATAATAAAAGCTATTAGAAACTGTGGTAAACGAGGCAAAGCACCTGGTCCATCTGGATTTGGGTTCGAAGTATACCACCATTTTGCTGAAGATGTTGCTCCAATTCTTAGAGACCTTTTTGAATGGATCCTAATGATGGGATGTTTTCCTCAGTATATTAGTGATGGTCTTCTGGTAACCATTCCCAAAAAAGGAAAAGATTCAAACTGTGTGAACAAATTAAGGTCAATCACTCTTCAAAACACACTATAAAAAATATTTTTGCATGAAATAGCTGAAAGGCTTAAGAAGACCCTACCTGATATTATCCACTCCTCGCAAAGAGGGCTTATTGCAGGCCAAAGGATGGAAGACATCACAGCCAATTTACAAACAGCCTTTGAGAATATTTCAAATTGTACGATAATGACCATTGACTTCGAAAAAGCGTTTGATTCAATGTCCCACCTCCACATCATAAAGACTCTTAAAAATAAGGGATTTGGACACTTCATGGTACGAGCTGTTGCTACACTTCTGGTTGGCTCAAGAACATTCTATGGCTCAAAAAACTTTTTTAATGTTGTGCGGGGTTGCAAGCAAGGTGACCCGGTATCATCTATTCTTTTCATCATTTCCACTGATCCATTATTTCGTGCGACAAGTGAGAATAAGCTATTAAGAAGAACAAAGGTCAACAATGGTCAATCTCTATATGCTTATGCCGACGACACCTCTGGCGTTATTGTCGGAGGACGAGTTCTCACGATTGCATCACTGCTTGAATTCGGAAAAAATATAGAATGGTTCGACGGCATCTCTGGGCTAAAAATCAATGTAAATAAATCGGAACTCTTACCAACCAATAGTTACACACAGTTATTTAGAGATTTTAACGTAAAAAATAATATCAAAATCCTCGGAGTCACAATTGGAGAAGGTGCAATGGACAAGAAAGAAATACTAATTCGAATAAAGAAATGTATTTGTCATATCAAGAGGCTTGGGTTCCACAAGTGGGAAAGAATTCAACTGTGGAACTCACATATGATACCAAAAGTGACTCACCTTTTAAGAATATGTGAATTCGACGACAAAATAGCAACATCATCATGGACGTCGGAACTATTTTCTGAGAGGGGGGGGGCGGGATTTTTTTGGAGGATCGGGGGAGAGACGCACACTTACAGTATCAATGATTAACGAACTATAATGCAGCATCTTTATTGTTAAGAAAATGAAACGAAATAAATGAATGAATAAATCAAGCCTTTATTAAAACACATAACACTAGGCTATAAAAACAGCATTCAGAAAAGGAACAGTTTGCGCTCCAAAGGGCTTTCACACTTTTCCAAAAGTGGACCTTCTCTCAGTTGACCTGCTGATGAATTCTTCAAGCAGGGCCGAAACATCGCATTCATCAAGAAGGTCACTATCCGCATTCATAATTGCCAAATGCGTGAGTCTTTCCTGCTTCATGGTATTGCGCAGCCAGGTTTTCAATCTGTGCAAGGCAGAGAAAGAGCGCTCGGATGCCGCGACAGATATGGGCAGGGCTAGACAGAGCTTTATGAGCTTCTCCACCTTCATGAATTTGGTTTGTTATGAAAATGAAAAATACACACACCGTTGTTTGTGTATTATTAATTACAGGCTAATCTCTCAAATAGGCGTACGTGGATGTACAGTATTATTGAACTATTGTATCGTTTTTTATATCATAATCTATGAATAGATACATAATATCTGTTTGTCTATGTGTGCGTATTTGTTGCATTATTTCAACATATACAATTACAGACTGATGAGTTAAGGTATGTGTTATTTAAAAATACTGTTGGCATTATTATTATTTATTTATTTACCCTCTATGTTCTCCAACTCCCCTTCCTCCTCCTCCGCTGTATGGCAAAAACGCGCTGGGGTCTTGCTCGTGCGCGCTGGATGAGGAGGCTTTAAGTTGTAGCGCTCTGCGTACTGCTTGGTCTTGTCCACAAGGTCAGCGAAGGTGTCATCCTGTCGCAGTGAGTTGAGTCGCTGGCAAATAAGTTTCGCAGCTTCCACTGATCCAAGGGCTCTGACCTTGATGCCTTGCAGTGACCGAGCCACGGATTCACAGGGAGTAAACATGGTAACGCAGGTAAACAAACCAAAGACTGTGCGCGTAGTGGTGCCCTTTTTGAGCAATCCTGCCACTTTGGCACGCGTCTCCCCCTTGACAGTCCTGTCACTCTCCAGTAGTGCGGGTCATACTTTTTTTTTTTTGAAATTCAAAAGTGTGTAGTGGGATTTTGCTGTGGCTGGTAGTGGGGAATTCAAATATGATATTATTTTTTTAATTGGATAACCCCTAGCTACATCTATTTCACTTTGAAAATTGGTAAAATGGCGTTTTTACATGATTTTTCTCTGGCGGGTCTTCCTATTTTTTTTTCTTTCAAAATCTACAATGGGGGTGTTTTTGCACCGTACTTGTAATGTGTAATCCAAATATTAATTATTTATTTTGATGGGTTAATTCTAAGAACAGTAAATTCTCCTTTAGAAATCATGAAATTGGCTATTTTTCAGCAAAAAATCTGCTAACTTTGGAAAAGGAGACTAGGGCTTTTACTTTGAAATACTGTATCTTATTTAGTAATTCCCTGTTGTGTTGAGATACCAGTGGAGGCCATCTTATTTACTGCAGTTGTTGTGGTCATATAAGTTTGAACAAGTTTGACATCTTTTCCCATCAATCTTCTGTGAATGGGAATTTGCCTTTACCGGTAAGTACATGTTTTGATGAGTAGCTTGAGGAACAAAACCATTATATTAGCATTTTATGTTGTATCCTTCTCAAGAATTAGCTAGTTTACCACCTCAAAAATATCTAGCTAGCTTGTAATAAGTAGTGCATAGCTAGCTAGTAGTAAGTAAGTAGTGGCTTGTTAGCTTGACGTATATTAGTACTAATCATGTAGCTAGCAACTACTTTTAATAGCTGTCTTAAAGTTAAACTTAACTTATATATTCTTCTTTGCTTCATTCCATAGTAAACAAGATGGCTCAAGTAAGAACAAGATCCCAGTCAAGTTCTCATCTGAATGCCCTTGTTGGCTCCGGACAGGAGCTGTTGGTATCAGAATTACCTACTTTGAGAGACATTCTAAGGTATGGAATCTGGTTGAGGGAGCAGAATGACAAGGACAGAAGGAACTACACACTAAGCCAACTGGTGGACAACATATATGATGGTGTGATTCGTCAGTGGAGTAAGGCTAATGCTCTTTTCATGCCACCTGTGATTAATGCCAAGATTACCATTCTCCTTAAATTGAAGAGGATCTGGATCCAGGCAAATAATTTTTCCTTTGGGAAGGGAACTCCAGATTCCAAGGAACGGTTCAATGTAAAATTGGACAAATTATTTGACATTTTGAATTGCCAGTGTCCTATAACAAGCTGTGTTGAGGCAGGCTGCGAGGGCTGTGAGAGAGAAGCCCATATCCAGTGTTCTTGTCCGAGAGAAAAGAAGATTCCTCAGATTGATCTGGTCTACATTAAGGGTCAGAGAGAGAAAGTTGGTAGTAAAGGACCACACCAACTCGGGACTCCTGACGCGACTGAGCACAAGAAACTTGTGAAGAAATTAGAGAGGAAGGAGAAGGAAAAGAAGTTGGAGAAAAGAAGAGCACAAAGGGAGATCATGGAGGATGTGAAGAGATTTCTGCCAGATGATGAAGAGGACCTAGAATTAGACAGCAGTGTTGCTGACGAGTTTCTTCCTGGCACCAGCCATGAATCAGGAGCATCAGCCAAAGTACACAGAAACTACGATGACATAACAAATATTGCCTTGGCTAGCATAAGGTATGGCACTGGACTAAGGGCAACGGCAGCAATTGCAACTGCTGCACTTCTTGATGCTGGAGTTATCACTGAGGATAACCCTAGTAAGGTGATAGACAAGAACAAGGTTGGGAGAGCACAGGAGAAGTTAATGAAAGAGATTGGGGAGGACTTTGAGAAGAAATGTAGAGAGGAGGGGTCGATCTCCTGCATCCTCTTTGATGGACGGATTGACATGACAAATGTGATCATGGAGGCTGAGGGCAGTGAACAGTCCTATATGGGAAAGATCAAAGAAGAGCACTACAGTGTCGCAAGTGAGCCTGGGAGCAACTACTTGTTCCACTTCACTCCAGAAAAGGCAACCCAAGAAGAATCCCATGCTGAACAGATAGCTAAGGTTATCTTTGAATGGCTGAAGGAGAGGGGTTTTGACAAGACTGTGTGGGCCATTGGAGGGGACTCGACTAATGTAAACACTGGTGTCAGAGCTGGAGTGATGCGAAAGCTGGAGTTACACCTCGGGAGAAAACTGGTCTGGTTGGTGTGCAACTTGCACACCAATGAACTTCCCCTTCGCCGTCTCATCATTGAGCTTGATGGCCCGACTCTCTCTGACAACAAATTGTCTGGGCCGATCGGAAAGATGCTTGATTCAGTTACAGACTTGGATATCAATCCAAACTTCAACTGCATCTGTGTTGGCCCTCCACTTATCAAACTGCCTGATGAGGTCATCCAGGATCTCTCAACAGACCAACACTATGGCTACAAAATAGTCTGTGCGGTCAGGGAAGGAGTACTCCCTGCAAAACTGGCTCTGTTGGAGATTGGCCCAGTGAATCACAGCCGCTGGCTCACCACAGCTAACAGATTTCTCAGACTGTGGGTGTCAAAGCATGGACTTAGAGGAAAGAACCTGAAAAATCTGCAGCTCATAGTGGAATTCATCATCGGTGTGTACTATCCCTGCTGGTTCAATGCCAAGGTCAAGCATTGCTGGATCAAAGGGCCTAGGCACATTTTATTCCAGCTGGACTGCCTCAAGTCACAGAAAAAGGAGGTGCTTGACCTCGTAATGCCAACTGTGAGAAGATCTGCCTGGTATGCTCACAGTGAGATGCTCATCCAGGCACTGCTGTGCTCTGAGGACCAGAAGGACAGGATCAATGGGGTGGAGAAGATCCTGACAATCAGAGGAGAGGGGGATCCAAATAGCCAACTTGGGGACTCCTCGGTCAGAATGAGGAAGACACCGGAGATCAATACAGAGGCCACCAGCATCAATGACCTCATCAGCTGGTCAGATGGAGTATTAGAGCCACCCCTTACCTGCTCCTTAAGCACCTTGGAGGTAAAGGGCTTTATCAACAGTCCAATGAAGGTGCCCAACTGGCCATGCCACACTCAAAGCATCGAAAGGGTAGTAAAAATGGTGACAGAGGCTTCAGCCAAGTATTATTCCCAGGAAAAGAGGGATGGTGCCATCAGGGCACAGGAGGCCAGCAGGAGGCTGATGGCAAAGAATGACTCCAAGCAGGACTTGTTCAACCTGATTAAGTATAGGAAGTAGGTGAAATGGAAGGTGACATTTCAGAGCTCAAACTCTTTTTCAAATGATGTGCAAGTTTTGTTCATGGTTCAGGTTAATAAATATGTTAATGTAATACTGTGATATTATGTTGTCAATTGTGTATGAATATTATTCCTTTGAAGATTGCAGGGCTGTGGTACCACAAAGTCAAATTCCCATAAAACGGTAGAAAACTGATGGATTAGGATGACAAATGTATTGAAACCAAGATGACCTCTAGTTGCATCTAGTATCTATAACTGAAGCAAATATAATCCCAAGCAACTTTCCCAAGAAAGGTACAGAAATAAACACCCCAAAAAAGTATCCCATATAAGTTGAATTATCTGGAAAAATGACTGATAATTCGAAAATGTACCTATTTTTAAATGGAAATTGATCTAGAATAGAATAATCCTATCTTAAAAAATCTTTCATTTTTGAATTCCCTACTTAAAAAACAATAAATAAACACCTACAATTTTTTGGTTTGAGAAAATAAAAAAATATGACCCAGAGTGGAAAATAGCACAAAAATCCCCATTTTGCCAATTTTCAAAGTGAAATAGATGTAGCTAAGGGTTATCCTGTCACAAAAAAAAATCATATTTGAATTCCCCACTACCAACCACAGCAAAATCCCACTACACACTTTAAAATTTCAACAAAAAAAAAAGTATGACCCGCCCTACTCTCCAGGGTCCTGAATGTCTGCAGCATCTCTCCATAGCAGGCCAGCAACCGTGACAGTGCCACAACTCTGACGCACCACCGAGCTGGACACAGGGCAAGCAGGTTATCACTTCTCCACATCCAAAAGAGACTGATATAATGTTTTTCTCTTTGCTGAATCATTAATAACAACAGTGACTTCTCGAACGAAGTTTAGTGTATCAGTAACAAGGCGCACTTCTTTTGCCACTTCTTATAACACTAAATCCAGAGAGTGATTTGCGCAGTGAACAAACACGGAATCATGACATGTTTCCTTTAATCTTGCCTGCACTCCCGTGAACCTCCCAGACATGTTGCTGGCTCCATCAAAGCAGTAGCCTTTCAGCTTCTCCATTGGTAAATTGAGCCGAACAAGGACATCTTTAATGCTCAAAAACAGCATCTCTGCTGTTGTGTCTGGGGGGTTGTAAAAGCCTAGAAATAAATTATGAGTGTCCAGATTGTGATCAGCAAACTGTATATTGCATGAAAACTGTTCTTTGCCACTGAGGTCGGTGGTCCCATCAGCAGTTAAGCCAAACAATGGACTTTAGGATGCTTTAGCTCCGATTTTTCTCTGAATGTCATGCGCAAACAGATCCAGAATTTCATTTTGGATGCTGCCAGACATCTAATTATCTCTTTTTTTTCATCCAGTTCTCCACAGTCTTGATTGCCATTTTTCCGCTTTTTTGTTCCTTAAGACTGGGAATTTAAACATCGTAAAAAGAAGTTATTTTTAAGTCGTTTTCATAGAGTGCCTATGTTATTTTCTTATGAGAAGTAGTTCCTCTAAAAGTCGTCATTGCATCTCATTGCCATTTTTTTCGTTTTCTATTCCTTAAGGCTGGGTATTGACATCCCTCTCCATCTCTAGGCATTATTGAAATTTGATTAGCACGATGTTGCAATATAAAAAAAGTGTTGTTATTTTCCACAAAACTTAAATTTGGGGGGACATACAGGAACAGAAAGAAAAATATTTGTAAGTAATCATGTAGAAAACGAATTTTCCGGGAAACACTCAATAAAACAAAAACACGTCTTAGTACCTCAGTCTTATCCACAGAACATTTGGGCAAAATCTAACTTGTAAATTTTAAAAAATCGGCAAAAAACGTTTTGGCGAATAAAATAAGCATGTCGATGACGAATTTTCCGGGAGTTGACAACCCCACTAAAGCACTCCCTGAGCTCTCAAAACTATTCACTGAAAATTTCGTCAAGATCTAAAGAACCGTTCGGGAGATACAGGGAAACGAACGAACGAACGGAATTCTTTTTTATAAGTATAGATGTATTGGCTTTATATTTCAAAAGGTTCATAATTTTTTAGTGTTTTATTTAAGAGATCATACATCTTTTGTTTCATGTCTATCGACTATAATCAATTTCAAATATATTTTTTTAGCATATGTCAATGTATTTCAGAACATTTCTAATAATTTTGATATCGGGGATGAAAGTTAAAAAAGAACAATTATATTTTGACAAAGTATTGATCATTTAAAAAAATACTTAAAGGTATTTTCTACGAGGTTGCGCGAAATATTGTTGTGATTTGTTACGAAGGAAAAAACAGGTTTGCCTTTTTATTTGCATGTAGTTCTTAACAAGTTTCTTAAATAATTTGGATGCCACTTTTTTAAATTTCAGTAGCTCTCCAATATAGTTATCAAATTATTTAAGAAACTTGTAAATAATTACATGTAACTATAACAGTAATAGAATAACACTAAGAAACAACACTATAACATTAACACTAATATAACAGTAACACTTTTAACTACATATTGCAGACATCCCAAGTCTCCCGGAAGATGGACAGCGATAGAGCTATTTTCACAGGAACGGTTTAAAACGCACGCCTTATATATTTGACTCTCTATCCCCCCCTCATGTTTATATAGGCGTGCGTTTTAACCGTTCCTGTGAAAATAGCTCTATCGCTGTCCATCTTCCGGAGACTTGGATGTCTGATATTGTGACATGATAGAAATGGAAGATTATGTGTGACCCTTTGTTTAAAACTTCCATTTGGCATATTATATAGTGATGCTCGTGAAAGCTGTTGTGGCCTTTAGAGCTTAATGTTGCAAATGATTACTCGTTTTTACTTTTTCTATATATACATTTGTTAGATTGTTGTTGTGGAAACTATTTTACCCAGTGCCTTGGAGTAGTAGTAGTAGAGTCTGGACGCAAACCAACTGATTCATAACATGGGATTGACGAATGCTCATAACAAACATATTTCATTTGATAAATTAGTAGGTGCATTGATTTAATATCAAATTAGATACTTTTTATAAAACAAAAGGAAAATAATTTAATGTAAAAAGACGGGAACTGATTTAAATTTCCTTTAAAGAGTATTTTTATTTGCCGCTATTGTATAACAAAATAGGATATATATGTTGAATAAGGTTCTAGGAATATTTGTATATAACTCTTACGCAAAAGGAAAATCGATGACACATTTTTGTGTTCGGAATTATTGATAATAGGAATTTTTGTCCTATCGATACTTTTGTAAAGAATTCATTTATAAAGGAAACTACTGACTTTTGGGCTCATCTTATCTGTAGTGTTTAAATCCACTAATAATACCTGAGGGTATAGAAGGAGTTACTTATAAGTGTAATCCCATACACGTCGGCCCTGAGGGTTAATGAGAACACGAGGGGGAGGATGAGGACATCTTTATTAAGGTAGAAGGTGTGCATAGGACAAGGAGTAAAGACAGACTGCCTAGCAAATAATAATAAAGGGGGAACATGAAGAGAAAGGGAAAAGGAAGATACGTAGACAAGGGTCAAAGTTCAGGGATGCCAATAGATGGCTGAGACCCACAGGGATGCCAGTAAGAATACATAACATTATCAGTCAAAGTAGCGTTATTGAGCATTAATGAGCACATTTGTTTTGTTTTATTTTGACAAAACTAGTAAAATGAGCCCATTTTGAGAACTTTTTCATTCATATATACAGGGACACATGTTCACAATTCTTTTTTTTTATTTAAAATATTTATTTATGATCTAAAAGATATCTCGAACAGAATAAAATGCACGTATAAAGGATGAATAAATAAATGAAAAAATAGATAAAGCTACGTTAAAAACAAATATAACATTTTAAAAAACACAAGCATTTATAACTTGTCGGAAGAAAAATAAAAGAACTCCCAACCTATCATCCTTCTTTTATGAGATATCTTGAGATAAATAGTGATTTAGAAAACCAGTTGACTCGCTGAGATGAGAGATCCAATGCGTCATTTGATTCAGTCCACTTGCACTTGAAGGGGAGAGGACCCGTTTGTTTTGAAAACATCCCTGGGGATGGAGCGTAGAATTTCCAGGCTTCTTCTGACGAGATCTTGGAGACCCACAGGAAGCCCACCTCCGCACGTTCTTGAGGCGTAGAGAGCCCTCTGTGGATATAAGATGTTCGATCTCGTAAGCCTCCTCGTATGTAGGTGATGTGGACACCAGCCAGTCTGTGGGAGTTAATGATACTCCAAATTCTTCTAGAATAATATCTTCCACAGCTTTTATGACTGGGATCATTATCACAATTCTTGGTAGATGAGGAGTTTCATTCGAAATCCTTGATATTAGTGAGTCCAAGAATCATCATCGACTGATGTTATTGTTTATTCTTCACGAAACCTAACTTACCTTACCGTAGCATATGTTAATATGTCTACCCTCATGGGTCTATTTTATAATAATATTCTCCTTTATATATGAACGAAAATGTGCTCCAAATGGGCTCATGTATGCTCAATAAAGCTATTTTGACTGATTACCTAACCCCAAAAGTCAGTAGTTTCCTTTAAAAATGAATTTGGTACAAAAGTGTCGTTAGGGAAAAATTCCTATTATCAAATATTCCGAACACAAATATGCGTCATCAGATGTATCTTATGCATCAGTGTTATATTCAAATATTCCTAGAACCGTTGAATAACAATATCAATGCATGTCTCAATTTATTCGTATTGTGGGCAGCTCTTTTTCAATCATGAAACCTTTTTTTATTTTTTTTATCTCTGGAATTAATAAACAAAATAAGTTTCACATAATGCTTTACAAACAATAAATGCATCAAATGGTAGTTCAGAGTCCAAAAACACATTGGAAGCATCCCACATACTGCCATTGGAGAAACCTTATGTCTAAAGGCAATCCTATCCTACATCGCATAATTCAAGAATAGAATGTGGCTACTGTCAATAGTCTTATTCTACTCTTAAAAATGATCCGCTATATTGTCTAAAAATTGTCCAATGTAGAGAGGATTGCCTGCAGACAAAAGGTTTCACCGATAAAACGTTTTTCCCAAGATAAGAGCAGCACTGTTGTCGCGTCACAGGATAGATCGAACAGGGTCTGATATTACGAACCATTATTAATCAGCTTACTTGAGGAATAAACAAACTCTACGCGTCCTCCGTCAGTTGTTGAAAAAGGCGCAATACCATGAAAACATAATATTATGTAAACAATCGAAAAATAGTATTGATATAGTCTTTAAAGGAGCAATATCTTGTTGTTTTATGTATTGTATTATAGAGAGTATCTTTTGATATAAATACGATCTTAGCATCGTGGTTTAATTAATTTGTTAGTGGAGATTCACAGACCCATATCAGCGCGGTCTGCTGCATTACATGGTCCTTCGAGCCGGACTACAAAGGAATGCGAGTGAGACCCCCCTCCCCCTCCGAAGGAACCCTGTGGGTTAAACGAAGGAAGAGCCTGCCGTGGCGTGAAGTGGTCTTAGAAGCTAGTCTTGAGGTAGTACTGTCAGCATTTCGTCTCGTGTGTGAGTAAGAAGCCCTCCTCCCAGGGAACCTGTGAGTTGAAAAAGGGTAGAGCCCTTCGCGCTAGAGGCGGTCTTAGGTGCTTCCTTTGAGGGAGCATCGCCAATGCTTGATCTCGTCGAGGAATTACACCACTTCCCAGGGAATCTCTTTTTGTTTTAATATAGGAATTCCCGCTGTGGCTGGAGGTGGTCTTAAGTGCTGCTATTGTGGTGGCATTGTCAACATTTGGTCTCGTGTGTGAGTAAGAAGCCCCCCTCCTAGGGAACCTGTGGGTTGAAAGAGGGCAGAGCCCTTCGCGGCTAGAGGCGGTCTTAGGTGCTTCCTTTGAGGGAGCATCGCCAATGCTTGATCTCGTCGAGGAATTACACCACTTCCGAGGGAATCTCTTTTTGTTTTAATATAGGATTTCCCGCTGTGGCTGGAGGTGGTCTTAAGTGCTGCTATTTTGGTGGCATTGTCAACAATCTGTCTCGTGTGTGTAAGACGCCCAATTCTTAGGAAACCCTGTCGGTTGGAAGAGGGAAGAACTCGCCGTGGTTAGAGGTGAACGTAGGTACTGCTTGTGTGCTAGTACCATCTACGTTTGGTCTCGTGTGTGTAAGACGCCCAATTCCTAGGAAACTCTGTCGGTTGGAAGAGGGAAGAACTCGCCGTGGTTAGAGGTGAACGTAGGTACTGCTTGTGTGTTAGTACCATCTACGTTTGGTCTCTTGTGTGTAAGACACTCCCCTCCTAGGGAACCTGTCGGTTAAAAGAGGGCAGAGTCTACCGTGGCTAGAGGTGAAATTGGGTACTGCTTGTGTGTTAGTACCATCTACAGTTGGTCTCGGGTGTGTAAGACGCTCCCCTCCTAGGGAACCTGTCGGTTGAAAGAGGGCAGAGTCCACCGTAGCTAGAGAGGCATCTTAAGGGTTTCCATTGCGGTGGTATCATCAGAGTGAAATGGCTGATTCGTTTAATGATGCCAGAGCCCCTACTGGAGTGAGAGAGGACGAGGGTACCTCCTTGTCAAACACCCTTGAGTCCGGGGGAAGAATTCCAGACTCCTTAGCAGCTTCTCAAGAAGTGCAAGACCAGTCAGGAGAGGCTAACATTGACTCGGAGCTAGTAGTTCAAACCCCAAAGGGGGAAGTACTCCCCGGAGCAGTGTCCGATCATTGGAGCCGGACCCTGGGAGAAGCAGGAATGGGCTCAAGAGATGAGCTCCTATGATGAGGAGCTCACAACGGCCTTCGCTGGTTTGCCTCCTCTAGAGGCAAAAGCGAGGAAAGAGAAGAATTTGAGACACGCGGCGCAGGGGATGGCTGCATATCTCAAAGCCAAGGAGAATGGTCCAGGCATTGTCCGAGATGTCTTGCGAATGACGGACAAGATCCGTAGAAATCCTACCTTGGCCAATGACATCAAAGCAGGGGAAGTGGAACTGAAGGATGCCCTCCAGGCACTTAGTATTGCAGGGAAAACTCCTTCCAGCACAGCAGCAAGGGAAATTAACGTACTCAACTACGTGTCTCCCTTCTCTGGTGAGGAGGAATCAACCAGAGCCACTTTTGAACGCTGGCGTAGAGACTGGGACGTATGCCACGTCGCCATTATGGCAGCTGGAGCAACGGAGGCTGACGCATACCATCGTCTCCTAGCTGCAATGTCTCCAGGTAATCTTGCACATTCTCTAGTGCTCCGTCATCAACGTTCTCCATCGCAGTTCTACTCTCTGGCCATCAAAGCGTTAGAAGAAGCATATGGAGACCTGGTCTTGTAGGCCCTGCTCCCTTGTCAAGAAGGCCTTCTGAGGTTGTTCAGGACCTCAAGGACTTCCTTGGAATGAGAGAGACGCTTTTGAAGGCGAGTGTTGACATTGCAGATGTCTTAGCACAACAAAAAGTGCTGGCAATGCTCCCTCCTTCATATAATGCGGCAGAAGTCTGGGCAAAATGGGTAAAGTCGGTCTTGCTTGATCAGGCCAAAGTGGCTGCAGCGGTTAGTCGCTCACAAGTTGTGGGGGCCACCAGCCCTGATCCTGGCATCGGGGCCCTTTACAAGATGTAGGGACTGCAGCTATTTGCTCTTTGGCTGGAGGAAAAGCATCCTCCTCTGGAGCAAGAGGCGGCAGTATTTCATGCCACTTCGGAAAAAGAAAATAAGGAGGCGAAGGTCATCCCTCCTCAACCCTGTGCTCTCAAAAACAGCATTTTTTTGTGTGCTTGTGTGGAGCTAAAAATCACAGAGCCACTACATGCGACATAGTGGCAGGATGGTCTCCTAAAATCTTTTTTGAGGTCACCTCCAGGGCACAAGCATGTCGAGTATGTGGTCTTCATGTTTTCCAGAAAGGGGTAAAATGTCGATATAAGTGCCAGACGTGTGGGTTAAGACATCCCACCAACCGTCACCCTCACCACCAGAAGCGCGAGGAGAAGTCCTTAAACGTCTCAAAGCGCCGAAGTATTGGGAAGGGAGGACCCCTTCCAAAGAAGTTATAGAAGGAAGGAGGAAAAAGGGAAAAGAAGAGGAGGGCTAAAAGAGATCCCTAAGACTACCCTTGACACCGCCGAGCTGGCGGAAGCCCTCAAATCACTTTTCAAAGGAAAGAAGAGCGAGGATCAGACAGCATTTGCCCAAAGTGGTCGGGAGCCTGCTTGCTCCTCCTCATGTTTAGTTTCAGTAAAATTAAATAAAAAAACACTATGTTCTAATGTTGTCTCATTTGATCAGACTCATGATTGTTCCTCCGGATACCAAGGAAATAATTTAGGTAAAAGCTTGCCTAATTATAACAATGGTATGAGTAAAGCGTCGGTTATAAAAACGTGTCCTGGTAATGCTGAAGAGCCTGTTGGTGGGTGTGATATCTCTGAGAGAGGGTTCCTTAGAGTTTCTAAGACCAGCGGGGAAGATAATAATATCAAGTCAGATACTTAATACTTCAAGTTTATGTTGAAACTGAGAATCAAGCTACATGCATGGTAAAATCTTCAATTATTTAAAGGAACACAAGAACAGCCAATCCGACAGCTTTAAAACTTTCCGTAAAGACTGATGATGCAATTTGTACAAAGACTTCTACTATGTCCATGGGAGTTGGTAACAGTCTGGCTTTATAGACTTTATCTGAGATTGGAGCTAGGCCATTATGTGCAGTTCAGAAAATTTACTGTTCAAAGGCTGGGAGGCGTAAAGCAGCTAGAAAGCGACGTCTAGGTAGACGTCATGGGGGAGAAGAACTGTCGATCCTCATGGCCACGCCTGTACCTGTAAAGTCTTCAGCTTCAGTTTCAACGATGAAGAATGCAAAAGTCTGCGTATTGCAAAGGTCTCAGGAAGAAATAGAACCTGCCCGGGTTTTATTATTTTCAAATGTGCCCGATAAAGGTCAAGATTCCTTCATAGTGGCTCAAAAATGTAACCTGAGAGTCACCTTGGGGGAACCAAGGAAATGTGTCTACTCAGTAACTCCATTCACGGAAAACGAGTATGATGTGTAGAGCATGGCTCACTCCTGAGACTTAGCCATTAATGAGGAAGCTGTCGTTTACTCTGCAACAGTACCACAGTATAAGGGATTATGTGGAACAGTAGAGTGCTACCTACGAAACCCCGCTACTCAACAAGAGGTAAGGGTCAGGGTGCTGCTAGATTCGGGAGCTAATGTCCCTTTGATAGAACAACAAACTGCAAAGCATCTTGGCTTGACAGGCAGAAAGCAATTCCTCTGTTTAAATGTAGGTGGCAGCGGTTCTTCCACAAAAAAGGTTCAAGAGGTTTCGTTCCAGATAAGGTCTCTGGATGGTTACATAACCACAGAAATGGCTGGAATAGTCATGGGAAAAGTTGGAAACCCATTCCCACCAATAGACTTCGAGAATCCAAAAATACTTGAGGGTCTAGACCAGGTACGGTTAGACACTAATAGGCTCGAATCTGTTCTAGTCTTGATATTTGATTTTGACACGGATGAGTTTATATTTAATCTCGATAGTAAATTCGATGACTTTGATCCTAACTCAGAAAGAATCACCCGTCGAGATATAGTGGCAGTTGCCAGTCGCATTTTCGACACTCAAGGATTCGTGTCTCCCTACATTATGCAGTACAAAAATATTCTGCCTTTGATGTGGGCCACCAGTACAGGTTGGGATGATAACTTAGTCGGTCGACAGATAAAAATGAGATGGGGGAGCTAGTTCCTGATCCAGTTGCAGAAGAAGCCGTGACATTATTCCGAGAATGGTTTGCATACATCCCCCCTACTCAAAGAACTCCGTTTTTGCTCAGGAAGTTTAGCCGTTTGCACGTAGTTAAGGTTGCACTTACGACCTTCCGTCGAGCGCAGCGTAAAGTTCGCATGCAAGTCTACCTCCCAAGAAATTATCCCATGTCAATTTCTGAAGAGCTGAAGGCGGACAAGGAGTTGGCGAGGCATGTTCAAGGCAAGCACTTTGAAAGAGAGATTGCCCTGGGACAAGGGAATACCGAAAAACAATTGCTTAAAGTCCAAAAAGGTTCAGTTTTAAAAAATCTCCCAGTTTATTGGGATCCGGATGATCAGCTTCTCAGGCTTAGAAGCAGATTGCATAAAAGTATCTCTCTAAATCTTGATTTTAAGGACCCAATCATCATGCCGAAAATGTGATTACGCAAAAAGAGTGGCATTGGACACTCATCTTAAGCTAAGACATGCCAGTCAGAAGCAAACATTCGAACATATTAGAATGACTTACTGGCAACAGGGAGGATATAATTTCATAAAGTCTGCTGTAAGACATGGATGCAAAACTCCTAGGTGTAGGTACATCCAGTACGAGTCACCGAAAATGTCCCCACTTCCAAGTATTAGGATGGATAAACCGGAAGCATGGGCCCATGTCGGTGTTGATTATTTTGACCCATCTTATTGAATCCACGATTGTAGTTTCCTGAAATGCCAAAAAGACTCTAATGGCAGGAGATGTCGAAACCCGGAGAAATATAAAGTATGGGGAGTAATATTCACATGCATGCAAACACGGTCCATTCACGTTGAGTTTGACTGTTCTTCTCATAAGTTTCTCATGGCGTTTAGGCGCTTTACACATCAAAGGGGGAGGCCAATCCTGTTTTATAGTGACAATGCCACCACTTTTAAAGGAGCTTGTAGACAACTTCAACAGTTATTCAAGCTAGAAGCGCAGAAGGTGGTCCTGAACTATAAGTATGAAGGTCTTGGGCCAATTGAATGGAAGTTCAGTACAGAATTGGCACCCTGGACAAACGGGTGCACAGAACGCCTCGTCGGACTGTTCAAAAAGCAATTTATGGCAAGCCTTCAGAAACACGCTGTTCCATTTAGAACGATGGAAACTCTATGTATGGAAATTGTTTTTCACATAAATGTGAGGCCCCTAGGTCAAGTAATCGAAGGGAAAACGGAGAAAATGATCACCCCAAATATGTTAACAACGGGTAGAACCCTCCGTCCTCTCACGACCGCCAGTAAGGCGGAACTCAGAACACCTGGCGTAGACAAGATGTGGGAACAGAGAAAGAAAATCCTACATCACTTCTGGAGAAAATGGCAAACAGAATACCTTGCCACCATATCATTGGACCGTAAATGGTCAAAGGGTCATAAACCCCAAATAAAGCCAGGGGACGTCGTTCTGCTTAAGCCAGAAACCCAAGAAAAAGGCCAATGGAAATTGGCCAGAGTCGCTAGCGTCCACAAAAACCTGGACGGTTATATCTTCAGTCTCTATCATTTTGCCAAACAAGGCTACCTTTACAAGGTAAGTGCGAAATATAGCTCTTCTAGAGCCGTCTGCTGAAATGTTGGAGAGAGAAGCAATGGAAAGCCCTGCACCCGCCAAGTCGTCAGACCTTGGTAAGATGTGTGGAACGGGGTTGACGGAAACGGATTCCCAACCGCTGGTGCACACGCGCAAGGGACAGAAGATCCTCGCCCTGTGGCACTTCCCTACTTGGAAAGAGATGAGGTCGCGCGGGTGTCGAGTACACAGAAGAGGAGGATGCCACTAACTCCAATTCTGGCTCTGATACGGAAGTTCCCAAGAGAGCTCGTGACGACGAGTCCTCGGAAGTTCCTAGAAGTAAAAGAGCTCGCAAGCACATAGGTTATTACAAACTACTTACTAAAGGTAAGATGTAATAGTGTATCTAGCCAATACACTTTCTCGCTATCTAAACAACGTAGAGAACTTAAGTATACGAATCTCGTGTGGAGCACCCTTCTTGGCGAGAGACGAGGTAGCTCGAAAAGCAAGAAAAATGATAACATAATCCGTGGTAGTCAGATTGCCTGGAGACCATCTGGGTGGCTTTACAACCCACCCTGGTTTTGAAATGTTTACAAGGATTTACAACCCTTTCAGTTTCTAAACCCACCCTTTTGCGAGGGCGTGCATTCTTGCTCTCAGGTTTTTACATCAGATGGCCATCAGGCCTTGGTTTTCCTGAGTTTATGAGTGACAGGAACTTAGTAGTATCGTGTAGAGCCCATAGAGGTTTTCAAATTTTTCCCCTCTTGTAACGGGTGCGAACCAGCTATACTTTTATTTTTTATTTCATTTACAAGCTCCTCCTCTTCTGCCTGTCATCATCACTCTCTCTCTCTCTCCACAGATCTTTGATGACTCGGATCTTGGAGCTCTGTCCTTAGGAAGATGATGACTCAACGGCCGGCACTGGACTCCCTCCCTCCTCCTCCATTTTGACACGTTATTAGTTTTACATTTGAAAGAAAATGGCGTCTTTGGATGCCAGAGTTTTGCGCAAGGTCGTATCGATACCACTCGAGGTGGGGGCATCCCTACGTCCATCCATTCATCTCTCCATGTCTGTATTTTTCATTGCTCAGAGCGAGGAGTCCTTCCTTGGACAGACAGACAGATAAAAAAATATATATATATATATATGATGAAATGATAAAAATAAGTATCAAGAAATAAACAAAAGCTCTATTGTAATAGTAATCCTCGACCGCATGACGGCGCCACCATCACCATTCGCCACAAAATTTTGTAGCTGGGTCTCTAGTTATATATACTCTTTGATAATATGTTGAGGCAAGGGTTGAACCTTGCATCAAACAATGAAGTTTTTGAAGCTTATCATGATGGAGCTGTCGTATAGAAAGTAGTTTTATGATAGAGAATGGAGAATATTTATCAGCCTCTGGATCCCTCAATACGGGGCCGGTTTATATGTTTAGCTTTAGACAGCGTTCTTCTTTCTTTATGTTTTTCTTGTAACCTTTTTCTTATACTTCTTTTTTGTAAACTGTGAAGAATACACGTGGCCAGGCTGTGGAGGACTTAGTCTCCCATCCTGGATAAAGATTTAAATACAGTCCACTTATTTAAAGGCCCGTCCTTGCCGTAAAAGGAAAGAATTTCAATTAGGAAATTATTCATGGTCCTTCGAGCCGGATATATCATTAGGATTCCGTAGAATTTCGTGGATTTTGCTGTGGATTCAGAGGATCGATTTTGGAAAGTATCCTCCCACTCATGAAAAACATCCATCAGCGTATTACAGAGGATTCCTTCGGCCCATCCAGCGTCTGAGGGTTCCGTGGAGGCGACCTAGAGGATTCCTTCGGCCCATTCAGTGTCCAAGGGTTCCGTGGAGGCGACCTAGAGGATTCCTTCGGCCCATCCAGTGTCTGAGGGTTCCGTGGAGGCGACCTAGAGGATTCCTTCGGCCCATCCAGCGTCTGAGGGTTCCGTGGAGGCGACCTAGAGGATTCCTTCGGCCCATCCAGCATCCAAGAGTTCCGTGGAGGCGACCTAGAGGATTCCTTCGGCCCATCCAGCGTCTGAGGGTTCCGTGGAGGCGACCTAGAGGATTCCTTCGGCCCATCCAGCGTCTGAGGGTTCCGTGGAGGCGACCTAGAGGATTCCTTCGGCCCATCCAGCGTCTGAGGGTTCCGTGGAGGCGACCTAGAGGATTCCTTCGGCCCATCCAGCGTCTGAGGGTTCCGTGGAGGCGACTTAGAGGATTCCTTCGGCCCATTCAGCGTCTAAGGGTTCCGTGGAGGCGACCTAGAGGATTCCTTCGGCCCATTCAGCGTCTAAGGGTTCCGTGGAGGCGGCCTAGAGGATTCCTTCGGCCCGTTCAGCATCCAAGAGTTCCGTGGAGGCGAACTAGAGGATTCCTTCGCCCGTTCAGCGTCCAAGGGTTCCGTGGAGGAGTTGCTACATTGCCTTATTTTCAATTTTCCCCGGCCGTAAGTATAATTGGGGTTTTTCCGGGGCTGATTATATTCTCCTAAAATTATTAAAACATGGCTCCTACTCAGAAAAGACCTTCTTTGGAGATATTTAATAGGTGTGTTGTTAGATTTAAGGCTGATATAACAGGGTGTGAAGAGTTACTTCAGGGAGATGATTTCGGGGTGGATGATGTCATCCATCATAAAGGTAATTTAAAGGAGAGCTACGATGAGATCATAGCATTTGGCATCTCTTATAAGGATTTCGAGCAAGATGATTGGCTCAAGGCAGAGGATGCACTTCAAGGGTGTAGGACTACTTATACTCAAACTCTTCAAAAATTGAATCGTTGGGAGCGAAAATTACAATTTGATAAGCAACGTTGTGAGATTGCTCACTATCAAAGGTTGAAAGAACTCAAGGCGCCCTCCTGCCCGTTAAGGGAAGGCACAACTAGTTCTTCCGCTTCTTTTATTCCTGTGCTCCCAAGAATGGATCTCCCTAGCTTTAGTGGGGATATAACAGAGTTCGCGTCTTGGTTCGAATCCTTCCGAGCAATCATCCATGACCAGGAGCTCAACTCCATTACAAAGTTCACATACCTTAGGTCATGTCTGAAGGGTGCCGCGCTGGGGAAGATCGCATCATTGAATATTACTGATGATAATTATCAGGAGGCTCTAACAATTTTGGAGGAGAGCTTTGGCCGTGGGCGAATTGTTGTTGCGAGTCTTGTGAGACAACTTATAGAGCTCCCGCGAGCCTCAAATTCCGCTAGAGAATTACATGACTTTCATAACAGTGTGTCAAATATTAAGAGAGCTTTAAAATGTAATGGGGTTGACATAGATCATGATAATACTCGAAGGTTTGTACTTCCCATAATGGAATTGAAATTACCTCCAGTCATTCGAGATGGTTGGGAGAAACATGTGACCACCAGCAATGACGACTGCGTAAACTTCGTAGAATTTCTCAGGCATGTGTCTATAGGAGCGAAGGTAGCGGAGTCTAGAGGGAGCGCAGTAATTTCTGTCAAAAGATTTTCTAATAAGACTTCCATGAGTAAATGTTGCCCTAACTGTTCAGGAGCTTCCCATGAGTTATGGAGGTGTCCAGTTTTTAGAACAATGAGAGTTTCTGATAGATTACGTCAGGCAAGGAAGATAGGCGTATGTTTCTTGTGCCTTAATAGCGGACATGCTGCGGGAGGCTGCAACTTAGAATTGGTTTGTGCTAAGTGTAAGGGTAAGCATAATACACTACTTCATAGCGAGGCTCTAGAATGCTCGACAGGTATTTCACGGCAATTGAAAACGGATTGCGAAGTCGTGAGCAACTCAGGTCATGCGTCAGGTCATGGGTCCATATTGTTGATGACTGCTCGCACTGAAGCAGTTTCGTTACAAACCCGGAGAAGGATCAGGGTGATGATTGACGAGGGTTCTCAGGTGAGCCTTATAACAAAGAGATTGGCGAGGGACCTCGGGCTGAGAGGTTCAAGTATACAACTACAGCTCAGCGGCGTGGCAGGAATGGAGGAAAAATCCAGGAGCCATTATCACCATGAGTTTTCTTTGCAAACTGAGGGTGGACTTTTGATTTCGATGTCTGGTGTTGAAGTGGATAAAATATCCGATTATGCAAACCCCGTCCCTCGTTGTGTCCTGTCATATCCTCACTTTAGAGGATTAAGGATAGCTGATGATATAGGCAAGCCTGGAAAAGTCGAGGTTTTGATAGGAGCCGACATGATCTCAAGGTTCTTAACCTCGGTCCCATTGAAAGTTGGCCGGCCAGAGCAGCCGTATGCTAAGCATACTTCACTTGGATGGATTGTATGTGGGAACATCGAGTCCGGTTCAAAGAAAGTTAGACAGTTATCTTGCCATTTGTCTGCTAATGTTGATTTGAGCCAGTTTTGGAGGATTGAAGGTCTCGGCCCATCTGCGAGAAGTGTGAGATCCTGTGAAGAATTGGGGGCTGAAGATATTTTTAGTCGTGGAGTCAGGCGAAGGGAAGATGGACGTATAGAAGCTCCGCTTCCTTTGATGGAAGGTTTTGGGAATATGAAGTCCACAAAGGCCTTAGCATTGAAGAGATTTAATCGGTTAGAGAGTAGTTTCCGTAAAAATACAAATTTAGAACGCTCATATCGTGAGACCATGGAGAATAATTTGAATTTGGATTTCATTGAGGAGATACCCAAGCGTGAATTAAACGATGATCGTCCTGTTTGCTATCTTCCTCACCACTCTGTGATAAAAAAATCTTCGTCCACCACCAAACTCAGAGTTGTCTTTGATGGCTCAATGACGACTTCTCAGGGAGTTTCATTGAATTCTCAATTGTTTATTGGGCCGAAATTACAACCTGACCTGGTGGATATTTTGTTTCGGTGGAGATTTAAGAGAATTGCTCTAAGTGCTGACATAGCTAAGATGTATAGTCAAGTCGCGTTACCCAGATCGCAAATGGATTTGCTGAGGTTTTTTTGGAGACCTACCCGAAACGGGCCCATTCGTGAGTATAGGCATACGCGGCAGGTTTTTGGAATAGCAAGCGCAGCTCATTCGTGCATATCAGCTGTGCAGTGGAACGCTTCAAAATTCAAAAACACTCATAAAAAGGCGGTTGAGGTCATACTTGGGGACATGTACGTAGATGACTTGTTGACTGGGGCAGACACATTAGAGGAGGCAAGGACATTAGTGGACCAGTTACGTATGATAAACTCATATGGCCATTTTGAGCTTAGGAAATGGTGCAGTAATAGGGCTTCTGTGATTCGTCACTTGGATGATCACCTCCTTAATAACCAAGAAAGTGCTCTTATTTTTGAGCAAACCAAAGCATTAGGCTATTTGTGGAACCCTAAGTCCGATTGCATTTCATTATATATACCATGTGATTGGAGTAAAGAGACGCTGACAAAACGTATTGTCCTCTCTGAATCGGCCAAGTGTTTTGATCCTTTGGGAATTTTTTGTCCAGTATTTTTCGTTGCCAAGCTTATTTTTCAAGAGACTTGGAATTTGAAGTTAGGCTGGGATGAGGAACTTCCTCCAGAATTGGAATCAAAATGGACACGATGGAGGGATGATGTCAAAAAACTTAAGGATTTTAGGGTGCCTAGATATGCCTTGAGACCTGCATCGTACCATCCTAAAGTAGAGCTGTGTGTATTTGGAGATGCTTCCAAAAAGGGTTACGCTGCAGTTCTTTATATACGATTAATTTACACTGATCAGCACATTGAGACATCTTTATTAGCTGCAAAAAGTAAGGTGAAGCCTAGGAAAGAGATAAGTATTCCTAGACTAGAACTCGAGGCAGCTTTATTGTCTGCGAGGTTAATTAGTCATTTTCTTGAGATGATCCCGTTGAAAGTTGCTACTGTAAGAGCGTGGACAGATTCTGCTGTCGTCTTTTACTGGATTCAAAAGGAGCCCTCTACATGGAAGACATATGTAGCAAACCGGGTTCAAAGGATACAGGAGATTATAGAGCCTTCTTCGTGGAAGCATATTGCTGGTACTGAAAATCCGGCAGACATAGCAAGTAGAGGATCTTCGGCGGCGAATTTGTTATTGGAAAAAGTTGGATACAAGGACCGCACTGGTTGAGCTTACCTGAGCACAGGTGGCCAACAGGGCCTCTACTGAGTGATAAAGCCCCAGAACTTGAGTTTGAAAAGAAAAAACATTCTCATCAAGTCAATGTGAAGAGTGTCTTGTCACCTTTGGATAGAATCCTTGATAAATTTTCATGCTTTGTGAGAGTTCAGCGAGCCGTGGCTTGGTTGAGGCGTCTTGTATTGATATTTAGTAGTGCTAAAGTCGAGAAGAATGTTCCTTTGTCTGTTCAAGAACTTGAACAAGCTACTATATGTCTTATAAGACATGAGCAAATGATATTTTCCCAGACCAGTTTGGCTTGCTTGCTACAGGAAAGGCTATTTCTCACATAGATAGATTGTGCAGACTAGATCCTATTTGGGACGAAAATAATAATCTCATAAGAGTCGGTGGAAGGTTGGGAAATATACAATATTTATCTCACAATGCGCGTCATCCTTTTCTTGTACCCAAAAGGTCAAGATTGGCCAACTTGCTCGTAGATATGGAGCATAAAAGATTATTGCATTCAGGAGTAAACCATACTTTGGCTTCTTTGAGGCAAAAATATTGGATTATACAAGGAAGACAATTGGTCTCTTCAAGATTAAGAAAATGTGTCGTGTGCCAAAAATTCAATGCCAGGCCATTGCGACAAAAGATGGGAAGACTACCCGCTTTCAGAGCAGAATTTGGCCCTCCCTTTCATCAAACCGGAGTAGATTTTGCTGGACAATAGTGGCACATCCTTCGAAGAGATCTAGCCGAAAGATGTATGTCTCTTTAAAGATTTGTCCAGTCGATCAATACAAAAACAAACATCTAATTTTTATTATTTCAAACTCAGATTCATTGGGCTTGGCTCATTTTCTGTGAAGACCATATGTGAGGTGAGAACACTATTTGAATACAGAACGAAATATAAGAAAAGGAGAAAAACTATTATACGTATTTTTGGCTATATTTATTCATACGATGATGCTTCCATTTTTATGATTTGAAATTATACGTTCTATATAGAAAAAAAAACATATAGGCTTTTAATATCATATTAATGGATGTTTGTAGTTTGTTGTAAGTCGATTGTTTATTACAATCAAAGTTTTTCAAAGCGCAATATCCTTCCAAAGATGGACGGCCGTAATTTTTCGTGAAATCATTACAAAATATTTATGTTAGGTCCCTGCGCATCGATATGCTCCACCAATCACATGCTCCAACAAAACAATGGCTACAATTATGCTTTGAAGAGAGAGAGAGAGAAAGAGAAAAAAGGGGTGATCTAAATTCAAAACAATAAATGGATCTCTTATTAATACATCATTATTAATTAGTTATTCTCATGTACTTCAAATCAACTTGGATAGACAATTCGGAATCCAATCGTGGATTGTATTTTGTCGAATTGATTGTGTGTTGCTATGCAGAGATTCCATCCAGTCGAATCTAGTACATCCTTCATCTCGTGGACGTGGACGTGCCGCTCACAAAGGAACCCTTGGCGCTCGCAAAAAAGGACGTGCCGCTCGCGATGGAGGGCTTGGCGCTCGGAGACGAGGACTTCTTCCCCCTCCAGGATTCATACTTCCGGTGATCCTATCCTCGTCGTCCTCCGGCACAACGGAAATGCCTCCGAATCCACGAGTCCTGGTTCCACTTGGACTCGGCGGAGCGGAGGCATGTCTGGATGGATCCATGGGGCTCGGACCTCAACCCCCCCGTGTGAAGTTGACGACGAGGAAGACGATTATTCTGATGGGGTTCAGCTGCAAATTGAAGCGAGTCTCCATTGAGGTACTATCTCTCGAGAGGGACCACAGCCGACTGGAGACCATTAGAGAGAACCTGAAGACGACCGGGAAACACTTCATCAACCTCAACGCAGGATTCATCAAAAGGATTGTCTCCTGATATGGGACAACGCCCGTCCTCACGCTGCCGCTTAAAAAGGGAGGTTTACCCAAAGGGACGTGAAACCCGGTCAAATAGAACCAATACAGCCCAGATCTGAACCTCGTTGACCGATTCCTGTCCGG
>CP045895.1:30064808-30089168 GCA_013387185.1 Caligus rogercresseyi
AAAAAAGTGCGAACCTTCAAAGTGGAGAAACAATAATTTAAAGAAAGTATTGAAAAATGTAGACAGTCCATTCAAAAACACGAATTAGCCTTAATTGGGTGCAAAGACGTTATTTGGAAACACTGTCCAATTAGGATTTCGGTAATTTTTTACCATAGAATGTCTTCTCCTACCCCTTTTATTGATCCCTTGTCTGAGTATGTCGTGCTTTTTTTACCCTTTTAAGCTTTTAGAAAATAACAAATTAAATGCACATACAGTGATTTATGAGTATAACCTCTATCTACAATAGTAAGGTCTATTATATAATACAACTAACGTTGTTACCCGCACTGCCCGGATATCCACTTGAATAGTCTTTGGAATAGAAAATTCATACAAATAATTTTAGTGATGTCATCGCATATGATTTTTTTGCCTATATTGTTCGACAGAATTGCGTCCGCATGGATATATAAACATTATAGCAAGTGATTGTTCATATTAAAATCAGTTTCCTAATAACAAATCATTGGGTCTTTATGTGATTTCTTCCTTTTCTATTACTTAAGGCTGGATTTTTAGACTGGGTAAAAAGAAAATTATTTTCAGTCATTTACCATAAAGTGTATATGTTATTTTCTTATGATAGTTCCTTAAAAAGTCTTCATTTGCTCTTAATTGCCATTTTTTTTCGTTTTCTATTCCGTAAGGCTGGGTATTTAAACATCATAAAGAAATTATTATTTAAGCAGTCATATCATAGAGAACATAGAGTGCCGAGATATGTATGGAACGCTGAATATCAGAATATTTGTTTGATCCTCCGTTGATGGTGGAAAACAGCAAAAGAAACAAACCTAACAATTGAAAGTTATAACCTTAGATGAAAGATGTTATCTAAAAGCTAATGTCAACTGTCACTGCTCCGATTTTCCCACTTGACAATGTCTGGAATGGAAAAAAATCACACGAATAATGTCAGTGATGTCATCGCATTTGACTTTTCATATAAAATCGTTTCCTTAAGATTGTCATTGTGGTCTTTCATTGCCATTTTTTTCGCTTTGTATTCCTTAATGGGGTGTATTTAAACATCGTAAAATAAGTTTAAAAAAGTCACTTCATAGAGAACCTAGAGTGACAAATAAATGTATGGGTAGCGCTGAAAATCAGAGTATTTTTTGATCTCCGTTGTGGGAAAACAGCAAAAACTTAGAGAGAGTGCAACTTTCTATCTCTAGGCATTATTAAATTTTGATTACGCAATGCTGCGTTATAAACAAGTTGTTATTTTCTACAAAACTTAAATGACAGGGACAGAACAACACTACCTTTAGTAACCATTAAAAACGAATTTTCCGGTAATCACCCAAAATAAAAACACGTCTTACTAGCTCAGACTCATCCACAGAAAATTTGGTCAAAATCTAACCTGGCAATTTTTAAAAAATTGGCAAAAACCGTTTTAGGCGAATAAAATAAGCATGGTGATGACACACTTTCTCTCGGGAGTTGACAACCCCACAAAAACACTCCCTGAGCTTTTAAAACTATTCACTGAAAATTTCATTAAGATCTAATGAATCGTTCGGGAGATACAAGGAAACGAACGAACAAACGAACCACATATTTTTTTATTATTGTATAATACTCATCAGTTGTTTGGCGCTTTGATGTGTGGATAATATAAGTCTACTTAATTATTTTGTAAAATATGGAAATCAAAATACTCCGTACTTTAACTTTCAAGCCATATGACTATAATTACAAATTTTATAAATGCGAATACTCTTTTTTCTCAATTTAAATATCGCTAGTTGCGGTTAGAGCAAAAACTAAAAGTTTAAATATGACGGGTCTTTTATGAGTTAATTGTTTAAATGTATATATATTTTTCAAATCTGTCATTAAACGTGAGCCATTTCAAATAGTGATTCGTATCCCCAACGCCACCATAAACAAAATTAAAAGAAAAAATGATTCCTTAATAAACAAATCTTTTTATAGAACAAAATAATAAGTTCGAATCTTTTTTTAACGCGTCGTTTTTCTCATGACTGGTGTTTAAATCAAACCTTTAAAATACGTTGTATCGATTATAAACTATCTCCAGATGACATTTTGCGTGTATAAACTACATGAATGATCGCTAGAATACTATTTTATCTACAAATGAAATTTAATTATTCCTTTTATAATAAGGATTTAATTAAATTATGTAGTAATATATGCATCTTTTTATATCAAATTTCTGTAAATATATAATCTTCAGTATTATATAATATTGGGAATTCCAATAATATATTTCTTCTTCCAAAAAGCGAGGTCGTCATTTATGATGTTGAAGTATTAGGGTGGGAAAGATGAGACAACAACACAAACATGTATACTTTACATATACTCTAGGTCAACTGATTGTATCTACAATATATAAGGGATGCAGCCATATGAATACAGATAACTTCCCAATTTGCAAAATAACGAGTTGCAACAGATCAAAATTGATGATAAGTCATCCAATATTCCAAATCAGTTGTTTTATCATCAATTAGTGTGAAGTTAGACTAAAAAGACATCGTTTTTATACAGTAATCAACAAAATCACGTGCTCCAGTGGTTGTTTGTCATTAGTTTGGGTGTCTAAAGGTGATTTTGGTAAGATGTTTGATAAATTTGTGTGTTTGTTGGTAGATTTTGGTGAGATGTTGCGTGTTTAAGATTTGCCACAGCCATAAAAATAGAGAAAACTACTCATTTTTGCAATATAACGAGTTTAAACATATCAATATAGATAATTAGTCATCCAATATTCCAAAATCAGTTGTATTCTCTTCAATTAGTGTGAAGTAAGAATAATAAGCCATCTTTTTAACTACTTATCAACAAAATCACGTGGTGCAGTGGTTGTTTGTCATTACTTTGGGTGTATTAAGGTGATTTTGAACTATGTATGATGAATTTTGTGTTTGTTGGTGTCTTTTGGTGAAAGGTTGCGTGTTTACGATTTGCACCAGCCATATAAATAGAGATAACTACTCATTTCTGCAGTTTGACGAGATTCAACAGATCAAAATGGATAATTGTCATCCAATATTGCCAAATCAGTTGTATTTTCAAAAATCAGTATGAAATTAGACTAATAAGACATCGTTTTGAACCACAAATCAACAATTGTTATTTTATCTACATTGTGTAAAATTCACTTATAAAATAAAAGTGGTAACTTTCAGTGAGAGTTACACTCATGCTATAAAACATCTTATTAAGATAAGAGTAGCAAGTACACTTATTAAATAATTTTTATTTTATCTACATTGTGTAAAATACACTTATTAAAATAAAAGTGGCAAATATTATCATTAAGATAATTATCATCGTCACTTACATTGTGTAAGCACACCTATTATTTATGTTACAGAAACATACTTTAGAGTAAGAGTGATAAGTTTACTTATTAGAATAAAGTAGGGAACACTCTTATCAGAACAAGTGCCATAGGGTATTTATGCTATAAAGCATACTTATTATAATGGACACTTATGTAATAGTAGGGTGCCTACATAAAAACAGAGTTAGTATATACTTATACTATCTTAAATAATAAACACCTAGGTGTTTATTAGATTTCCTAAAAAAAAATATGAAGCAGGGAGAGTGCAATCGGCAAAAGTGGAAAAATAGGGTTTAGGAGACTTTTTACTATATTAAGGGACCCTAGGACTATGGGGGGCTAGGCGGGTACGCATAGAGAGCGAGAGGAACAAGTGAGCGGCAATAGCTAGGATGGTTGAGACAAGGGCAGACAGAAGTAAAAAATCGGGGGGGGGGGGGAAATGAAAAAAAAAGTGAAAAAAATGAAAGATAAGCTAATCGTTAAGTTCTCTATGGTAAATTAATATAAAATTCTTGTAAAAATGAATTCTCTATTTCAAGGTTTGACGCAAATGGCATGTTAAATTGGGTAGTCCCACTTTTAGGGCCCGCATTAATGATTTGTCCTAGATATTGGGTTGTTAAAGTAATTTAAATCAGTTTTTGCATAGACTTATCAGAGCTGTGTATAGGGATATCAAGATTTTATTTAGTGAAGGTGGGGGATTTGTATTCATTAGGCTGTTTACTAGAGTCTTCATGATAAACTTTTTAGGATTGTTTCCTTATATTTTCACCAGCACAAGACATATTTGTATTAGGCTGGGACTAGGGTTGCCTCTATGGCTAGGGAGTCAGTTAGTATTTTGAGTCTTCCATAGAGAAGCAGGGTTTAGACATCTTGTGCCTGAGGGGTCACCAAGAGGACTAATTCCTTTACTAGTTTAATCGAGTTAATTAGTAACTTAATTCGCCCATTGACCCTGAGGGTGCGATTAATAGCAAATATGGTGGCAGGGCATTTACTATTAAGATTAATTGGAGGGGAAGCTAGTTTAGATAGGCTTATAGTTATAAGACTAGTTTTACTTGGCTTATTCATAATACTTGTTTTAGAGTTAGGAGTAAGGTTGATCCAGAGTTATGTGTTTATATTACTGAGGGCTCTGTATGTAAAAGATACTTTATAGTAGCAATTAAGTAGTTTAATAAAAATTTAAATTGTAAATTTAGAGATGGATTCCCCTTAGTTATATTTTGTTACCTATTAGTTATATTTTGTTACCTATTAGTTTCGACCTAATAAAAGGCTTAAGCCAGCAAAATTATAATTTCTCTATAATTAGTAATAATAAAAATAAACATCAGCATAAAAATAGAAGAGCTTAGATGGAGCAAGGCAGAAATAGTTGAAGAGTAAGCAACAGGTAAAGTTAAATTATTTTTCAATTATTGTGCAGGGATTGAAAAAAGCTTTATATTAAATAGCATGGAGACAAGCAAATCATAACCACCAAAGGAATAAAAGCTTTTGAGACTAAAATAATCGCGAAAGAGGCCCAGATTTCAGACAAAAGATTAATTGTGGGAGGTCCCCCCGCATTTCTTAGGCAAGTTAAGAACCAGAAAGTAATTAGCATGGGGGAAATCGTGATAAGCCCTTTATTCATCAAAATTCTACGTGAGCCAGATATATATACAGGGTGATTCACTTAAATTGAGACTCACATATTACAAACTACAATCTTTGTATTAATTTTACATAAATAATTTTTACAAAAATGATAGCACAATGTGTAATTTACAAAATGTATTTCAATAAATTTTCACATATCCTCCTTTGGACTTCACTACAGCTTTGAACCTCCTCATAGTGGAGGCAACACAGGCAGGAATCTCTTCCTCAGACAAAGATTTTCACGGTCCAGGCCACCCACAACAGTCAGAATGACCGGGTTTTATCTTGAAAAAAGGAAGACATCCCCGTGCAGCTGAGGACTCTCTTCAGAAGGCAAAAACCACCCTCAGTCATGGTCTGAGCTGAGAAGAGATTCCTGCCTGTGTTGCCTCCACCGTGAGGAGGTTCAAAGCTGTAGTGAAGGCCAAAGAAGGATATGTGAAAATTAATGAAATACATTTTGTAAATTACACATTGTGCTATCATTTTTGTTTAAAAATTACTTGTGTAAAATTTAATACACAGATTGTATGTAGTTTGTAATATGTGAGTCTCAATTTAAGTGAATCAGCCTGTATATTAAGCCTGCGGAGAAAAACATTATAGAAGAGATAAATCCATGAGCTACTAAGTAATTAGTGTGGCATTTATTCCCAGCTGAGTGAGGGTCAAGGCCCTAGCAGCTGCTAAAGATATATGCACTACAGATGAATAAGCAATAGTAACTTTAATATCAACTTGAACTATACAGTAAAAAGCCGTATAAGTATAATATTATTGGTTATTGGGTTTCTAATAAAATTGGGAGTATTTCCTTTTTATTTTTGAAGTCTGGATTTAGTGGTTAATAGAAGCTGGTTAGTATTTTTCTTAAAAATAACTATTCAAAAACTTCTCCCTGTAGTATTCATTAGAAATATTCCAGGTATAAGAAGTGTAGTCTACACATTTTTTTTGTTAGGCATAGTAGCCAGGTGTCTCGGCAGATTCTATAAAAGAGACTTAAAAAGAGTTATATTTTACTCCTCATTATTTAATCTTAGGCTCTTATTACTACTAATAAATGATCCAGGGCTTATGTTTAGGTGTTTTTGATTTACTGTTTAGTCCTGTTTCCATGCTGGATAGAGCTGAAGCATGTAGGGGTCTCAAATATCCAACAGTTAAAGATAAGTAGAGGTAAAAGCTGAATATTCATAAGGCTTGGGGGCTTTCCTCCTAGCCTCGGGTTTATTTTTAAGTGGTTAGTCTTCAAGAACTTATTCACGTCAGGGTTCAGGGTTTATATTTTGGGTAGGGTCATCCTAATATCATTATTTATATTTTATCTCTATATTAATATTATTCTTATAATAGCAAATAATAAACTGGCAAGATTCTGAGGGCTTCACAGCAGGAGGAAATCTGGGGGCTTATACCTACAGCTAGGTTTAGTCAGAGTAGGGGTAATATTCATGTATAGCTTTACAAAGCCTATTTTGAAAATAGGTGTAGGAGTCAACTTCAAAGCTATTTGGCTAATATCACTCAGCACCCATTTCACTTAGTTGATGAATCACCTTGACCTTTAATAAGATCCTTTGCTGGAGCTTTTATTGCTATGGGACTACTAAACCTTTTCATGATCAGTAGGTCCAGGTTAATTTTTAGATCCTTATTTTTTTACTATTAATTATATTTCAGTGGTGAATAGATGTATCAGGGTTTACACTCAAATGTGGTCCAGATTGGGTTACGGTGAGGCATAATTCTGTTTATTGTCTCTGAAGTATTCTTTTTTTTCTTTTTTTTGGGGTTACTTCCATAGAAGTTTGATACCAAGAATTGAAGTGGGGGGGGGGGGGCAGTGACCTCCTCAGGGGGTATTAAGCCTAAGGGCATGAGAAATTCCATTATTAAATACTATTATCTTACTAAGATCCGGGGCGAGGGTTACTTGAAGGCATCATAGAGTGGTGTTGGGGGATCATAGGTCTTCATGTCAGAGGTTACTAATTACAATCCTTCTAGGGGGGTACTTTACGTGTCTGCAGGGGTTGGAGTATTTCGAGGCAAGCTTCAGTATTAGTGACAGGGTATATGGGTCTACATTCTTTTTACTTACAGGATTTCACGGGTTACATGTATTAGTGGGGGCAAGGTTCTTGGGTGTTTGTTATTATCGTCTTTCTATAGGGCATTTTAGAAACAGCCATCACTTTGGGTTTGAGGCAGCTGCATGATACTGACATTTTGTTGACGTTGTCTGATTATTTTATTTTTAGGTGTCTATTGTTTAGAAAAAGGGTCGCTGTAATTGGAGTAGTTTATATAAAATACTGACTTTGGGAGTCAGAGAAAAACTGTTTTTCCGATAGGTCAATAGTTTATATAAAATATTAGCTTGTCAGGCTAGAGAGAGCAAAAAGCTTTAACCTAAGGAATTAAGTTAATAAAACTAGTAGTCTTCAAAACTATCAATAAGAAAATATCTTATTCTTTGATTATTATTATAACTTATAAGAGTGTCACATTGAAGCTGTGAAAGAGGTCTGCCCTAATGATAATTTTAATATTAAGTTGAGTTATGTTGATAAGACTAGTATTAGGAGGGGCACTGCTGGGGTTAGGTTTTGTCTTAAGTATGAGGGGTGAGTTAAGCCAAGATAAATTAAGCCCGTTTGAGTGCGGGTTTAACCCAAACTTAAATTATCGTTCTATATTCTCATTACAGTTCTTTGTGGTATCTCTAATTTTTCTCATTTTTGATCTAGAATTAGTTATTTTATTTCCATATTTATTATCTAACAAGCTAATAATAAGCCTAGAGGTTTATCTTAGGTGTGGAGTATTTATTCTCTTACTGAGTGGGGGGTTAATTTACGAGTGAATGTCAAAGAACTTAGAATGGTGTAATTAATTTGTTTTAGACAAATTTTTAATATACTAAGACGTTGCAGTTGAGTGGCAGTAGGTACATTACTATTAACCTTGGGCGTCATGTCCCTGGTATACAGCTTTAATTTATTATTAGGTGGCGTGGCTTACTATATTAGAATTTACCCAGAGTTCACATTTTGTTAATAGAGTTAGGGTGGTTAATTGACTTCCAGTCACTTTGCTTTTGTGGTTGTGTAATACTCATTAGAGGTAGGGTGGTAGTATATTCCCAAGACTACATAATAAGATAGAAATTTCTTAATCGGTTTCTGCTAATTTTAATATCTTTTATTTTAAGCATACTGGTATTGATTTTTAGGGACAATATACTACAAGTCATTTTAGGATGAGACGGGTTGGGCTTGAGCTCTTACCTATTAGTTTGTTACTACAATAATAGTAACTCCTCTAATGCCGGAGATCTAACTTTAATAGTCAACCGAATAGGGGACGGGGGCTTGTTCATTGTTATATTTTACTTTATTTTAAGAAGCCATCAAGTACATATATTTATAATAACAGTATATATGTAGGTCTAATACTTTTTCTAGTTTGTTGTACAAAGAGGGCACAAGTCCCATTTAGGGCATGGCTACCCGCTGCAATAGCTGCTCCAACTCCTGTATCTTCACTAGTCCATTCTTCAACACTAGTAACCGCGGGGGTTTATCTAATAATTCGGGTTTATACAAGACTAATAAGGATCACTTGGTTCAGTCTGCTAGTAGGAGTCTCAACTAGCCTTATGGCCACTTTATGTGCCTTAGTTGAAAAAGATATAAAAAAATTGTAGCCCTTTCCACTTTAAGGCACCTAGGTATTATAGTTACAATTTTAAGATACGGGTGGGTAGATATAAGATTCAGACATCTAATCTTTCACGCTTTTTTTAAGGCTACATTATTTTTGGTAGTAGGGTTCTGGATTCATAGACAAAGAGGTTACCAGGACTTAAAAAATATCTCTTCGGCGAGGTTAAAAGACCCACAGATTAGTTGCTTTGGAGGCCTGGCAATAATAAGGTTATGTGGGCTTCCCTACCTAACGGGGTTTTACAGTAAAGATGTCTTTATAGAAATCTTATTGTACCAGGGGGGCGGGGTGCTAATAATGGTATTTATATTCTTTGGTATACTAGGTTCTTTTATATATAGTATTCGAATGTTCAAAAGAATCAATAACAGGAGAAATGTGAGAATTCTAGTACTATTAGAAGAAAATCCTAAGTGCTATAAGTTAAGGTTACTAGTTTTAAGGTGTCTTAGGGTCCTAGGAGGTTATATAGTAAGCTGTTATTGAGTTTTAGAGGAAAGTGTCCTATACGTGTTTTGGGAAATAAAGCTAATTGTTTTAGCTATGATTTTAGTGAGACTCTTAGTAGCTATAAAAAGAAAAATAAAGTCTTACTTCCTGTCAGATTTGGGTTACATATCTAGTCTTAGGCGGATAGCCCCAAATCTTATAGGTTATAGTCTAAGCTTAAGTGTTAATTTATTCGATAAAAACTTCTTAAATCCTTACTCCAGAGGGAGCTACCAAATAGGGGCCAGGCTAGTAGCCCCTAATATTTTAAGGCTGAATTTCTTTAACATAATAAAACTACTGTTTTTACTTATGCTTTTATTAATAAGGATCAGGTAATTGTACCTCAAGCTGAAGTTGTCTATTGAAATGTGAGATTTTTTTTATGTGTTAGAAGGTATATTATTAGGATAGTTAAGTTGTATTTTTTATAAAAAGGTAAGCTAAGTAAAGCTGGTAGATTCATAATCTATTTATAGAAATTTCTTCTTTTTAAAGATTTTCAAAGGAAACTTCTAATTTCTGTAAGGCTTAGGTCAAATCTTTGATTATTATACAGAAAATTACAAATTTTCTAAACCGCTAGGAGTAATCTTGTTTAAGTAATTTATATAAAATACCCATTTGTGGGGTGGGAAAAGCTTTAAGTCTTAAACAAATGGCTAACTGATCACAGTTTAGATTTCAAGACGCATCTTCACCCATAATAGAAGAGTTTATTCTATTTCACGACCTTATTATGGTTTGTTTAGGTTTTATTTTAATATCAGTTGGTGGTTTACTTTTATCTGTTTTATTAAAAGGTCCATATGTAAACGGCTTAATTAATGGTCAGTGACTTGAGTGAATCTGAACTGCACTACCTGGGCTAGTACTATTTGGGGTAGCCATGCCTTCACTATCCTTGCTATATATATACGATGAAATATCTAATTATGATTTAGGGGTAAAAGTTAATGGTTATCAGTGATATTGAAGTTATGAAATACCCTCAAGTGAGGGGCTTTCCTTTGATTGTTTTATAGTCCCTAGTAACGAATTGTTAAATGGTCGAACCCGACTTTTAGATACGGATGTAACATTAACCTTACCTATTAAGAGTATAATTCAGTTAATAATTTCCTCTAAGGATGTTCTTCATGCCTGGACAGTGCCTAGCTTAGGGGTCAAAATAGACGCGGTTCCTGGGCGGATTAATACTTTATGTCTATATAGATTTCGACCTGGCGTGTATTTCGGACAGTGTTCAGAAATTTGTGGAGCTCATCATAGTTTTATGCCTATTATACTAGAAATAGTTAGACCTGACAGCTTTGCTGAGTGACTAAAAATTATTAGAGGCGAATAAACCGTAGAGTCTACATTGTTATTAAAATTTCTAACTTTCTTGATTATTCAGTACTGGTGAATGTTGCTTTCGTAACATTGCTGGAGCGTAAGATTATTGGATACTCTCAGGCACGAAAAGGTCCCAATAAGGTATCCTTTATAGGAGTGTTACAGCCCTTTTCAGATGCTATTAAGTTATTTATAAAAGAAGTGGGGAGGTTTGAGTTTACTAACACCAAGATTTATATAATTTCTCCTTTAGTTGGGTTAAGGATTATTTTACTAATTTGAAATCTATATCCCCTTGAGATGGTGTTTAAAGGGTGAAAAATTTCATGAATTGCCCTGCTAGTCGGGATGAGGTTAAGAGTCTATCCCTTGTTTTTAATAGGGTGAAGGTCCAATTGTGTTTACTCGTATATTGGGGGTATTCGGGGAGTAGCTCAAGTTATTTCATATGAGGTCGTATTTACTATACTAATTTTTGTCTTTATGCTATTAGGTAGTAGTTATACTATGGTGATAAGGATAAAATTTAGAGGCTACTTTTTAGTATACATTTTAAGGCCTTTACTGGTCTTTATATGGTTCATAGTAGGCTTAGCTGAAACAAATCGTACTCCCTTTGATTTTTCGGAGGGGAGAGTGAACTAGTGTCCGGATTTAACACAGAGTATGGGGGCAGAGGCTTTGCCTTAATTTTTATGGGGAGTATGCTTCAATTATTTTCCTAAGTTCTTTATTTGGGGTGTTAATAGTAAATAGGAGGTTTTTTTTATTCTATATTATTATAAGATGTGGCTGTTTTGTGTGAGTATGAAGGCGGGTAACCTACCCCCGGCATCGTTATGATTGACTAATAATATTATGCTGAAAATCACTTCTACCAAGAGTTTTACTAGTAAGAGTAAGATTTTTAGTTATGTTAATTTGTATTTAATTGTCAACTTTTAAAAAATGGCTTTGGTCTTGCAATCATAAAGATATTGGCACACTATATTTAATTAGAGGTTTCTGGTCGGGTTTAGTGGGGTTAGCTATAAGAGTAATCATTCGTTTAGAATTTTCACAGCCTGGTATATTTCTAGGGGACTCCCAGGTCTACAACGTTATTGTTACAGCTCACGCTTTTATTATGATTTTTTTAATAGTTATACCTGTTTTTTATCGGAGGGTTTGGTAATTGGCTAGTTCCTTTATTACTGGGTGCACCTGACATGGCTTTCCCGCGTTTAAACAATATAAGATTTTGATTTTTAATACCTTCACTAACTTTATTATTACTGAGAGCTTTAGTTGAAAGAGGGGCTGGGACAGGGTGAACAGTATATCCTCCACTATCTTCTGGAGTATTCCACTCTGGGGCTTCAGTAGATTTTGCTATTTTTTCTCTCCATTTAGCGGGGGTTTCGTCATTATTGGGGGCAGTAAATTTTATTAGGACAATTCTGAATTTACGATGTTTAGGCATACTAGTGGAGCGAATGCCTATATTCCCTTGGTCTGTATTAATTACTGCTGTGTTGCTATTATTGTCTCTTCCAGTCCTGGCCGGAGCAATCACTATGTTATTGACTGATCGAAATCTAAACACCAGATTCTTCGACCCTAGAGGAGGTGGGGACCCTATTCTTTACCAACATTTATTTTGATTTTTTGGGCATCCTGAGGTATATATTTTAATTCTACCTGGATTTGGGTTAATTTCCCAAATTATTACCCAGGAGACTTGTAAGGATGAGGCTTTCGGCTCTCTAGGTATAGTTTATGCTATAGTGGCAATTGGTGTATTAGGTTTTGTTGTATGGGCTCACCATATATTTACAGTAGGTTTAGATTCCGACACCCGGGCGTACTTCACAGCAGCCACTATAAATATTGCGATTCCCACAGGAATTAAAGTTTTTAGGTGGTTGGGTAGTTTATATGGAAGAAAAATCATTTACACTCCCGCTATATATTGGGTATTGGGATTTTTATTCTTGTTCACGGTGGGGGGCTTAACTGGTATCGTCCTTGCTAATTCTGCTTTAGATATAACTTTTCACGACACTTATTATGTTGTGGCACATTTTCATTATGTTCTCAGAATGGGGGCGGTATTTGCTCTAATAGCAGGGTTTACTCACTGATACCCTTTATTGACAGGGTTTACTCTAAACCAGACTCTATCTAAGGCTCAGTTTATCCTAATGTTTACTGGGGTTAATTTAACCTTTTTCCCTATACATTTCTTAGGCCTAGCTGGGATACCTCGTCGTTATTGTGACTATCCAGATTTTTATTACCTATGAAATCAGGTGGCCAGGTTTGGGTCATATATAACTCTAGTCTCTGTCCTAATATTTATTAGCCTGGTGTGGGAGTCTATAGTGAGTTTACGGCCAAGACTTGTGAGGTTTGACGGGGGAAATTCAATTGAGTTTAAACATACATATCCTCCGTACAACCATTCTTACAATGCATGCCCTTCTATTGCTTTAGCCTAGCTCTAAGCTTTAAATAAAGTTTAAATATTTAAAAAGTTCCTTTCGTACTATTTTTAAAATTTTTAATCCTAAGATAGAAACCAATCTGACTTGCGTCGATTTTAACTCAAATCATGTAAGTATTATAGGTCGAACAGACCTTAAACAAAACCTTCTGCAGCTGTGCTAATTACTTAATTCAACATCGAGGTAACTAGCACATTTTAAATAAGGACTTGAAAAGTGCGTCGCGCTGTTATCCCTAAGGTACCTTTATTAGCATAAAAATGGTTTAAGAAATCACTCTTATTTTATTTTTATTACAAACTATCCCAGTAAAACTTAGTAAAGGTCTTAGGGTCTTATCGTCTTTAAGAGCCATATAAGCATTTGCACTTATATTTTAAGTTCATAGGAATAGGAAAAAATATCTGCATAAAATACTATCATTCATACAGGTTCACAATTAATAAACTAGTTATTACGCTACATTAAGGCCATTTAATTATCATCATTGGGCAGATATATAAAAAATATTTTACTATGTTTTTGATAAACAGTTTTTATGTTTTCAAGTTATTATCCTTATATTAAAATTCTAACATATAAAAATTATTAATAATTTTTATAGACTTCAAGATTACTTATACTAACATGCTTAAATTGTAGTTTTAACATTCAATAAGAGAGAAAAAAGTAAATAATATTTATCAATAGTAATCTATTAAAATAAAAGATATTATTAGTCTTGGTGTATTAATTTAATAAATTTTACAATAGCTAAACTACCTTAAGGCAGTTTAGTTAATTACTAACTCACTAGTAATATTTTAATTTTTTGAAGAACCAGATTAAAGACATTATTACCTATCATATTAACAACTAATTTTTAATTAGTATTCCACCTAATCAGCTAGTAGTTGTTGATATATCTTATCGGGATGGCTTATAATATTTTTCTTTGTTAATCCATAATGCAAAAGGTACAAAGTCTAGTAAGCCATTCTATATTAACTATAGAAGCAATAATGCATAATTATTCTATCAAAATAACCCTTAGTTCAGGCATCCTATAATTTGGTGGGGGCTTCCCATGTTTGGCGCTTAAAGCCAGTGCACTCTCTCTGCCACACCAAATTTTATTTAATAAATAATTATTTAAGGCCTAGGTATGAGGCATTTCACTGTTAATGGAAAGAGGGCTAAAGTCTAAATATTTAGTTAGTATAACATATTACATTTAATTTCCAATTAAAAGATTTAGTCTTAAACTAAATAATTGGTGGTAATATAAAAATTATATACCATTTACAATGGTAAAGTGCCTTAGTGCCTGTCAATTACTTATTGAGTATATATTTCTAGTATTATTACTATTTTACATGTAATGATAACTAAGCCACAGTATATAGATTTACTAAATTACTAGAGAAGTAGAGTTTAAACTTAGTCTGAATAAGAAAGTGCCAGCATTCGCGGTTACACTTTCAGTCAACTAGATTAATGAAATTTAATATTTTACACCCTCTATTGGTCAAATATTATAGGGTTTAAAAATACATATTTATAATTAAATTTGTAAATTGGATTAGTCCCCAAGTAATATAGATAAGATTTTTGGTAGTATTGAACAAAAACCAAACTCAAATGGCAGAATTAACTCTCATATTAGGGAAACTCGTAAACAATGAATTTACTCATTAGAAAATTATTTTTTTAAAGTATGGCTGTCTAATAAGATTAAAAGATAAGTCGGTCAAGTAATATTTTATATAATAATATATTTATAAGTTGCAATGTTAATAAAACATAGTATTTAATAGTAAGTTAATTCCCACTGAATTTTTAGTAATTAGTTCAAATTGTCCGTCACTCTCATGTGAGATAAGTCGTAGCAAAGTAACAGTTATAGAAATAGCTGTTAAAGTTCTTTTAAGAATTTTTTTTAAAACTAAGGTTAATTCTTCTTTTGGTGCTATGTTATTGCGCAGGAATGGTAGGTAATCCTTTCATTATATGTTTAATAGTCGTTACAATTATCAGGAGAAGATGTCTCATTTTAAGTTTTTTTTGCCCCCTGTGAATCGCTTACTCTTTAATCATCGTATTTTGGGGGGTATAATAGTTATATTTTCGTATGTGAGTAGCATATCTAGGGGGGACAAAGTTTGGTCTAAAAATAGTATAAAGTCTAGTATCCTACTATTAAGGAGGGTTACAGTGTTTAGGATCTTACCTATGAAGGGTGAGTTTAATTTAAGTTTGATATACTTACAAAATAACATGAGAGTGCTTATTCTATGCACATTTTATTTATTATTCTGTCTTTTTTTAGTTGTAAAAATAGTCGAAGTAAAGAAGGGATGTTTAGTAAATTAGGGTTAAAGATATTAAACTTGCACTTTAATTACGCCTCATGGCTAACCTTGTTTCTAGGGTGTAATCACGCTATAATTTCATTATAGAAATAACTAAGGTTTAGAAATAACAAAATATAATAAGGTGTTAAGCACGTAGAAATTTGAGTTCTAAGGTAAAGGAATTTTTATTATAATATTTGAGCTGCAGGCATCTACTATTTACAAAATAGTTGTTTTTGTTAAACTACCAAATAATAAAACTTTAGATCACAACTCATCAAACAGGGGCAGTGCTAGGACGTTAAAAAAGTAAATTACAGTAAGTAACTGACCCAAAATAATGTAGTCACCTTCAACTGGTTTAGCACCAATTCAGGTAAGAAGTATAAAGACTCTAATAAGAGTTCAGAATCTAAAGGCCTTCAGAGGGTTAAAAGTGGCTGGGACAACCTTATGAGGGTTAAAAATTAAAAAGGGTAAGACAAAAAGTACTGCAACAGACAAAGCTAACGCAACGACACCTCCCAATTTATTTGGAATAGACCGCAAGATGGCATAGGCAAACAAAAAATACCACTCTGGCTGAATATGGGCCGGGGTTACAAGAGGGTTGGCCGGGATAAAATTTTCAGGGTCTGCCAGGAGTCAAGGGTCATAAGAAATTAAGAAAGATATTAGACAAAACAAGATAGCAAACCCAAAGGCATCCTTCAGTGTGTAATAGGGGTCAAATGGGGCTTTATAGTAATTACTAGGCACCCCTAAAGGGTTTGACGACCCCGTTGAATGGAGAAAGACTGTGTGTAAAACCACAACAGCAGCCGAAATGATAGGAGTTAAGTAGTGAAGGGCGAAGAATCGCCTTAGCGTGGCTTTATCAACTCTAAATCCCTCTCAAAGTCATACCACGATTTCTTCCCCAATACCAGGGATTACAGAAAATAAATTAGTAATAACTGTGGCACCCCAGAAGGACATCTGACCTCAGGGTAACACATAGCCTAAAAATGCCCTAGCCATAATCAAGATTAAAATTGTAGAGCCAACCAGCCACACAGGTTTTAGTTTATAACTCGCGTAAAAAATCCCACGTCCCGTGTGAATATATAGGCACATGAAAAATAGCCTGGCCGTATTACTATGAATGGCTCGTATACCTCAACCATAGTTAACATCTCGTATGATGTGGTCCACAGACATAAAAGCCGTTGTAATATCTCTTGAATAGTGTATAGCCAAAAAAATACCCGTGAGGATTTGGGTCCCAAGGCATAAACCAAGCAAAGACCCAAAATTTCACCCTGTGGTAATATTAGCCGGGGTAGGTAAAGTTAATAAGGGTTATAGATAGAGACTGGCTTAAAAGAGTTCATTAATTGATAAAAAAATTGAACGAGTCATTGCTGAATCCTTACTTCGAATACTTGAGATGAGGCACGCAAGGCCTATACAGGCTTCACATACTATTACAGTAATAAACAAAAAAATAACTATTGAAGATAAGTTATAGTAATTAGAAAACAATAAAATAATAGGTAAAATCGAGGCCGAGACACCTTCCAAGATCAGGATGGCAACAAGTAAGTTCCCCTTATTTACTAAAAACCAGTTGGTTAAGATTAGAGGAAAAACTAGAAAAACATGGGTGATAGAGAGAGATAAATAAGTGGAAATGATTAAAAATGTGAAAATATAGATAGAGAAGTAAAATAACAATAACTAAGAGTTTTCTGGCAGAGTTAAGTGCACTAATTTTAGAAGTTAGATATAGGGTCCCCTGAATACTTAGAAAATAATCTAAAAAAGAAATTAAATTTTTACTTTAATTATGGTTTTACCTTTTCTAATTCTTTGTATTAAATTTAAGTTTATTTATAACCCATTAAATAAATACTAACACCAAGTTTAATATATAAACTTATAAAATAGGCGCTATTATACTTAGGGTCCACGCATAAAAAGTACTTATTAAAATAAAAGTGGTAACTTTCAGTGAGAGTTACACTCATGCTATAAAACATACTTATTAAGATAAGAGTAGCAAGTACACTTATTAAATAATTTTTATTTTATCTACATTGTGTAAAATACACTTATTAAAATAAAAGTGGCAAATATTATCATTAAGATAATTATCATCGTCACTTACATTGTGTAAGCACACCTATTAATTTATGTTACAGAAACATACTTATTAGAGTAAGAGTGATAAGTTTACTTATTAGAATAAAAGTAGGGAACACTCTTATCAGAACAAGTGCCATAGGGTATTTATGCTATAAAGCATACTTATTATAATGGACACTTATGTAATAGTAGGGTGCCTACATAAAAACAGAGTTAGTATATACTTATACTATCTTAAATAATAAACACCTAGGTGTTTATTAGATTTCCTAAAAAAAAATATGAAGCAGGAGAGTGCAATCGGCAAAAGTGGAAAAATAGGGTTTAGGAGACTTTTTACTATATTAAGGGACCCTAGGACTATGGGGGCTAGGCGGGTACGCATAGAGAGCGAGAGGAACAAGTGAGCGGCAATAGCTAGGATGGTTGAGACAAGGGCAGACAGAAGTAAAAATCGGGGGGGGGGGGGAAATGAAAAAAAAAGTGAAAAAAATGAAAGATAAGCTAATCGTTAAGTTCTCTATGGTAAATTAATATAAAATTCTTGTAAAAATGAATTCTCTATTTCAAGGTTTGACGCAAATGGCATGTTAAATTGGGTAGTCCCACTTTTAGGGCCCGCATTAATGATTTGTCCTAGATATTGGGTTGTTAAGGTAATTTAAATCAGTTTTTGCATAGACTTATCAGAGCTGTGTATAGGGATATCAAGATTTTATTTAGTGAAGGTGGGGGATTTGTATTCATTAGGCTGTTTACTAGAGTCTTCATGATAAACTTTTTAGGATTGTTTCCTTATATTTTCACCAGCACAAGACATATTTGTATTAGGCTGGGACTAGGGTTGCCTCTATGGCTAGGGAGTCAGTTAGTATTTTGAGTCTTCCATAGAGAAGCAGGGTTTAGACATCTTGTGCCTGAGGGGTCACCAAGAGGACTAATTCCTTTACTAGTTTTAATCGAGTTAATTAGTAACTTAATTCGCCCATTGACCCTGAGGGTGCGATTAATAGCAAATATGGTGGCAGGGCATTTACTATTAAGATTAATTGGAGGGGAAGCTAGTTTAGATAGGCTTATAGTTATAAGACTAGTTTTACTTGGCTTATTCATAATACTTGTTTTAGAGTTAGGAGTAAGGTTGATCCAGAGTTATGTGTTTATATTACTGAGGGCTCTGTATGTAAAAGATACTTTATAGTAGCAATTAAGTAGTTTAATAAAAATTTAAATTGTAAATTTAGAGATGGATTCCCCTTAGTTATATTTTGTTACCTATTAGTTATATTTTGTTACCTATTAGTTTCGACCTAATAAAAGGCTTAAGCCAGCAAAATTATAATTTCTCTATAATTAGTAATAATAAAAATAAACATCAGCATAAAAATAGAAGAGCTTAGATGGAGCAAGGCAGAAATAGTTGAAGAGTAAGCAACAGGTAAAGTTAAATTATTTTTCAATTATTGTGCAGGGATTGAAAAAGCTTTATATTAAATAGCATGGAGACAAGCAAATCATAACCACCAAAGGAATAAAAGCTTTTGAGACTAAAATAATCGCGAAAGAGGCCCAGATTTCAGACAAAAGATTAATTGTGGGAGGTCCCCCCGCATTTCTTAGGCAAGTTAAGAACCAGAAAGTAATTAGCATGGGGGAAATCGTGATAAGCCCTTTATTCATCAAAATTCTACGTGAGCCAGATATATTATACAGGGTGATTCACTTAAATTGAGACTCACATATTACAAACTACAATCTTTGTATTAAATTTTACATAAATAATTTTTAAACAAAAATGATAGCACAATGTGTAATTTACAAAATGTATTTCAATAAATTTTCACATATCCTCCTTTGGACTTCACTACAGCTTTGAACCTCCTCATAGTGGAGGCAACACAGGCAGGAATCTCTTCCTCAGACAAAGATTTTCACGGTCCAGGCCACCCACAACAGTCAGAATGACCGGGTTTTATCTTGAAAAAAGGAAGACATCCCCGTGCAGCTGAGGACTCTCTTCAGAAGGCAAAAACCACCCTCAGTCATGGTCTGAGCTGAGAAGAGATTCCTGCCTGTGTTGCCTCCACCGTGAGGAGGTTCAAAGCTGTAGTGAAGGCCAAAGAAGATATGTGAAAATTTATGAAATACATTTTGTAAATTACACATTGTGCTATCATTTTTGTTTAAAAATTATTTGTGTAAAATTTAATACACAGATTGTATGTAGTTTGTAATATGTGAGTCTCAATTTAAGTGAATCAGCCTGTATATTAAGCCTGCGGAGAAAAACATTATAGAAGAGATAAATCCATGAGCTACTAAGTTAATTAGTGTGGCATTTATTCCCAGCTGAGTGAGGGTCAAGGCCCTAGCAGCTGCTAAAGATATATGCACTACAGATGAATAAGCAATAGTAACTTTAATATCAACTTGAACTATACAGTAAAAAGCCGTATAAAGTATAAAGAATATTATTGGTTATTGGGTTTCTAATAAAATTGGGAGTATTTCCTTTTTATTTTTGAAGTCTGGATTTAGTGGTTAATAGAAGCTGGTTAGTATTTTTCTTAAAAATAACTATTCAAAAACTTCTCCCTGTAGTATTCATTAGAAATATTCCAGGTATAAGAAGTGTAGTCTACACATTTTTTTTGTTAGGCATAGTAGCCAGGTGTCTCGGCAGATTCTATAAAAGAGACTTAAAAAGAGTTATATTTTACTCCTCATTATTTAATCTTAGGCTCTTATTACTACTAATAATGATCCAGGGCTTATGTTTAGGTGTTTTTGATTTACTGTTTAGTCCTGTTTCCATGCTGGATAGAGCTGAAGCATGTAGGGGTCTCAAATATCCAGTTAAAGATAAGTAGAGGTAAAAGCTGAATATTCATAAGGCTTGGGGGCTTTCCTCCTAGCCTCGGGTTTTTTTAAGTGGTTAGTCTTCAAGAACTTATTCACGTCAGGGTTCAGGGTTTATATTTTGGGTAGGGTCATCCTAATATCATTATTTATATTTTATCTCTATATTAATATTATTCTTATAATAGCAAATAATAAACTGGCAAGATTCTGAGGCTTCACAGCAGGAGGAAATCTGGGGGCTTATACCTACAGCTAGGTTTAGTCAGAGTAGGGGTAATATTCATGTATAGCTTTACAAAGCCTATTTTGAAAAATAGGTGTAGGAGTCAACTTCAAAGCTATTTGGCTAATATCACTCAGCACCCATTTCACTTAGTTGATGAATCACCTTGACCTTTAATAAGATCCTTTGCTGGAGCTTTTATTGCTATGGGACTACTAAACCTTTTCATGATCAGTAGGTCCAGGTTAATTTTTAGATCCTTATTTTTTTACTATTAATTATATTTCAGTGGTGAATAGATGTATCAGGGTTTACACTCAAATGTGGTCCAGATTGGGTTACGGTGAGGCAAATTCTGTTTATTGTCTCTGAAGTATTCTTTTTTTTTTTTTTTTTGGGGTTACTTCCATAGAAGTTTGATACCAAGAATTGAAGTGGGGGGGGGGGGGGGGCAGTGACCTCCTCAGGGGGTATTAAGCCTAAGGGCATGAGAAATTCCATTATTAAATACTATTATCTTACTAAGATCCGGGGCGAGGGTTACTTGAAGGCATCATAGAGTGGTGTTGGGGGATCATAGGTCTTCATGTCAGAGGTTACTAATTACAATCCTTCTAGGGGGGTACTTTACGTGTCTGCAGGGGTTGGAGTATTTCGAGGCAAGCTTCAGTATTAGTGACAGGGTATATGGGTCTACATTCTTTTACTTACAGGATTTCACGGGTTACATGTATTAGTGGGGCAAGGTTCTTGGGTGTTTGTTATTATCGTCTTTCTATAGGGCATTTTAGAAACAGCCATCACTTTGGGTTTGAGGCAGCTGCATGATACTGACATTTTGTTGACGTTGTCTGATTATTTTTATTTTTAGGTGTCTATTGTTTAGAAAAAGGGTCGCTGTAATTGGAGTAGTTTATATAAAATACTGACTTTGGGAGTCAGAGAAAAACTGTTTTTCCGATAGGTCAATAGTTTATATAAAATATTAGCTTGTCAGGCTAGAGAGAGCAAAAAGCTTTAACCTAAGGAATTAAGTTAATAAAAACTAGTAGTCTTCAAAACTATCAATAAGAAAATATCTTATTCTTTGATTAATTATTATAACTTATAAAGAGTGTCACATTGAAGCTGTGAAAGAGGTCTGCCCTAATGATAATTTTAATATTAAGTTGAGTTATGTTGATAAGACTAGTATTAGGAGGGGCACTGCTGGGGTTAGGTTTTGTCTTAAGTATGAGGGGTGAGTTAAGCCAAGATAAATTAAGCCCGTTTGAGTGCGGGTTTAACCCAAACTTAAATTATCGTTCTATATTCTCATTACAGTTCTTTGTGGTATCTCTAATTTTTCTCATTTTTGATCTAGAATTAGTTATTTTATTTCCATATTTATTATCTAACAAGCTAATAATAAGCTAGAGGTTTATCTTAGGTGTGGAGTATTTATTCTCTTACTGAGTGGGGGGTTAATTTACGAGTGAATGTCAAAGAACTTAGAATGGTGTAATTAATTTGTTTTAGACAAATTTTTAATATACTAAGACGTTGCAGTTGAGTGGCAGTAGGTACATTACTATTAACCTTGGGCGTCATGTCCCTGGTATACAGCTTTAATTTATTATTAGGTGGCGTGGCTTACTATATTAGAATTTACCCAGAGTTCACATTTTGTTAATAGAGTTAGGGTGGTTAATTGACTTCCAGTCACTTTGCTTTTGTGGTTGTGTAATACTCATTAGAGGTAGGGTGGTAGTATATTCCCAAGACTACATAATAAGATAGAAATTTCTTAATCGGTTTCTGCTAATTTTAATATCTTTTATTTTAAGCATACTGGTATTGATTTTTAGGGACAATATACTACAAGTCATTTTAGGATGAGACGGGTTGGGCTTGAGCTCTTACCTATTAGTTTGTTACTACAATAATAGTAACTCCTCTAATGCCGGAGATCTAACTTTAATAGTCAACCGAATAGGGGACGGGGGCTTGTTCATTGTTATATTTTACTTTATTTTAAGAAGCCATCAAGTACATATATTTATAATAACAGTATATATGTAGGTCTAATACTTTTTCTAGTTTGTTGTACAAAGAGGGCACAAGTCCCATTTAGGGCATGGCTACCCGCTGCAATAGCTGCTCCAACTCCTGTATCTTCACTAGTCCATTCTTCAACACTAGTAACCGCGGGGTTTATCTAATAATTCGGGTTTATACAAGACTAATAAGGATCACTTGGTTCAGTCTGCTAGTAGGAGTCTCAACTAGCCTTATGGCCACTTTATGTGCCTTAGTTGAAAAAGATATAAAAAAATTGTAGCCCTTTCCACTTTAAGGCACCTAGGTATTATAGTTACAATTTTAAGATACGGGTGGGTAGATATAAGATTCAGACATCTAATCTTTCACGCTTTTTTTAAGGCTACATTATTTTTGGTAGTAGGGTTCTGGATTCATAGACAAAGAGGTTACCAGGACTTAAAAATATCTCTTCGGCGAGGTTAAAAGACCCACAGATTAGTTGCTTTGGAGGCCTGGCAATAATAAGGTTATGTGGGCTTCCCTACCTAACGGGGTTTTACAGTAAAGATGTCTTTATAGAAATCTTATTGTACCAGGGGGCGGGGTGCTAATAATGGTATTTATATTCTTTGGTATACTAGGTTTTTATATATAGTATTCGAATGTTCAAAAGAATCAATAACAGGAGAAATGTGAGAATTCTAGTACTATTAGAAGAAAATCCTAAGTGCTATAAGTTAAGGTTACTAGTTTTAAGGTGTCTTAGGGTCCTAGGAGGTTATATAGTAAGCTGTTATTGAGTTTTAGAGGAAAGTGTCCTATACGTGTTTTGGGAAATAAAGCTAATTGTTTTAGCTATGATTTAGTGAGACTCTTAGTAGCTATAAAAGAAAAATAAAGTCTTACTTCCTGTCAGATTTGGGTTACATATCTAGTCTTAGGCGGATAGCCCCAAATCTTATAGGTTATAGTCTAAGCTTAAGTGTTAATTTATTCGATAAAAACTTCTTAAATCCTTACTCCAGAGGGAGCTACCAAATAGGGCCAGGCTAGTAGCCCCTAATATTTTAAGGCTGAATTTCTTTAACATAATAAAACTACTGTTTTTACTTATGCTTTTATTAATAAGGATCAGGTAATTGTACCTCAAGCTGAAGTTGTCTATTGAAATGTGAGATTTTTTTTATGTGTTAGAAGGTATATTATTAGGATAGTTAAGTTGTATTTTTTATAAAAAGGTAAGCTAAGTAAAGCTGGTAGATTCATAATCTATTTATAGAAATTTCTTCTTTTTAAAGATTTTCAAAGGAAACTTCTAATTTCTGTAAGGCTTAGGTCAAATCTTTGATTATTATACAGAAAATTACAAATTTTCTAAACCGCTAGGAGTAATCTTGTTTAAGTAATTTATATAAAATACCCATTTGTGGGGTGGGAAAAGCTTTAAGTCTTAAACAAATGGCTAACTGATCACAGTTTAGATTTCAAGACGCATCTTCACCCATAATAGAAGAGTTTATTCTATTTCACGACCTTATTATGGTTTGTTTAGGTTTTATTTTAATATCAGTTGGTGGTTTACTTTTATCTGTTTTATTAAAAGGTCCATATGTAAACGGCTTAATTAATGGTCAGTGACTTGAGTGAATCTGAACTGCACTACCTGGGCTAGTACTATTTGGGGTAGCCATGCCTTCACTATCCTTGCTATATATA
>CP045895.1:30089268-30114363 GCA_013387185.1 Caligus rogercresseyi
TGCGAACCTTCAAAGTGGAAGAACAAATAATTTAAAGAAATAATTTAAAAAATGTAGACAGTCCATTTCAAAAACACGAATTAGCCTTAATTTGTTGCAAAGACGTTATTTTGAAACACTGTCCAATTATTGATTTCGGTTATTTTTACCATATAATGTCTTCTTCCTACCCCTTTTATTGATCCCTTGTCTGAGTATGTCGTGCTTTTTTGACCCTTTTAAGCTTTTTAGGAAAATAACAAATTAAATTCACATACATGTTTTTATGAGTTATAACCTTTATCTACATATTAATGTCTATTATATAATACAACTAACGGATGTTACCCGGCACTGCCCGGGATTATCCAACTTGAAAATAGTCTTTGGAATAGAAAAAAATCATACAAATAATTTTAGTGATGTCATCGCATATGATTTTTTTGCCTATATTGTTCGACAGAATTGCGTCCGCATGGATATAAATAAGCATTATAGCAAGTGATTTTTCATATTAAAATCAGTTCCTTAATAACAAATCATTGGGTCTTTATTGTGATTTCTTCCTTTTCTATTACTTAAGGCTGGATTTTTAGACTTGGTAAAAAGAAATTATTTTCAGTCATTACCATAAAGTGTATATGTTATTTTCTTATGAAAGTAGTTCCTTAAAAAGTCTTCATTGCATCTTAATTGCCATTTTTTCGTTTTCTATTCCTTAAGGCTGGGTATTTAAACTTCATAAAGAGAAATTATTTATCAAGTCATATCATAGAGAACATAGAGTGCCGAAGATATGTATGGTAACGCTGAATATCAGAATATTTGTTTGATCTCCGTTGATGGGGGAAAACAGCAAAAGAAACAAACTTAACAAATTGAAAGTTATAACCTTAATGATAATATGTTATCTAAAAGCTAATGTCAACTGGCACTGCTCCGGATTTTCCAACTTGACAATAGTCTGGAATGGAAAAAAATCACACGAATAATGTCAGTGATGTCATCGCATTTGACTTTTCATATTAAAATCGGTTCCTTAAGAATTTGTCATTGGGTCTTCATTGCCATTTTTTTCGCTTTGTATTCCTTAATGGTGGGTATTTAAACATCGTAAAAATAAGTTTAAAAAGTCACTTCATAGAGAACATAGAGTGACAAATAAATGTATGGTAGCGCTGAAAATCAGAGTATTTGTTTGATCTCCGTTGATGGGGGAAAACAGCAAAAACTTTAGAGAGAGTGCAACTTTCTATCTCTAGGCATTATTAAAATTTGATTAGCGCAATGCTGCGTTATAAACAAGTTGTTATTTTCTACAAAACTTAAATTTGGGGGGAATGACAGGGACAGAACAACATTACCTTTAAGTAACCATTAAAAACGAATTTTCCGGTAATCACCCAAAATAAAAACACGTCTTACTACCTCAGACTCATCCACAGAAAATTTGGTCAAAATCTAACCTGGCAATTTTAAAAAATTGGCAAAAAACCGTTTTGGCGAATAAAATAAGCATGGTGATGACACACTTCTCGGGAGTTGACAACCCCACAAAAACACTCCCTGAGCTTTTAAAACTATTCACTGAAAATTTCATTAAGATCTAATGAATCGTTCGGGAGATACAAGGAAACGAACGAACAAACGAACCAACATATTTTATTATTATTTGTATAATACTCATCAGTTGTTTGGCGCTTTGATGTGTGGATATATAAGTCTACTTAATTATTTTGTAAAATAATGGAAATCAAAATACTCCGTACTTTAACTTTCAAGCCATATGACTATATAATTACAAATTTTATAAATGCGAATACTCTTTTTTCTCAATTTACATATCGCTAGTTGCGGTTAGAGCAAAAACTAAAAGTTTAAATATGACGGGTCTTTTATGAGTTAATTGTTTAAAATGTATATATTTTTCAAATCTGTCATTAAACGTGAGCCATTTCAAATAGTGATTCGTATCCCCAACGCCACCATAAACAAAAATTAAAAGAAAAAATGATTCCTTAATAAACAAATCTTTTTATAGAACAAAATAATAAGTTCGAATCTTTTTTTAACGCGTCGTTTTTCTCATGACTGGTGTTTAAATCAAACCTTTAAAATACGTTGTATCGATTATAAACTATCCCCAGATGACATTTTGCGTGTATAAACTACATGAATGATCGCTAGAATACTATTTTATCTACAAATAAAATTTAATTATTCCTTTTATTATAAGGATTTAATTAAATTATGTAGTAATATATGCATCTTTTATATCAAATTTCTGTAAATATATAATCTTCAGTATTATGACTATAAATATTGGGAATTCCAATAATATATTTCTTCTTCCAAAAAGCGAGGTCGTCATTTATGATGTTGAAGTATTAGGGTGGGAAAGATGAGACAACAACACAAATGTATACTTTACATATACTCTAGGTCAACTGATTGTATCTACAAATATATAAGGGATGTGACATATAATTAATTTAAATATACACGAAAATATTTACACATAAAAAATAATGACGAAAAGAAAATAAATAACGCTCAAATATATATATATATATATAACGAAAAAAACAGAACAATAAATAAGTAATTAAATAACTTTGATAGTATTTTTAGAACAGTTTATCAAACCAAATTTCGTGGCCAATCGTGATCGTCGTCTATATTTAAAATGAGGATGAAATTTCTCGGGAAGAGGTAAAGGAAATTCCATTACGCTCCAAAACGTTAAGGGCAACAATGGACCCTGTTTGTACATTGTACATTCTTGTCTTCGTTTAAATTCGGAGGTGATGAAGATGAATATACACGTTCAGTCGACTTTTTGGCCGCACTGAAATTATTTTTATCATGACAGTATTTAACATTGTGTCCAACACGGTGGAGAGCAGGTTTTATATCTTTTTCTATCTTCCTCGATCGAATGAAGATATCCTCTTTAATTGGCTCCCGTTTTATTTCCTTTTTTGCGGTTGCCTGTGTTGATGAGTGCGCAAGGGTTTCCTATCCTTGAGCGATGGCCCTGTCCGCCTCCCTAATTAGGGCACCGACCTTCTCTGAAATCTCAATGGATATGTCCTCGTATGTCTCACTGTCGTGTGAGCAAAGGCCAGAAAGGGCGTCATAGCGTGAATGCACCTTATCCCTGGATTTGATCAGTCTATTTAAAGCCTCTTCCACGATTGATAACTCTCCTTTGGAGAGAGTAGAGTTGCAGGCGATTTAGGAGTTACGCAGGGAGTCACTACGTTTTGCTATCACAGACAACAAACCGCCGAGGGATAATTTTAAATGATGAGCCTTCTTTTCCACAGTCCTGAATCCAGAGAGATCCATATTATTATTCTTCACTTTGATTGTATACAAAAACTAGCAGAAGTAATGTGTTGAGTGACGTAGTGCTCTGACGTCAGTAGTCTTTAAGGATATGTTGAGAGTTGAAGTCTTTTCCAGAAAATGAGAATGGGATATATTCCGTGAAAGATGGAGATATATCCAAGGAAATGATGCGGTGATTCCTCCTTCAATGAGGGTTAAGGGTATTTTACCGACTGCTTCAGCTGTCACTAGCGTTTATAGTTAATTTATTATTTTTAACCGCTAAAAAGTTTTCAAACAGCTACATCGATATTAGGAAGAAATGGCCGAGGAAAATAAAGCCTAGGAAGAAATGGACCAGGAAAAAATGGAACAAGAAGAAATGGACCAAGGTAGAAAGGGAAAATGATGACTCATGGAAGAAATGGACTAAAAACTTAGGGAGGCATGTATTTTATTGATACGGCTAAGTATTCTTTAAATACTATTTCTCATATAAACTGCGTAAATAATGACATAAAATAATTTTATTTTTGCAATTTTCCTAACTGTAGTTCAAAATTATCCAAATAATTGTGAATAATATGTATTGTCTTAAATAACTACCATAAAAATGTCAAAATAATTCGAAAAAAGTACAGATCTAATTTTGGGCGCATTCCGATATTAAAAGCATTACAATAGTAAATATAAAAGGAATATGAAATATATGCCTAATTTAGGAATCCATTGTCACAATGTTTAAATAAAATTACTTCTACATAGAATACATTTAAATAAAGCTAAAAAGAGATGAAACCATCAGTCAACGATAAGCAATTAATAATTTACAAGTGCTCTTGGAACTAGAATTTTCCATTTTATTCCATTTATTCCAAAAATCAAACGCGATGTCAAAATCACTCGAGGGAGAATACAGATCTAATTTCGGGTGCATACCCATATTAAAAGCACTATAATAGTAAATATATAATGAAGAAGAAATATATGCCTAATTTCTGAGACGATTATCACAATTAGTGATGGGTCACGAGCTTAAATTTACTACTCGAGCTTGGCGAGTAGTAAGAAAAATTACTCGAGTATTTACGAGTTTTTACTCGTAACTCGGGCAAAATTTAAAACTCGCAAAAAACTCCTTACTTGTAAGAGCTCATTTATATTTAATATATATGAAAAGAAAGAAAAATTTGATACTCCTAGGAATACTTGTATTTTTTAGATCATCCTTTAACATCCTGATTGATATGAAATAATCATACATACGATATAGAAATTCTATGCAGTTCGGGATTTCTTACTCATTTGAAAAATGGGGTTTAAGTGCTTTATTTTGTAACATTCTAAAATTTATCCCTAGCGCTCAGTTTTAATATAATTGATATTTTTTTAGGATTTACAGTTTTTTGAGCTAGAAGTGATATTTTTTCATAAATTACTTGATATCAAAGTCTAAATTAATATTCAGTTCTTCGAAGCAAGCTTCTGGTTCGTTGAAATACTTATTCCATTGTCATTGCACATTTTGAACAAAATTGTCTTTATTAAGACTTTAAAAAATCCCCTCAAACACTAGATTGAGGCTTTTTGAGATAATTAGTAACGTTTTCAAGTAATTTTTATGAGACTGAAGATTCTTCTTCACTGGATTGTTCCATTTGCAGTTGCTTGAAAATAAAAAGACATTCCAAAAACATTATTATTATATATGTATATAAAAAGGAGATTTTTTATTATTCACAGCTCAAATATTATGTACATGTATGTATATATATATATTATTATATAAGGAAACGACCGGCTACCCGCCCCGATATTTTTTTAACATCCTGTCCCGGTGTCTAAAAATCAGCGGACCGGGACTATAATATATTCGTTCCTCGTCATTCTGAAAGTGAGGACGTTTTTTTCAAAATAATTATTTATATTTCAAAACAATATTTAACATTGTTTTTCTAAAAAACGTCCTCACTTTCTTTTTTTTATTTTTAAAAAAATATAGGAAAAATATTTTTTTAACGTCGTCTCTTTCAGAATTATAAAGGAAAGAATATATTAAAGTACCGGTCCGGATCCCGGTGAAAAAACGTATCCAGGTCGTTTCCTGACTTTTATATTTATTTTTATGAAGCTAGGATGATTAGTAAAGGAACAGTAAATTATATTTAAAACAATAAATTATAACATATTCATTACATAAAGTACCATAATAAGACCGCCTCATTACTAATTATTATTAAGAATCAATGCCTTTTGAAGCTCTTGATTGGTCCAGACATATCATTTGAAGGGACGAGTTTTTCGTTGAATAAGAAATTTACACGTGGGTAACGAGTTTTTCTCCGAGTAACGAGTAAAAGCTCGTCGATTTCATGCACGAGTCGAGTATTTGAAGACTTTTTTACCTACTAAATAAAACTCGAGTATTAAAAAATGAGTTTTACTCGTGACCCATCACTTGTCATAATGTTTAAATGCAATTATTTATATTTATAATAAATCTCAATAATGTAAAACAGGATAGAAACTTTAGTAAATTATAAGCAATTAATAATTTGCAACTGCTCATGGAACTAGAATTATTCATCGAATAATTTTCCATTACCTTATAAAAAAACAAATGTAATCGATATTAGACGTTCATTTTTCGTTAACTTTTCAAATGACTTACACCGGTTTCCACTTATTCTCACTCTATCATGTATTTACTATTATAAATAAATACAATTCTTTTGATAAAACAGTCCTGCTTATAAAAGAAATATGAGAAACAAGTTGAAAATATCAATAGATAAATCACAGATGAAACTGTAGTTGAAATTTATCATAATTATAAATATTCCATTTATAACAATCAAGTCCAAAATTCAGCATATATTTCTTCTTTTTATGTATTTACTTTTTGAGTGCTTCTAAGATTGGTGTGTTCATTATTTAAGACAATACGTATTTTTATAATTATTTGGTTGATTTTGAACTACAATTGACAACAAAAAGAGAGTATTTTTGTATAATTGCAAAAATAAAAGTATTTCATGTCATTAATTACTCAATTTATATCAGAAATAGTATTTAAAGAATACTTAGGCGTATCCAATACTTGCCTAAATTTGGACAATTTCTTCCATGAGTTATCATTTTCTTTTCCACCTTGGTCCATTTCTTCTTGTTACATTTTTTCCTGGTCCACTTCTTCCTAGGCCGTAGTTTCCTCGGCCATTTCTGGTAGCACTTTTTGTGCTGAGACTGGGCAACAACTTTTTGAATCGGACAAAAAATGGACCGGGCCATTTACTAAAGAGATATGAAAAACCGAAAAAATGATGAAGAAAACACTCACTCTGCTTTAGTCAAAACGGTCCAGTGATTTTAAAAGGCTGGACAGCCTCAAAATAGCTGAGAATCAGGCCAGGCCGAGTCAATTACCCGATCAGTTCCTGAATTAAACCAACTCACATATTTGGGCGCATACGGCGCCCTTATGTTCGCTTACTCGGGTATGGGTAGGTTTTGTAGCTAGTTTGTGAGTGAAATAGACCTTAAAGAATATAAGAGAGGAGAGAAAAAATAATTTTCTGTTTTGTACTGTTTGTATTTATTAATCTTAAAAAGTTTTTCTTTGTACAAAGAATATGTTTTAAGTCACATGAGATGCTTTTTTCTTTTTCTATTTCTCTAACTCCTCCTCCTCTTTTTCTTTTTTCCCTATCTTTACCTTGAAAAGGTAGGTAGGTATTAAAATCAGACAAGGTCTGATTTTTTTTCATTTTCTGGTCCCATCACTTTGCAAATAGTTGTTTTTTGCCTAATTGGTTCGATAGAATCGCATCCGATAGGATATAAATAAGCATTATAGCATTATAATTAGTCTATCGAACCTAGGATCTTATCAATGAGGTAGACCAAAAGTGACCAGCCCCTCTCGGGATTCGAACCTGCGCCCCCAAGATTGAGAGTTGAAGACGCCTTAACACGCACGGCTATCGAGCTCCCTTTTTTCATTTCTGGTCCCATCACTTTGCAAATAGTTTTATTAGGTCCGTCTTGACCCAAGGATTCCATAGGTACCTTCAAAAATCAAATTTGACCATAAATGTGAGAGGAGATAGCGTGCGGACATACAAGCGGACAGAGATTGGTAAATATAGATTTAAGAATGATTAGACACTACTGTTTCCAGCATCGACTAAGATCAGTACCTGCTTGCCGTTCCACGCCATGTAGTCAACATGCAGTCTCTCCCACTCCGATGCAGGGGCAGACGGCCACCGCTTTCATCTTCACGATGCCTCGATGAGTTATGTGAAGCTCCTCAAGAAATTTTCTTCTCAATGCTTGAGGGACCACCAGGCGAACGCCCCAGAACATAAGACCGTTCATCAGGGACAACTCCCTCCTTCTCCGGACAAAAGCATTTTCCTTCACTTCAGACCAATCACCGGTTTCTGCTGCTGACACGGATATAGACAACTCGGGGTCTTCCGCGACCGCTTGGCGGAGCTCAGTCTCCGACGTTTCCATTGCATTGATGGATTTGACCATCATGATCTCCGTGGTGTCTTGCCCACGCCACGGCCCATCCACAGGTAAAAATTGATCTTTTGATATGAGAATATACAATTACCATTTGGTAACTGCTGTTGGTGTTACCTGGATAGAAGGAGAAAGAGGAGGGAGAGAGTATTTTGCCTCACTTCTCTCCCTTCTTTTTTCTTTTTATCCAGGTAACACTAACAGCAGTACCAAATGGTAATTGTATATTCTCATATCAAAAGATCAATTTTTGGGGGAGAGTACGTGCAAAAATGTATTTGCTTATATCTCTTAAAGTATAGCGATTTTTTGAACACCAAACATATCAAATGAAAGCTTGGTTAACCAGCTTTAATATTTTGGTATACTACATCATGTCAATTTAATAATTAGAAAGTTATATGTACATAAAAAGCCTATCTCGCGTACAAAATGACGCATATAATGGATTATAAATGCGTCAGAGACAAAGTAAAATTTTGAGAGGATACCTTGACGCAAATCTAAGAAACACATTATTATTTATTTTTTTCATAATCGATTTCTTATAGGTCAATACAGGATCTGAATCATATGATGTAAACTCAGATTGTACTGAATTCTGAATTGATAGAATGCAACCAAGGTCATTTTTGGATTTATCATCCAAAGGTTTACTAAACTTAAAAGTACTATTTTACTCTGAAGCAAACAAGTCATCTTCAACAGGCGAGTGAAGTTAATTGATACAAAAAAGCTATGAAATATTCTAACAATACACACTCCATTTTTTTCTTTGTTTTTACTGAAAACTTTGTTTTATTAAAAAAAACATCAAACATACGTCTGGTAGTAAATTAGATTTCCTTTAAATTAATTATTATTATTGAAGTCTGTAACGTCCACCATTTTGAAGAAATTTGTGGAAAACTATATTTTTACTAAATTTTTAAAAATTTGACCTCGTTGCGCGACCTCGTAATGTTGACCGATTTTGTTCAAACTTTGTATATCGTCTTCTTTTATCACCAAGAAACAGAAAATCCACAATGTTGCTAACATTTCAAACATTTGAAAAATAAGAACAACCCTACTCTCCAATGGCGAGCTGACTGAGGGAAGCCTCATAGTCTCATAGGCCTTTTTTCAAGAGTGATGGGGGAGTTGATTTTCCGGATTTCTTTGAGCAATTCTTTTTCTTGACACTTTTGAAACCATCTGAACACGAATATTTCATCAATATTACAGGTTTCAAATCGACAGTTGTGAAATTAATTTCAGCTCTGCCTCCCATTCTGAGGCTTTCTTCCCTCGCGGAAAGCGTAGATTAAAAAAATCACACCGCCTATTGAATATGGGGTGCAATGTCTCAAAGAGTCAGTACTAAATTTTATAATTCTTGTTACGTGCTTATAACTTTCTTGATGAACCATTGGCTTAATGGATCAATTTGACTTCCAACAAATTGTTAACCTCAATAAGTACATGAGGCTGTCTGAATAATAATGATAATATCCCAAGACAAACTCTATAATTTCTAATGATACATTATGTTGTTTTCTAGCAAAAATAATTGGTTGTCACTGGTTTAATAATAAATAATATAAATAAAATATTTGTATCAAATACGAGCAAAACTTGGACATAATATACATAGATAAGAAAAGTAGACTCTTTAGAGAGAAACAGTGATCATTATAATTGTATCAGTGTGAACATCAACTCAAAGCTAATAATTTATTACATTAAAATAATAATTTCTTGTCTCATGGGCCTCGGTCAATGACATTTAAAAATAATTTTGAAGAATCAAATCATTTCACTATTAACGATAAATGAACCTATAAAATATTTCCTCGCCATAATATAAGTAATTATTTTTAAATTTCGTTTTATTTTTCTTTAAAATTAATAGGTCCAAGCTCTAACGATAAGGGGAAAAAGAAAACTTAGATGCAAACGAATAATGATGTCTATTAATGAGTTCCCTAGAACGACCATGCTCAATATTTGAGATAAAAATAAACAGATCTTTTATTTTTTAAGATCATGTTTCAAATTATTCAGCAAAACATTGAAGAACATTTAATAACCTCATAAGGTTTATCAAATGCTCTTCAATGTTGAAGAAATATGGCTCTTTACTTTTCCTTTTTATAAAAAGAACAAGAAGTAGCTATTGTCCAGAAGAAATGGCCCAAGGTGGAAAAGGAAAATGATGACTCATGGAAGAAATGGACCAAATACATAGGTAGGCAATTATTAGAATAGAATACACCTAAGTATTCTTTAAATACTATTTCTCATATAAATTGTGTAAAAAATGACATAAATAATTTTATATATTCCAAAAATCAAACGGGGTGTCAAAATCACTTGAGGGAGAATACAGATTTAATTTCGGGTACATACCGATATTAAAAGTACTATTGAAGTAGTAGATATATAATGAAGAAGAAATATATGCCTAATTTTGGACACAATTATAACAATGTTTAAGTACAATTATTTGTATTTAAAATAAATCTCAATAATGTAAAACAGGAGTACAAACTTTAGTCAATAACCATCAATTAATAATTTGTAAGTGCTCATCTAACTAGAATTTTTCATCGAATAGTTTTCCATTTTCATATAAAAATCAAACGCCATGCTTTCAGAAGAGGAAAGACTATGGTTGACCTCATTGAACGATCTATCAATAGGGGCCAGTATAGTCTCGGGATTTTTCTGGACATTTCTGGTCCATTCGATAATATAGACATTACGTCGGTCATCGAAGGCCTCAGGGCTAGGAAAGTCTCTGAAGGTATTATTAAGTGGTATAAATCCTACCTAAGAAGTCGCTCCATCACAGTCGAACTCAAGGGCATTAGAAAGAACTGAGTTCTCACCAGAGGGACACTTCAGGGTGGTGTACTCAGTCCAATTGCCTGGAGTCTTGTATTTGACAAGCTTTTGGCGTTATTTGATTCGGGCCCAGTGAAGGCTTTGATGACGATGCTGCTCTTTTAGTTTCAGGTCCGGTTCCGAACTCTATGGTCTGTATCCTTCAAGATGCCATTAACAAGGCTCTTTAGTGGGGTAATGGCCGTGGCCTTTAGTTTGCTCCTCATAAAACAGTGGCTATTCTCTTCCACAGGAAGAAGAAGGCCCTTAAAATAAGGAACTTGAATATGAATGGTATTAAAATATGTTTATCTAATTCTGTTAAATACTTAGGTGTGACTCTGGATTCGGTACTAAACTTCGGTCTCCACATCACATCCAAGCTCAACCAATCCAAAAAACTACTGATGGCTTGCAACAATGCTGTCGGGAAAACCTGAACCGATTCCAAGGGCAATGAGATGGATATATACCAGCATAATTCGTCCTGAGATCTCTTATGGATCGATTGTCTGGTCTCGTCGAACTCAAAACTACCGGAAGAAACTGGAACGTATCCAACGGCTTGGTATGATAAGAACAACCTTTATCTATCGTTGTACACCTATGAAAGGACTTGAGGTAATCTTGGATTTGCCTCCTCTAGATTTATATATCAAAATGAGGGTCAGAAAGCCACTTTTTAATTTGAACATCACGCCACATGGATGGGAGAGCATTGGGTCTAAACCTGGTCATATTCCTGAAGAGTAGCAAAAATAAAAAGTTAGGAATTTCATTTTGTATTAACAGAGACTTTTCTACGAGTCTAAAAATGAGTTGGAAGAAAACATTTTTCTTTAATTATGATAGATTCTCTGTAGGTGAGGTATTGAACGCCAGTAATGGTATCCAATGCTACACTGATGGTAGCAAAATGCTAACAAAATTAGGTGGGGCTATCATTTGTACAATCCTTTATTTTTTATAATAAACTCAGCTGGGAAACTCAATGACGAATCCACTGTATTTCAAGCTATTAAATCTATTAAAAGATATTCATATTCTAGATTCTTTTATGTGGGCCTCCTGATGAACACATGATAGCTCCTGTAGACAAAGTAAACTATGGCTTCCAAAGCCAGATCCTAATACATCGAGACGATTGATTACTCTTAGTCGTGAATCTCTATGTATTCAAATACAGATAATAACTGGTCATAACTTTCTTAGATATCATCAATCATTGTCAAAAAAAATTCTCACTCGAGAGTGTCGTTTTTGTCAGCAGAGTGATGAGACGTTTTATCCCATGTTGGATGAGTGTGATTTCTTTTGTCTTAAGAGAATGATGGCTCAAAAATGCTTTAACCAACATTCTCCAGAGCAAAAACAAATACCAGCAATTATTAGGAATTGTAACATTGGTTACCTGTTTGGCTTCCCCAGGTAGACTAAGTAAACAACAAGGTTAAAGTGGTTGTGTGCTCTAGGGAATGGGCTAAGATCGTTAATTCGATTCCGCCTTGGACTCAAGACTCGACTTCAATTCGTACTCTTGGATCCTACCCTCAAACAAATAAACAAAACAAAAAATCAAACGCAACCGAAATTATACATTCATTTTTTGTTAACTTTTAAAATGATTATAACATCGATTTGCATGTATTTCCTATTAAAAATAAATATAATTCCTTTGATAAAACAGTCCTTTTTATTTAAAAAATATGAAAAATAAGTTGAAATTATCAATTGACAAATCCGAGATAAAACTGTAGTTGAAATTTATTATAAATACAAATATTCCATTTATAACAATCGCGTCCGAAATTGGGCATATATTTCTTCTTTTTTATGTATGTACTTTTTGAGGACTTCTAACATTGGTATGTTCGTTATTTAAGGCAATATGTATTATTTACAATAATTTGGGTGATTTTGAACTACACTTGACAACAAAAAAGGGAGTATTTTTCTACAGTTGCAAAAATAAAATTATTTCATGTCATTATTCACTCAGTTTATATAAGAAATAGTATTCTAATAATACTTAGGTGCATTCTATTCTAATACTTGCCTACCTCTGTATTTGGTCTATTTCTTCCATGAGTCATCATTTTCCTTTTCTTTAGTAAGCAACAACTCTTCAATGTATATCTTTATAGGTAAGGGGAGGGGGATAATAATTATGTTCAAAATTTCATAACACCCATTTAGGACTTAATTAACACTATCAACACAAGAAATTTGACACCAAAAGTAACTCTATTAACTATTAACTGACTGGGTAGCATTTTTTTGTGCTGGGATTGGGCAACAACTTTTTCAAACCGGTCCCGAATCGGACAATAAACGGACCGGGCCATTTACTATAAAGATATGTAAAACCGAAAAAATGATGAAGAAGACACTTACTCTGCCATGGTCAAAACGGTCCAGTGATTTAAAGAGGCTGGGCATCCTAAAAATAGCTGAGCATCAGACCAGGCCGAGCCAATTACCCGATCAGTTCCTGAATTAAACCCATTTGGGAATTATTAAACACTACCATTTCCCCCTATATCTAATATTATAGTTGAAGACAATTACTAATTGATAAATAATAATCTTTTTTTAAAGAACACAAAAACGTATACTTATTTGGGATGTTTTGTCCTTCTTACATTTACTATTTTTGCCGTCTGCTAAAATTAAATAACTAAACTCATGTGGAATAAATGATAAGATTTTTTATTTCAATTACATAATTATAAAGTTTTATATGTAGTTCCAATGCCATATAAATAACTTCTTAATTTCTTGCAATTTTATTTAATCCAATGTGTTTCGATCATTCCTCTTTCCCAGAAATGCCATAAGAGTATCTCCAAATTCATGTGCTGTTTTGATCATGCATGAACTGACTGACATTTTTCTTTTTGGTGCAGTCGTATGCATGCGTGTTCTAACTTTCTTCTTCTCCTTCTCAAGCTTTCCCACAACTAGACACAGACTTTGGGCCTCAATTTAATCCAGAGCTGCCCCTATGCTTTTAGTACTTGGCACTGTATTCTTGTCAAAGATCTCATCAAATTCCTCACCATTTTTCTTCCAAACATAGTGTTGCCTACTTCAATCACAGATCAGCTCACCTCACTTTTAATTAAATTAATGCTCATTTAGCAATGCTGGGACGACGCCATTGGATTGAGCATTTATATTTTTCTACTCCTTGGTATATATTATATACTCCTTTGTTTGCAAAAGGCTGCTTTTAGGTCGTGGGAAAGGAACTCAAAAAAATGTGTCTTGTCTCTTTTTTATGTTAGTCGTAAGTATATTCAAGAACTACTTTAATCAAGATTAAAGTAGTCCTTTGTATATTTTAAATAAATTATGAGCTAGGACATGGCTGTGATTGGAATAACTGGCTGCTATACACACAAAATAATGTTGGTGCCTGCATGTCCCCTAAAAATTGTATTCCTCTATGCAAGATACATAGAGATAAGGTATATCAGACAGGAGGAGTTCAGCCTGCTAGGACAGAATTGTGAGTGTGACGTCACAGATATACTGTTATGTTATAAATTTTGATATGAAATACTAAATAAAGTCATATTTTTATTTACTGTTTATCTTGAAAAGCATAAATATAAAACATAGATCGTAGAAAATCAATAGGATCTTATTTTAATGAAAACATATTTAATCTAAAGAATTACTTAATTAGAGGCAGGAATTAGAGGAAATGCCATAAGAGCATCTCCAAACTCATGAGCTGTTTTGATCATGCTGACATTTTTCTTCCTGGTGCTGTCGTATGCATGCATGATCATTCTGTCTTCTTCTCTTTCTCAAACTTTCCACACAACTAGACATAGACTTTGGACCTCAATTTAATCCAGAGCTGCCCCTATGCTTTTAGTACTTGGCACTGTATTCTTGTCAAAGATCTCATCAAATTCCTCAGCATTTTTCTTCCCAACATAGTGTTGCCTTCTTAAATCACAGATAAGGTCGCCTCACTTATAGCCAGTCCCTGTCCTGAGAGATTGGTTGTAGTTATATATAATTCATCTTTGAATTTTCTCTTTGGCAATCGTATGGTTTTAAACTCTTGTGGTAGTGTCTAGTTCAGCAACATCCGTGAAGGTCCCCCCCCCCCCTTCCTTTGGTTTCTACTTGCACCTCACTGTCTACGCCATCCTTTTGAGACTGCGTATCGGTCTCAGAAATCTATGGGTCGTTTTTTTAGGAGGGGTCCTCCTTCTCTTCATCGCTTCTGCAGCTGGATATCTTAACGGATTCAACAAGAGATCGGTGATATGTTCCAGAGTTTGATATGATAAATGCTGCTCTCTCTCCCTCTGTTACTCTTCACTCTTCTCCTTTGGGTCTGCATCAAGGAATACTAGAAGTATTCCTTGGTCTGCATCTTTCTATGGTATCACACAGGATCCACTCCTTTGGAAAAGAACATCCGGACTGATGATACAACTGTGCTCATGGACAGCGATAGAGCTATTTTCTCAGGAACAAATTTTACACGGCTTAAAACGCACGCCTTATATACACATTCATAAACATGAGGGGGGAGAGAGAGAGTCAAGAGTGACGTCACCATCAACAATCGTCAAATAATAGAGCCTCCACTGATCATAGTTGGGAATCTATTTTTTGGGTGTCATGAAAGCATTCTGGCCTAGACTTCAAACTTGTTGGAGATCCCTCGATCCCTTCCTTCCTTCCTCCATCCTACCTTCTATCTTCCCGGGATTCCGGGATAAATGCCTTGGACACCAAGAAACGAGTCTCCTCCCTCCCTCCCATTAAGAAACACATTCCCCTCACCTCGACTTCGTGAGTAGAGTCCTACCCCTCGTCGGTCTTCGTCAGTCAAAGGAGTTCCTTCCCTCATCTTCGTTAGAGAGCTCCCCGTCCCTCCTCTTCGTGAATGGAGTCCTACCCCTCGTCGGACTTCGTTAGAGAGCTTCCCATCCCTCGTCTTCGTTAGAGAGCTCCCGTCCCTCCTCTTCGTGAATGGAGTCCTACCCCTCGTCGGACTTCGTTAGAGAGCTTCCCATCCCTCGTCTTCGTTAGAGAGCTCTCCGTCCCTCCTCTTCGTGAATGGAGTCCTACCCCTCGTCGGACTTCGTTAGAGAGCTTCCCATCCCTCGTCTTCGTCCAAGGAGTTCCTTCCTTCGTCTTCGGCATAGGGTTCCCCGTCCCTCCTCTTCGTTAATGGAGTCCTGCCACTCGTATTCATGAATGGAGCCCTACCCCTCATCTTCGTGATTGGAGTTCCGTCTTCCATAACCTCCTCCATATTGAAGACTTTTTTCTCTTTTTTGGAGTTTGCTATTGGACGCCTCAGTCTTGTATTTCTATGAAATAAGTATCATGATGTCCTGATGAATCTAACAGTCCAAAGGACATGAAGATCATAAAATCTCGGTGAAGGAGCCTTGATCATAAACCCTAGCAGGACTACCACCTCCCAGACTAACGCACCCCGGACTATCACCCCCCGTGCCATTTACTCCCATTACTAATATTTTTTATTCCATGAAGTCCGCTTATGAAGTTAACTATGTTTTTTTTGTGATAATTGACCAGTTTAAAATGTGAATGTAATCAGATAAAATAATAATAATATTTTACTTGATCATTATTTAAAAAATGTTATGTTTCTCATTTCAAATCCCACAATAATTGTAACTGGTCACCAAACTTATCAAAAATTAGTATTAAAAGTGCTAATTAATTTTTATTTATTTTCTAAGATGTCATTAAAATGATTAAGCTAATAAAATTTTACTTTAACATGACTTGAAAGAGTTTTTACTATGGATATATGGTCTCTTTTAGAAAATTTCTACCAATTCCAAGAAGTTATAGGTGTCACTTTGAAATAAATCATTTTAACTACTTTTTCACTAGTGCTTTATCACTATTTACACTTTATTGAATTTAACGTGAATGCATGTTATAAATATATAAATAAAAATTATAGTTTAAAATTTATACAGTAAATAAAGTCAATAAAAAAATTATGGCATTAAAAAATCAAGTATAAATATAATCAAAATCTACTGATATAAAAATATCATTAAAATGTTTAGGAAATAATGGTTTTCATTCAATTTAAGATTATGATTTTTGTAGAACCGTAGTAAAAACTTCAGATAGGGAAAGGTCCTCTCGGAGCAGGAGGGGAAGTACCGAAAGATGTCACCCGCAAATCGCCAGCTAGAAACCTACGGAATCCTAATGTAGAGCGCCATGAAACGAGCTGCTGCTGATATGAGAATGGCTTTAAGGTCTCCTTCATAATTAAGATATTATCTTATCAATTTATTATATTATAATACAGACATAAATAAAATATTACAATAGATGAGAAAAAAATATTTTAAACGAATTTACTGTTCCTACACTTTAATTCATGAAAGTAATTAATTTATATTAGATGGCAAATAAATTTCATTCACAATTTATTATATTATAATACAGAAATAAATTCGATATTACTTTAGATGATATATAAATATTTTAAACGAATTTACTTTTCCGGCACTTTAATTCCCCCTCATTCTTTCTGAGGGATTCCAAACATTAGAAACGTTGAACTTTTTGACTCTTCTTCGCACTACTGCAACTAAAACATGTGCTGAGTCGGTCATTGGCTTACTTCCTGGAAAAGGTCATCTCACCCATTTACTCCCCTCTCCTAGCATCTCATCTCAGCTTTCATCTACTCCCACCCCTGAGAAGCATGAGTTCTATCTCTTGATCGATTTCTTCCCATATATTGAACTGGAAGTAATGAAAAGTCGCAGCACTTGAGTCGGCCAACTACATCCTTTAAGTTCTAGACGCCCCTCAAGTCGGCCTTGTACCAGCTAAAAGTTTTGCTGAAAGCCCGAACCTTTTTCAGAATACTCCAAATAAATTCCAAAAAGTGGAAAAAGTCTTCAATATGGAAGAGGTTATAGATTACGGAACTCCTTTGACGAGGATGAGGGGTAGGGCTCCATTCATGAATACGAGTGGCAGGACTCCATTCACGAGACGAAGGAAGGACCTCCTTGGTCGAAGACGAGGGAAGGGGAGCCCTATAACGAAGACGAGGGATGGGAAGCTCTCTAACGAAGTCCGACGAGAGGTAGGGCTCCATTCACGAAGAGGAGGGACGGGGAGCTCTCTAACGAAGATGAGGGAAGGAACTCTTTGACTGACGAAGACCGACGAGGGGTAGGACTCCACTCACGAAGTCGAGGTGAGGGGAATGTGTTTCTTAATGGGAGGGAGGGAGGACACTCGTTTCTTGGTGTCCAAGGCATTTATCCCGGAGTCCCGGGAAGATAGAAGGAGGGATGGAGGAAGGAAGGGATCGAGGGATCTCCAACAAGTTTGAAGTCTAGGCCAGAATGCTTTCATGACACCCAAAAAAATAGATCCCCAACTATGATCAGTGGAGGCTCTATTATTTGACGATTGTTGATGGTGACGTCACTCTTGACTCTCTCTCTCTCCCCCCTCATGTTTATGAATGTGTATATAAGGCGTGCGTTTTAAGCCGTGTAAAATTTGTTCCTGTGAAATCGCTGTCTATGAGCACAGTTGTATCATCAGTCCGAACATCCTTTGCTCTGTCTTTTGGTATTATTAGTATTTGTACTCCATCTGGGATCTGGGATCCATGAGATTATGAGTAAATACATCAAAGAGTTCATTTTTTGTAAAACAACTAGATGTATTGTTGAACAACCAGTGAGTCTCTTTCTCCGCTGGTCCTACTTAACTATTTCCAGTTCTTTTCTACCTTCCTGTTGATGTTGGTTAGTTTAAACTACAGCTAAAAAGATAAAGGTATGTCTAATATTAAATTAGACCAGAAACAGAACTAAGTTTTAGGATTTTTTAAATTAAAATGAAAATAACAATACCTGTGACCACTCCTTTTAGCTGCTTGTCTTATGGTGTTTTGAATAAAATTATCTCTTTAGAATTTCTAAAGTTATCTTGCAGTTAACCAGGAGTCACAATGCATAATGGTATTATTTAGATGTATATTTTTATATACTTTTTAGTATGTCCTTTTAACATAAATATATATACCTGCAAATATTGGAAACCAACCGAGCACCCAAGTTCGACACGGTCCAGTTTCCATTTGTTTTAGGACAGTCCGACCCCGGCCCAGTCACTAAAAATCATCGTGCACTTGGCCGTTTTGATCATACCAATACATGTGTTTTTAAATATTTTTTCAATATCAAAATAGTAAATAGGTCGGTCCCGGTGTCCAGCTTTCTTGGGCTGCTCGGTCCGGCTAAAAAATGCAACTCGTTCGGTTTCCGATATACATAAAGACTTTGCAACTTATGATAGGTTATCATAACGAGTTATCTTAAGGTTTTGTTTTTAATGATAGAGTGGATCAAAACATGACCAATTTAGTTTTTGGGGTGGAGTGGAGGCTTTATTTCATTTAAGGTACCAACTCCAAAGGCAAAATATCCTTTAAATGACACAATGCACCATCCCTGAAGTGAGTGCAATCATTTTCTATTTATAATTTTTTAGTCATTTATCCACTCCCTCTGTTATAGCGTTTATTAATAATTTCACCCCTTTTTAATTATTTGAATTTAATGGTTTGTTGTGTTCAATGCATTTTATATCTGACAGTCAAATAAAAATATTGTACACTGCGTGTTATTTTATGTTTTCGAATAATATCTATAAACGAGAGATATTTAAAAATCCATTAAGCTTATAAAAATTGACGCAACCAGGACAACATTTTTTAATGTTTTATGGGATACCAATAACTATAAAATTTTAAAGAATTTCACATCCAAATCACTAATCATGCAATCAGTAGCAATATTAGATCATTTAAAAAATGCGGGCTTGTTGATCGGAGTTTTTTCTGATCGGCGATCAATAGCGATATAGCGATATTTGATCGCTGATCGGAGTATCGCAAAAGGTCCTGATCTTTATATCTTTTGATCGTAAGAAAATCACTAAAAAATAGCGATCCGATCAATTTGTATGAAATAACTAAAAAAGAAAAAAAAATGTAATAAGGATTTTTGAGACAAACCCTACATATCTTAAAACTTAACTAGCTGTCACATTGACCATAATCTATTTCAACAACTAATATTTGTTTAGAAATCACAAAATCCAGACTAATACTAATGGAAAAACCCAGTGTGTGATATCCTGATATATTTTTTGTCCTAAAATATACAGACAGGCGACTATGTAGAAGTCATTGTTTTGGAGCTAATAGGCCATGGGAAACATTTATATTCTGGCACTTAAAATATGCAGACATATGTCAATTGTGGAGCCAGAGTGTTGGAGCTCATAGGCTATGAGAAACAATCATTCTGATATTTTTATCCTAAGATATACAGACAGGCGCCTATGGTGAAGTCGTTATTTTGGAGCTCATAGGCTATGGGAAACAATCATTCCATTGCCATATAAAGATGAATACTTATAAAGGTTTGACTTAACCCTTCTATTGTGTTCGGGTCAAAATTGACCCGTTTTCTAGTTTGAATGTGTAAAAATTACCATTTGCTTTTTTGCTCTGGAATGAGGCTTCATCTAATCCTCAGACATACCCGATTGAATGCAGAAATATCATTTTTCACCATTTTAGTAAATTATAAAGGTCTCCAAAAAAAAAGTTACATTTGTGGTGTTACGGGTCAAAAATGACCCGGCAGAGAATACTGGCTGTTTTATGCATCACCTAAAAGCTATGGGTTGCTCTGAGGATCAATTGTGGCCCAATATGCCCAGTTATGACCCACACACACACACCCCCCCCCCCCCCCCCACACACACAGGCTTCTTTCACATGCACAGACAGACACATATAGAAAGCGCATTCAGGTACACACACATTCAAAAACGAGTGGTACATTTTAAAACACTGTGTCTGTGGAGCCAACTAAAGAAATTCCCCACACTGGTTCCATTTATATGAATGTATACTAAGCCAACAATGACTTGAAAAACAATATTTGAAGAAAACTGGTGATTTTAAGCATTTTAAAGCATTTTCAAATCACGGGTCAAAATTGACCCGCGAACACCACAGGTGTAAACAGCTTTCTAACACAATATAAGGGTTAATACATATTAAAATTTTTACTTAGAATTAGCATTACATAGGTAATTTTTTTGCTGATCGCAATTAAATTGATCGGATCGCTGATCAGAAAAATCCTTGATCGTTATATCGCTATATCGCAAAGAATTTATGATCGCTATTTTTGATCGGATCGCTATTTTTTTCCTGATTGCTCACAAGCCTGAAAAAATGAAAATAATGTTTGGTATCGGTAGTAGAATTTTTCTACCGATAGTACCAATCTACCAAAATACTGAATATCAGTCAGATATTTTCCACTAATTTTTTAATACAACAATACAAATTTACACTAATCTTGAAATCGGTAGCAGTTTTCCGTAATCTATAAAATACAAAATGATCATTTGCAAAAAACTATCTTTGTTAGTTACGATCTACCAAAACAGGCTATTTGGTATTATTTCTAACTCAAAGATTTAACTTTTTGTCTTCATTTTCGAATTATCTGTATAATGACAAATGTAATAATCAAAGAGAATTATTAGTAGCTAATCTTTAAAAAAATAGTATTTGATGGTTATTCTTGGGGTATGACTAATATTAAAACAATCCTATCGACCAGTCGTATATTCTTTAAGTTATTGGTAGTTTGACTAGAAGAGTCATATTTACTTGCATTACAATAGAATAAGAAAATATGTGTTATCAATACGAGTTTATTTGATGGTATAGTTTTCATGTACTGTTAATAGTTGTAAAAATTAAATGAAGTGGTAAATATCCAAAGAGTGCATATTTTATTCCTTTTTACACCAAATGGAATAGAGTTGAAGTATATTGTTATCAATGGTGCAATTATAGTTTACATAAGAAATTCATTGTTCGTGCACATATCATTCAGCAAAAATAAAATCTGCATCGGTCTCCAAACAAAATAAATACTTTAAACCATTATCAGGGACTCAACAGAATATCAAAACATTATTCGAACATATCTTTCTTATTACAAACCTCGCAAAACAACATAGTTTAGTAAACACCTGGTCATCCATAAAAAAACATTTACGCTGATCAAAATTGCACTTTTTATCGAAGCACTTTTCCAACAGCGCACATATATTTGCACATTTAAATCTGCTAAAATCTCTCATAACAAAAGGTACTTCCTTGGTATGCAGGATTCAAAGAAATCCTTCTATTACCAAACATAAAAAAAGATTTTCGTGCGTATAAATTAATATAAGTTCAAAACTAGGGATTATAAACATTTTATTCGGCGAAGCTATCTTGATCACGGTTAGGAGTATTTTGTCATTTAAATTCGTGAAATATCAAATTGTTGGATTGAAAATACTTTTAAGAAGGTAGGGGAGTCCACATTTATTCGGAAAAATGAAAAAATATCAATAAATAACTGGAGGAAAAATAACGACGGAGGCCCGAAGTAGAAGTGAACACCTAATTTAATCCAAAACATCTCTTAAAGTTGTACTTTAAAATATTATTACAAATAATTAGTAATTCAATTGAGTGCGTGATGTTTCTTTGTTTTCTTACTGTTTCATATGTATTTTTTATTTAGATGAACATGTGTTTTAATCTTTTAAAAAAATAATTTAATATTTATTTATATTTATTTACTCGAATAAATACCAAATTATAAATTAAATAAACTTATATATATATATATATATAAACTCAATTGTTGACGAAATACTGAAATTGAAATGGAATTATTAAAAAAAAAAATATTTTATCAGCTTTGTCCAACCATTACATGATTAGTTCAAAGGACCGACAAAAAGGACTGGACTGGACCGAATAGGACCGGACCAGACTGGACTGCAGTCCTCGGTCCTTGATAAGGACGGACACAACACTACTCATTAGGGGGTATTATAGAAACCTAATATTAAGATATCAAAATTTATCCCCCCGCGAAAGTTGCGTCATAAGAAACTAAATGATCGTAGAAAAATTGATTTTGGTTTGACCCCCCCTTACCCCCGCCAAATTGATTTCAAAGGTTTCATTATGAAGCAAAACTTTTTTCTTATTACTTAGTTTGAAATATTTAGTTTTACAAAATTTAGCTATGATCAATTTATGACTTTGTTATTTTTTTTGCAAATTTTCGTCAAATAATATTTAGTGCCAAGAAATGAACATAAGTGCTGACCCCCCAACCATTTTTTAAATAACGGCTCCTACTAGGGTTCTTTTATAGTTTCAATAAAGAAAAAGAAAAAGAGGGTACTCATGTTGATATTTTAAGTTATTTTTTAAATACGTTTGCTTTTCACATCTTAATTTTCATATAGTAACTCCCTCACATGGTTGATAATATAAATCTATGACGTTGATTATATCTATAAACTTTTGCAGATGCCTCCGTTACTAGTTTTACAGCTCTTTCCACTGATTGTGAATGGCAAGGATACTTATTAATTTTTAAAGGATGTTCTTTTGCTTTTATAAGATCTTCCTCAGGCACAATTGGAGGAACAGACAAATTTATTTTTGACCAGTCGATAAGATTTAAAAATTCTTAGAATTAGTAGTTGAAAATTTCTTTGTTTTTTATATTCTTTTTTGCAAACAAAACTTTTTCCAGGGCAAATATTCTTGTGTCCATTTATTTATCGGTTAGACCTTATAGCAATATATTTTCAGGGTGGGCAAAAAAGCGTTTCTCTTGAGTACTTTTTTCTATTGAAGGGGCTTAAATTTCATCAATCTCTTGTAATAAAGTAGTGCCGAATTGATAAAGCTTTGAGCCTTCATTAAAAAGAGGATTCAACTTGGTTTGAAATCATACAGGAGCGTATAAATTTTATATAAATTTACAAATTTTATGTGGCTTCCAAGTTAAGAATGACCCCCTGATTCCGAATATGTGCTTAGTTTTGCTCTGTCAGGCAAGGTTTCTGAGAAATTAGCATATATATTCCCTAAAAAGTCCTATTTTTTCAAATAGTTCGAATTTTCTCCTAAAATATACGATGTAGACTGATTTTCAAAAAAATCATTAGTTTACTGATATACCAGGGTTTTAGAACACCAATTCATTTATCTCTATCTAGAATGAGATTTGAGCAAATCGTTTTTAAAGTAGAAAACTTGAGTCATTTTTTAAAAGCTCATATCTGTCTCATTTTATTTCCATTTTTTTAATTTTCAACTAAAATCTTCAGATGAGAGTTCAAAATTTGCACCAAAAAAAAGTTGTATTTTAAAAAAGTTAAATATTTTCCATGAAATGTGACTTTTTCTGAAAAAAATACATACAATTTTTTCTAAATTTTGGTAGAGGTTTAGCGAAATTTAACTTCTGCTCCAGATCTTATGAGCTAACACTGTGCATTAGATCCTTTCAAAATCACAGAGCTAACAGTAAGATAAAGGGGGGGGGAAGGGTGAGATTATAAACTGTTCCCTTTGTTTCTCGTCTCTCCATACTTCTGTGTGTGTATATATACATCTCCCTTTTTTCTTATTCTATCAAAGGCACAGAGTCAAAGTAAGAATGAAGGGAGAATAAAAAAGGGAGATGATGAACTGTTCTCTTCTTCGTCTCTTCATACTTCTTCGGCGGTGTTACTGTATACACACACTAGAGATGAAATCGAGGGATATTTTGGGCGTGTGAAAGGAAGAATGTCTGAAGTTATTATGTCAATAAACAAGTCTACAGTGTTATTAAAATATAATATTTTATGATTCGACACAAAATCTTAATGGAAGTTGTTCCGTTCGAAGTATTTCAAGTGTGTTCCCCATTGTCTCCTCCGCGATGTTAGACTTGTCAACATTGCGTCTGCTCCTCCGGCAAATATGGTGTTGAAGGCAACTCTTCACCAATTTGATTTCCCAATTGTGGGACCACCTTGAGAAGAAGATGGAACGGTTGCCGATAAGTATTTCTACTCCAATGCCACTATCGTCCCAGCTAAATGGATTGATCGCACCCCTCACAATCAAGGATCAAAAGAAGCATTTGACATCTATCACTGAGACCCTTCGGAATCCTTTTATTCCCTGAGCATGGATGTGAAATACACTTTACTCTCTTTTTTATCATCCGGACCTTTTTGATTTGAAATCCGTGGACCCACATTATGCATCTCAATTCCATTCGGCAACTATCTCGTATTTAATTATATACGTACTTATTTAAAGCAACCAAGCATTGGCCTCTGGCATTATTTTTCATTTAATATCAAAATTGAGAATAATTGTGAGTATACTTAATTTATTATTCAATTTTTGTATAAAATTTATTTTCTTATGAAATAAAT
>CP045895.1:30114463-30228194 GCA_013387185.1 Caligus rogercresseyi
GTATTATAAATTTGTGTGTTTGTTGGTAATTTTGGTGAGAGGTTGCGTGTTTAAGATTTGCAACAGCAATATGAATACAGATAACTTCCCAAATTTACAAAATAAACGAGTTGTAACAGATCAAAATTGATAATAAGTCATCCAATATTCCCAAATCAGTTGTATCTCATCAATTAGAATGAAAGGAGACTAAAAAGACATCGTTTTTAAACACTAATCAACAAAATCACGTGCTCCAGTGGTTGTTTGTCATTAGTTTGGGTGTCTATAGGTGATTTTGAGAGATGTATGATGAATTTGTGTGTTTGTTGGTAGATTTTGGTGAGAGGTTGCGTGTTTACGATTTGCAACAGCCATATGAATACAGATAACTACTCAAATTTGCAATTAAACGAGTTGCAAAGATCAAAATGGATTATAAGTAATCCAATATTCACACTTTAAGTTGTATTCTCATCAATTAGTGTGAGTTAGACTGAAAAGACATCGTTTTTAACCACTTATCAACAAAATCACGTGCTCCAGGGTGTTTGTCATTACTTTGGGTGTTTAAGGTGATTTTGTAAGATATATGATGAATTTGTGTGTTTGTTGGTGGATTTTGGTGAGAGGTTGCGTGTTTACGATTTGCAACAGCCATATGAATACAGATAACTACTCAAATTTGCAATTAAAACGAGTTGCACAAGATCAAAATGGATAATAAGTCATCCAATATCCCAAATCAGTGTATTTCATCAATTAGTGTGAAGTTAAACTAATAAAACATAGTTTTTTAACCACTAATCAACAAAATCACGTTTTCCAGTGGTTGTTTGTCATTACTTTGGGTGTTATAGGTGATTTTGGAGAGATGTTGATGAATTTGTGTGTTTGTTGGTGATTTTGGTGAGAGGTTGCGTGTTTACGATTTGCAACAGCATATGAACAACAGTTAACTTCCCAAATTTGCAAAAATAACGAGTTGTAACAGATCAAAATGGATAATAAGACATCCAATGTTCAAAAATCAGTTGTATTCTTATCAATTAGTGTAAAGTTAGACTAATAAACATTTTTTAACCACTAATCACAAAATCACGTGCTCCAGTGGTGTTATCATTACTTTGGGTGTGAAAGGTGATTTTGGAGAGATATTGATAAATTTGGTGTGTTGTTGGTGGATTTTGGGAGAGGTTGGCGTTTATGATTTGCAACAGCCATATGATTACAGATAACTACTCAAATTTGCAAAATAACGAGTTGCAAAAGATCAAAATTGATAAAAGTCATCCAATATTCCAAATCAGTTGTATTCTCATCAATTGTGTGAAGTTAGACTAAAAAGACATCGTTTTAACCACTAATCAACAAATCACGTGCTCCAGTGGTTGTTTGTCATTACTTTGGGTGTCTATAGGTGATTTTGGAGAGATGTATGATGAATTTGTGTGTTTGTTGGTGGATTTTGGTGAGAGGTTGCGTGTTTAAGATTTGCAACAGCCATATGAATACAGATAACTACTCAAATTTGCAATTAAACGAGTTGCAACAGATCAAAATGGATAAAAGTCATCCAATATTCCCAAATCAGTTGTATTCTCATCAATTAGTGTGAAGTTAGACTAAAAGACATCGTTTTTAACCACTTATCAACAAAATCACGTGCTCCAGTGGTTGTTTGTCATTAGTTTGGGTGTCTATAGGTGATTTTGTAAGATGTTTGATAAATTTGTGTGTTTGTGGTAGATTTTGGTGAGAGGTTGCGTGTTTACGATTTGCAACAGCCATATGATACAGATAACTACTCAAATTTGCAATTAAACGAGTTGCAACAGATCAAAATGGATAATAAGTCATCCAATATTCCCAAATCAGTGTATTCTCATCAATTAGAATGTGAAGTTAGACTAAAAAGACATCGTTTTTAACCACTTATCAACAAAATCACGTGCTCCAGTGGTTGTTTGTCATTAGTTTGGGTGTCTAAAGGTGATTTTGGAGAGATGTATTATGAATGTTTGTGTTTGTTGGTGGATTTGGTGAGAGGTTGCGTGTTTAAGATTTGCAACAGCCATATGATTTAGATAACTACTCAATTTTGCAATTAAACGAGTTGCAACAGATCAAATGGATAATAAGTCATCCAATATTCCAAATCAGTGTTGTATTCTCATCAATTAGTGTGGGTTGACTAAAAAGACATCGTTTTAACCACTTATCAACAAAATCACGTGCTCCAGTGGTTGTTTGTCATTAGTTTGGGTGTTTAGGTGATTTTGGAGAGATTGTATAAGAATTGTGTGTTTGTGGTAGATTTTGGTGAGAGGTTGCGTGTTTACGATTTGCAACAGCCATATGAATACAGATAACTACTCAAATTTGCAATAAACGAGTTGTAAACAGATCAAAATGGATAATAAATCATTCAATATTCCCAAATCAGTGTATTCTCATCAATTAGTGTGAAGTTAGACTAATAAAACATCGTTTTTAACCACTTATCAACAAAATCACGTTGCTCAGTGGTTGTTTGTCATTAGTTGGGTGTCTTTAGGTGATTTTGGAGAGATGTATGATGATTTGTGTGTTTGTTGGTAGATTTTGGTGAGAGGTTGCGTGTTTACGATTTGCAACAGCCATATGAATACAGATAACTACTCAAATTTGCAATTAAACGAGTTGCACAAGATCAAAATTGATAATAAGTCATCCAATATTCCCAATCAGTTGTATTCTAATCAAATAGTGTGAAGTTAAACTAAAAAACATAGTTTTTAACCACTAATCAACAAAATCACGTGTTCAGTGGTTGTTTGTCATTACTTTGAGTGTCTATGGTGATTTTGGAGAGATGTTTGATGAATTTGTGTGTTTGTTGGTGAATTTGGTGAGAGGTTGCGTGTTTACGATTTGCAACAGCCATATGAATACAGATACTTCCCAAATTTGCAAAATAACGAGTGTAACAGATCAAAATGGATAATAAGACATCCAATATTCCAAAAAAGTTGTATCTTATCAATTAGTGTGAAGTTAGACTAATACGACATCTTTTTTACCACACTATCATTAAAATCACGTGCTCCAGTGGTTGTTTGTCATTACTTTGGGTGTTAAAGGTGATTTTGGAGAGATGTATGATGAATTTGTGTGTTTTGTTGGGACTTTGGTGAGAGGTTGCGTATTTACGATTTGCAACAGCCATATGATACAGATAACTACTCAAATTTGCAATTAAACGAGTTGCACAAGATCAAAATTGATAATAAGTCATCCAATATTCCCAAATCAGTTGTATTCTAATCAACTTGTGTGAAGTTAGACTAAAAAGACATCGTTTTTAACCACTATCAACAAAATCACGTGCTCCAGTGGTTGTTTGTCATTACTTTGGGTGTCTATAGGTGATTTTGGAGAGATGTATGATGAATTTGTGTGTTTGTTGGTGGATTTTGGTGAGAGGTTGCGTGTTTACGATTTGCAACAGCCATATGAATACAGATAACTCCCAAATTTGCAAAAACAACGAGTTGTAACAGATCAAAATGGATAACACAGCCAACAAATTTGGTCAATCTCCTTGATTGAACGAAATGTACATAGATATCTAAAATGAGACCTCCTGAATCCAAATCTGGCCTTACTTTTTCTGTGGCACATCCAGATTTTTTGATTTTTGAGTTTTTTTTGAAACGGTCACTTTATGATGAGTACAATTTTTAATACGATTCTTCGTTAGTTATTAAGTTAAAAGAAAATTAATAAATAATATTTGTTCGTAATGAATTAACAAATAAAAAATTACCATTCAATTATTTTCCTTCCATTCAAAGTCCTGGTATGATCTCAAAACTGGTGAAAAAGTAGTCAAAATGGTTAATTTCAAAGTGATGCCATAACTTCTTGGATTTTTATGAAATTCTGAAAAAGAGACCATATTCCTATAGTCGAAACCCTGCAAATCATGTTAAATTAATGTATTATTAGTTTAATCATTTTAACGACATATATTAGCAAATGAATGAAAATTAATAAGCGCTTTTAATTTAAAAAAATTGCTAGGTTGGTGACCATTTACAATGGTTGCGGGATTTGAAATAAGAAACTTATTTAGTATACTATTGATAACATTGAAATTTAAACTGGTTCAAATTTTCTTTTTGCACTTTTTCGTTGTATAATTTGTCAGAATCCCTTTGAATCGTCCAACATAATCCGCCGTCATATGTTGCGGGATTTAATACACAAATATAGATGTATTTTGGTCCCTTAATACTTCTTCTGGATTTACTGGTTGTCATGAGTGTTTTCAATAGCCTAACGAATGATTCATAACGATATATAGTTACTCAGTCAAAAAAAATATTTTTCTCCAAAATCATGTCTCCAAGATCAAAGTGCAAAATGATCCAAACAGTTTTTGGTATATATGTGGATACTATACATTCGTTCGTGATCATCGAGACATAACCGAATTATTGAATATGCTTATAAAGCATATTTTGGAAATACCCTGGGATCAAGACAAACAACGGGCCCTCACACTGTTTGCCATAATTGGGGGAAAAGTTACGTAACTGGACCAAAGGTAAATACTATGGCTTACCTTTGGACGATTCAAAGGGATTCTACAAAGTATACAAACGAAAAAGTGCAAAAAGAAAATTTGAACCAGTTTAATTTCAATGTAATCAGATAGTACAATAATATACTTAAGTTTATCTATGTTTAATATGTCTTAGTTTTCTTATTTCAAATCCCGCAACCATTGTAAATGGTCACCAACCTAGCATTTTTTAAAAAAATAAAAGCGCTTATTAATTTTTATTATTTGCTAATATATGTCGTTAAAATGATTAACTAATAATACATTATTTACATGATTTGCAAGGGTTTTGACTATGGAATATGGTCTTTTTGCAGAATTTCATAAAAATCCAAGAAGTTATAGGCATCACTTTGAAATTAACCATTTTGACTACTTTTTCACCAGTTTTGAGATCATACCAGGACTTTGAATGGAAGGAAAATAATTTGAATGGCCATTTTTTATTTGTTAATTCATCACGAACAAATATTATTATTAGTTTTCTTTAAACTTAATATACTAACGAAGAATCGTATTAAAAGTTGTACTCATCAAAAGTGACCGTTTCAAAAAAACTCAAAAATCAAAAAATCTGGATGTGCCACAGAAAAGTAAGGCCAGATTTGGATTCAGGAGGTCTCATTTTAGTTATCTATGTACATTTCGTTCAATCAAGGGAGATTGACCAAAATTTGTTGGCCTGTGTAATAAGTCATCCACTATTCCAAATCAGTTGTATTCTCATCAATTAGTGTGAAGTTAGACTAAAAAGACAATCGTTTTAAACACTAATCAACAAAATCACGTGCTCCAATGGTTGTGTCATTAGTTTGGGTGTCTATAGGGATTTTGGTAAGATATTTGATAAATTTGTGTGTTTGTTGGTAGATTTGGTGAGAGGTTGCGTGTTTAAGATTTGCAAAAGCCATATGGATACAGATAACTACTCAAATTTGCAATTAAACGAGTTGCAACAGATCAAAATGGATAATAAGTCATCCATTATTCCCAATCAGTTGTATTCTCATCAATTAGTGTGAGTTAGACTAAAAAGACATCGTTTTAAACACTAATCAACAAAATCACGTGCTCCAGTGGTGTTTGTCATTAGTTTGGGTGTCTATAGGTGATTTTGGTAAGAGTTTGATAAAATTGTGTGTTTGTTGGTAGATTTTGGTGAGAGGTTGCGTGTTTAAGATTTGCAACAGCCATATGAATACAGATAACTACTTAAATTTGCAATTAAACGAGTGCAACAGATCAAATGGATAATAAGTCATCCAATATTCCCAAATCATTGTATTCTCATCAATTAGTGTGGAGTTGACTAAAAAGACATCGTTTTAACCACTTATCAACAAAATCACTCGTTTAAATTTGCAATTAAAGAGTTGCACAGATCAAAATGATAATAAGTAATCCAATATTCCCAAATCAGTTGTATTCCAATCAACTAGTGTGAAGTTAGACTAATAAGACATCGTTTTTAACCACTAATAACAACAAAATCACGTGCTCCAGTGTTGTTTGTCATTACTTTGGGTGTCTATAGGTGATTTTGGTAAGATGTTTGATGAATTTGTGTGTTTGTTGGTAGATTTTGGTGAGAGGTTGCGTGTTTACGATTTGCAACAGCCATATGAATACAGATAACTACTCAAATTTGCAATTAACGAGTTGCAACAGATCAAAATGGATAATAAGTCATCCAATATTCCCAAATCAGTTGTATTCTCATCAATTAGTGTGAAGTTAGACTAATAAGACATCGTTTTAACCACTAATCAACAAAATCACGTGCTCCAGTGGTTTTTGTCATTACTTTGGGTGTCTATAGGTGATTTTGGAGATGTATGATAATTTTGTGTTTTTGGTAGATTTTGGTGAGAGGTTGCGTGTTTAAGATTTGCAACAGCCATATGATACAGATAACTACTCAAATTTGCAATTAAACGAGTTGCAACAGATCAAAATGGATAATAAGTCATCCAATATTCCAAATCAGTTGTATTCTCATCAATTAGTGTGAGTTAGACTAAAAAGACATCGTTTTAACACTAATCAACAAAATCACGTGCTCCAGTGGTGTTTGTCATTACTTTGGGTGTCTATAGTGATTTTGTAAGATGTTGATAAATTGTGTGTTTGTTGGTGGATTTGGTGAGAGGTTGCGTGTTTACGATTTGCAACAGCCATATGAATACAGATAACTTCCCAAATTTGCAAATAACGAGTTGCAACAGATCAAAATGGATAATAAGTCATCCAATATCCCAAATCAGTTGTATTCTCATCAATTAGTGTGAAGTTAGACTAAAAAGACATCGTTTTAACCACTAATCAACAAAATCACGTGCTCCAGTGGTTGTTTGTCATTACTTTGGGTGTCTATAGGTGATTTTGGAAGATGTATTATGAATTTGTGTGTTGTTGGTAGATTTTGGTGAGAGGTTGCGTGTTTAAGATTTGCAACAGCCATATGGATACAGATAACTACTCAAATTTGCAATTAAACGAGTTGCAACAGATCAAAATGGATAATAAGTCATCCAATATTCCCAAATCAGTTGTATTCTCATCAATTAGTGTGGAGTTAGACTAAAAAGACATCGTTTTTAACCACTAATCAACAAAATCACGTGCTCCAGTGGTTGTTTGTCATTACTTTGGGTGTCTATAGGTGATTTTGGAGAGATGTATTATGAAATGTGTTGTTGTTGGTAGATTTTGGTGAGAGGTTGCGTGTTTACGATTTGCAACACATATGAATACAGATAACTACCCAAATTTGCAAAAAACGAGTTGTAACAGATCAAAATGGATAATAAGTCATCCAATATTCCCAAATCAGTTGTATTCTCATCAATTAGTGTGAAGTTAGACTAAAAAGACATCGTTTTTAAACACTAATCAACAAAATCACGTGCTCCAGTGGTTGTTTGTCATTAGTTTGGGTGTCTATAGGTGATTTTGGTAAGATGTTTGATAAATTGTGTGTGTTTGTTGGTAGATTTGGTGAGAGGTTGCGTGTTTAAGATTTGCAACAGCCATATGAATACAGATAACTACTCAAATTTGCAATTTAACGAGTTGCAACAGATCAAATGGATAATAAGTCATCCAATATTCCCAAATCAGTTGTATTCTCATCAATTAGTGTGGAGTTTGACTAAAAAGACATCGTTTTAACCACTATCAACAAAATCACTCGTTTAAATTTGCAATTAAACGAGTTGCAACAGATCAAAATGGATAATAAGTAATCCAATATTCCCAAATCAGTTGTATTCTATCAACTAGTGTGAAGTTAGACTAATAAGACATAGTTTTTAACCACAATCAACAAAATAACGTGCTCCAGTGGTTGTTTGTCATTACTTTGGGTGTTTATAGGTGATTTTGGTAAGATGTATGATGAATTTGTGTGTTGTTGGTAGATTTTGGTGAGAGGTTGCGTGTATAAGATTTGCAACAGCCATATGATTACAGATTACTACTCAAATTTGCAATTAAACGAGTTGCAACAGATCAAAATTGATAATAAGTCATCCACTATTCCAAAATCAGTTGTATTTATCAATTAGTGTGAAGTTAGACTAAAAAGACATCGTTTTTAACCACTTATCAACAAAATCAGGTGCTACATTTGTTGTTTGCCATTACTTTGGGTGTCTATAGGTGATTTTGGTAAGATGTTTGATAAATTTGTGTGTTTGTTTGGTAGATTTTGGCGAGAGGTTGCGTGTTCAAGATTTGCAACAGCCATATGGATACAGATAACTACTCAAATTTGCAATAAACGAGTTGGCACAGATCAAAATTGATAGTAAGTCTTCCAATAATCCCAAATCAGTTGTATTCTCATCAATTAGTGTGAAGTTTGACTAAAAGACATCGTTTTGAACACAATCAACAAAATCACGTGCTCCAGTGGTTGTTTGTCATAACTTTATGTGTCTATAGGTGATTTTGGAGAGATGTATTATGAATTTGTGTGTTTGTTGGTAGATTTGTGAGAGGTTGCGTGTTTACGATTTGCAACAGCCATTGAATACAGATAACTCCCAAATTTGCAAACAACGAGTTGTCACAGATCAAAATGGATAATAAGTCATCCACTATTCCCAAATCATTGTATTCTCATCAACTAGTGTGCAGTTAGACTAAAAAGACAATTGTTTTTAAACACTAATCAACAAGATCACGTGCTCCAATGGTTCTTTGTCATTAGTTTGGGTGTCTATAGGGGATTTTGGTAAGATGTTTGATAATTTTGTGTGTTTGTTGGTAGATTTTGGTGAGAGGTTTGCGTGTTTAAGATTTGCAACAGTCATATGAATACAGATACCTACTCAAATTTGCAATTAAACGAGTTGCAACAGATCAAATGAATAATAAGTCATCCAATATTCCCAAATCAGTTGTATTCTCATCAATTAGTGTGGAGTTTGACTAAAAAGACATCGTTTTTAACCACTTATCAACAAAATCACTCGTTTAAATTTGCAGTTAAACGAGTTGCAACAGATCAAATGGATAATAAGTAATCCAATATTCCCAAATCAGTTGTATTCTAATCAACTAGTGTGAAGTTAGACTAATAAGACATAGTTTTTAACCACAAATCAACAAAATCACGTTCTCCAGTGGTTGTTTGTCATTACTTTGGGTGCTTATAGGTGATTTTGGTAAGATGAATTTGTGTGTTTGTTGGTAGATTTTGGTGAGAGGTTTGCGTGTTTACGATTTGCAACAGCCATATGAATACAGATAACTTCCCAAATTTGCAAAATAACGAGTTGAAACAGATCAAAATTGATAATAAGTCATCCAATATTCCCAAATCAGTTGTATTATCATCAATTAGTGTGAAGTTAGACTAAAAAGACATCGTTTTTAACACTTATCAATAAAATCACGTGCTCCAGTGGTTGTTTGTCATTACTTTGGGTGTCTAAAGGTGATTTTGATAAGATGTATGATGAATTTGCGTGTTTGTTGGTAGATTTTGGTGAGATGTTGCGTGTTTAAGATTTGCCACAGCTATAAAATAGAGAAAACTTTTCATTTTTTTGCAATATAACGAGTTTAAAATATCAATATAGATAATTAGTCATCCAATATCCCCAAATCATTGTATTCTCTTCAATTAGTGTGAAGTAAGAATAATAAGCCATCTTTTTTAACTACTAATCAACAAAATCACGTGGTGCAGTGGTTGTTTGTCATTACTTTGGGTGTCTATAGGTGATTTTTGAACTATGTATGATGAATTTGTGTGTTTGTTGGTGTCTTTTGGTGAAAGGTTGCGTTTTTACGATTTCACCAGCCATGTAAATAGAGATAACTACTCATTTCTGCAGTTTGACGAGATTCAACAAATCAAAATGGATAATTAGTCATCCAATATTGCCAAATCAGTTGTATTCTCAAAAATCAGTATGAAATTAGACTAATAAGACATCGTTTTGAACCACTAATCAACAATATCACGTGGTTCTGTGGTTGTTTGTCATTACTTTGGTGTCTAATGGTGATTTTGATCAGATATATAATTATTTGTGTGTTAAGTGGTAGATTTTGGTGAGAGAGAGGTTGCATTTTTAAGAGCCATATAAATACAGATAACTAATCAAATTTGCAATATAACGAGTTTAAACAGATCAAAATGGATAATCAGTCATCCAATATTCCCAAATCAGTCATATCCTCTTCAAAAGTGTTAAATAAGTCTACTTACAAATTTTTTGTAACCACTAATCAACAAAATCACGTGTTCAATGGTTGTTTGTCATTACTTTGGGTGTTTAAAGGTGATTTGGGTGAGATATGTAGAATTTGTGTGTTTGTTTGTGGATTTTGGTGAGAGTTGTGTGTTTACGATTTGCAACAGCATATAGATAGAGAAACTACTCATTTCTGCAATTGACGAGATTAATCAGATAAAAATGGATAATAATTATCCAATATTCCCAATCAGTTGTATTCTCTTCAATAAGTGTGAAGTTAGACTTAGAAGGCATCGTTTTTAACCACTCATTAAAAAATCACGTGGTTCAGTGGTTGTTTATCTTTTCTTTGGGTGTCTAAAGGTGATTTTGGTAAGATTTATGATGAATTTGTGTGTTTGTTGGTGGATTTTGGTTAAAGGTTGCGTGTTAAGATTTGCAACAGCCAAATAAATAGAGATAACTACTCATTTGCAATTCGACGAGATTAATCAGAAAAATGGATAATTAGTCATCCAATATTCCCAAATCAGTTGTATTCTCTTCAATTAGTGTAAAATTAGACCAATAAAACATCTTTTTAACCCCTATTAATAAAATCACGTGGTTCAGTGGTTGTTTGTCATTACTTTGGCGTTTAAAGGTGATTTTGGTGAGATGTACGATGAATTTGTTTGTTTGTTGTGGATTTTGGTGAGAGGTTGCGTTTTTACGATTTGCAACAGCCATAGATAGACTACTCATTTGGCAATATGACGAGATTAACAGATCAAAATGGATAATAAGTTATCCAATATTCCAAATCAATTGTATTCTCTTCAATTAGTGTGAAATTAGACTAATAAAACATAGTTTTAACCCCTAATCAACAAAATCACGTGGTTCAGTTGTTGTTTGTCATTACTTTGGTTTTAAAGGTGATTTTGGTGAGATGTATGATGAATTTGTGTGTTTGTTGGTGGATTTTGGTGAGATGTTTCGTTTTTACGATTTGCAACAGCCATATATATAGAGATAACTACTCATTTCTGCAAATTGACGAGATTAATCAGATAAAAATGGATAATTAGTTATCCAATACTTCCAAATCAGTTGTATTCTCTTCAAAAAGTGTAAAATTAGACTAATAAGACATCTTTTTAACCACTAATCAACAAAATCACGTGGTTCAAAGGTTGTTTGTCATTACTTTGGGTGGGTAAAGGTGATTTTGATGAGATGTATGATGAATTTGTGTCTTTGTTGGTGGATTTTGGTGAGATGTTTCGTTTTTTACGATTTGCAACAGCCATAAAAATAGAGATAACTACTCATTTCTGCAAATTGACGAGATTAATCAGATAAAAATGGATAATTAGTTATCCAATACTTCTAAATCAGTTGTATTCTCTTCAAAAAGTGTTAAGTTAGACTAATAAGATATCTCTTTTAACCACTAATCAACAAAATCACGTGGTTCAGTGGTTGTTTGTCATTACTTTGTGCGTTAAAAAGTTATTTTGGTGAGATGTACGATGCATTTGTTTTTTTTTGTAGGTGGATTTAGGTGAGAGGCTTTCAATTAGAGGATGAAAGATGAACGACAAAACATTAACTTTTAATCGTACTTTGATAACTATGATATATAAACATACAAGTTTATTCATGTAAAATAAATTATCACGTATTCCCGTTTAATCTTGTTCACGTTGAGATCAGTTTTTTTGCTAAGCAGATGTGGCATCAAGAGTATGATTGCAATCATAGAGATACTACCATATAGTAGTGACTACTTCCTTGCTAGCTTGCCTGAGAGCGCGCGAGCATTTGGGCTTTTCCTTAAGTGAGGGCAAAACAAATGTTTCTATTCATGATTCATGAATACTACCATTACTCCAACCTCAGCACCGGCTCAACGACTATTGGCCGGGGCAAATTAATTTTAAGAGACAATAGGATGAAAATGTCTGACCAACATTTCGAAGAACAACTTTTACTCTGTGTTAATAAGAAAGTTTAATTTTGTATAATATTTATGTTAATGTGTCATATTTTAAATATATATAGTAGTTTATATATGTAGTAAAATATATGATGAATATTGATATATTTATTAAACTTGTGTTTAATTATTGTTTTCTTTATTGTCAACACACTATGATCATTCGCTGGTATATCATTGACAAGACTGCATAATTTAATATTGAAACCTTACATAACAACGCAGTCGTAAATAAAATAAAAGTGACAAACAGATACAAAATAAAAGTCCCTTATATATATTTAAACATATATATAATTTTTTTTTGTATAATTTTTTATGCAAACGATTTAAGTGAACTAGACGATTTAAAAAAGTGAACGACCACAAGCCTGGTCCTTGTGAAGAATCCGGACTTCGAAAAAATTAAATTATACTCAAGAATTCTGAAAAGAGACATTGGAGCTTAAAGATGATCAACAATTGCCGTTGCTCTTATCGTGCGCTCCAACAACCTCTGTGGACTGCAAAAGTCTCTTTTGTCTGACCAGCGAACCAGTCTGACAGAGACGCATGTAAAAGATATGCTCATTCTCAGTGGAACAATGATTACATGACATAATTTTTATTAATTTAGAATATACATTATTTTTTAACATATGAAGGCTTTTTTACTTATTTAACCTTTTTTTCTCATTTTTTCCCGCATATTTCTGGGCATATAGGGCATTGTTTTTGTTCCAAATTCCAACAGCCCTGCTTATTAACCAGTTTGAAAAGTAGGAGTATTCCCCCTTTTCTCACAAAAGACATAGGTGAACTCGCTCCGAAGTATGAAGGGAAAGAAGGGAGAAGCTGTATGAATACAAATATTTGATAAGTATTCATGAATACGATAACATTATGAAAATAGTTTCCCGCGCAAAGTTTGGAAAACATGAAGAAGGTCTTACGGAGGAGAGCTCATGTAATCCTAGCAGTATAACTACTCAGTGACGTCACTGGAGAAGGAATATATATATATATATTATATTTTTATACATATTTATTTTATTAATATATTTCTACACGCACAAACATAAATACATTTATATATATATATATATATATATTTCGAATCTAAAAAAATTATATATCATTTTCAAAGGGCATTTTCTTCATCAAGTTATTTTTAAAGCAGGAAAAGGAAAAAAAAGAAAAATCAATCCATATATATTTGTTATAAGGAGAAGAACTTAATCAGGCTTTAATGGATAATATATACTTTTTCCCTCTCCTTTTTAAAAAAATACTCACATTATTCTCTATCATATTAAAAAACTTCAAGATTCAATCCTTGCCTCAACATATTATCCATAGATATGTTACCATGTATAAATGATGTAGCCGTAGGCCAACCGCCCGCCAAGACGGCCTAGCCCCAACTGCGGAGCGGCAGTGGGCTAGTAAGTCTAATAAGTATTGTTTTAACTACTAATCAACAAATCACGTGGTTCAGTGGCTGTTTGTCATTATTTTGGGTGTCTAGGGGTGATTTTGTGTGCCAAAATCACCTTTAGACACTCAAAGTAATGACAAACAACCACTGAACCATGTGATTTTGTTGATTAGTGGTTATAAACAATGTCTTATTAGACTTATTTCACACTAATTAAAAGAACACAACTGATTTTGGAATTTTGGATGACTAATTATCCATTTTTATCTGATTAATCTCGTCAAATTGCAGAAATGAGTATTTAGCTCTATTTATATGGATTTTGCAAATCTTAAACACGCAATCTCTCACCAAAATCCACCACCAAACTCACAATTTCATCATACATCTTACCAAAATGACCTTCAAACACCCAAAATAAGGACAAATAACCACTGAATCACGTGATCATGTTGATTGGTGATTAAAAACGCTGTCTTATTAGACTTATTTCACACTAATTGAAGAGAATACAACTGATTTGGGAATATTGGACAACTATCGGCCGCCGTCTTAAATCCATTTTTATTTGATTAAACTCGTTAAATCGCAAATTTGATTAGTTATCTGAAGTAAGATGGTTATGGCATTTTCTTATATATAAAATTGATGTAGCTTGAAAAGATATACAACTTTTAAAACAATTATTTTTTGAAGCTCATCTAAAAATTTTCAGGAGAGCCATATTAAATTTATATACATGTAGTGATTCCAAGTATTATCTCAATTTATATGGCTGTTGCAAATCTTAAACACGCAACCTCTCACCAAAATATACCACCAAACACACAAATACATCAAACAACTTACCCAAATGACCCTTAGACATCCAAAGTAATTACAAACAACTACTGAACCACGTAATCATGTTGATTAGTTGTTAAAAAAGATGTCTTATTAAACCTATTCCCAGAGTTGGTCGAATATTACTTTGAAAGTAGTAAGTATTATACAACTTTTTACTGCGTACACACTTATTGAAGAGAATACAACTGATGTGGGAATATTGGATAACTATTATCCTTCTTTATCTGATTAATCTCGTCCAATTGTAGAAATGAGAATATTTATATGGCTGTTGCAAATCTTAAACACGCAATCTCTCACTAATATTTACCAAATACATCATACATCTCACCAAAATCACTTTCAGACACCCATAGTAATGACAAAGAACCACTGAACCACGTGATCATGTTGTTTGGTGGTTAAAAACGATGTCTTATTAAACCTATTCCCAGAGTTGGTCGAATATTACTTTGAAAGTAGTAAGTAATATACTACTTTTTACTGCGTAGTAATATTTTTTTTAAATATTAGTTATTACTTCTCAAAAGAAATATACTACTTTGAGTAATATACTACTTTTTTGAGCATTCCGCAACAATAAGTAAAGGCAATTCAAACATGATTTGAAAAAATCGTCACCAAACCTAGTTTGCATTTTTATAATAATCCTATATATGATGTAATATTATAAAGCACATGGCTTTAACATGATAGAGTCGGGGAATTCAAAGACTAAAAAAATGACTTCTTACATTATGAGAGGCATAGGTTTAATCATCGAACCCAAGCCCTTGGTCCCTGCATGTAGATTGAGGCTTTTAGGGTTGAAACCTACCGCAACCCTAATTAAGAATGAGAGGAACCCTAATTTACAATATTATACACCCCAAGCCCTCGGGTCCCGCCTGCTGATATAGGCTTTTATTTAGGATTGAAACCCACCGCCAACCCTAATTAAGAATGTGAGGAACCCTAATTTACAATATTATATACCCAAAGCCCTCGGGTCCCGCATGCCGTTATGGGCTATTATTTAGGGTTGAAACCCACCGCCAACTCTGGTTACGTATAAAAGGAGTCCTTACTTTCAATTTCATACACCCCAAGCCCTTAGGTCCCGCCTGCTTATGTAGGCTTTTATTTAGGGTTGAAACCCACCGCCAACTCTGGCAAGGTATAAGAGGAGTCCTTACTTTCAATCTCATACACCCCAAGCCCTCGGGTCCCGCCTGCTGATATAGGCTTTTATTTAGGGTTGAAACCCACCGCCAACTCTGGTTAGGTATAAAAGGTGTCCTTACTTTCAATTTCATACACCCCAATCCCTCGGGTCCCGCTAGCTGATATAGGTTTTTATTTAGGGTTGAAACCCACCACCAACCCTAATAACAAATGAGAGGAACCCTTATTTACCATATTATACACCCCAAGTCCTCGGGTCCCGCCTGACGATATAGACTATTATTTAGTTTTGAAAACTACCGCCATACCCTATTAGGGATCCTATTTTTCATTCAAATTCAGCCCAAGTCCTCGTGTCCACCTGACGGTTTAGTCTATTTTGCAGTTTGGCAAAACATCTTCTCCTTCCACTTTACTTCAAGATCAGTGGAAGGGCAACGAAATATTCTCAGCCGATCCAGTTCACAAGAGTTCTTGATCCTTTCAATAAAACTGTTTCCATCCACGAGAATAAATAAATATAACAAAATCATAAATAACAGAAACAGTGATTCAGAAAGTAAAGAGTTTCTTCGAAGAACCCCCATTTGCCAACTCAGAAAAGCTTCTCATCAAATTTCACCCACCATAACAACGTTACGGAGGATCGTTAGACATGATCTTTAGCATTACACTTCAGTTCAACCATTAACTGATGCCCTCAAACCTGAAAAAGGCAGTTTAGCCAGTAGATTCTGCAGTTACTATCCAACATTGTCGATAGAATCATTTGGACTGAGGAGAAGTTCTTTAGCCTCCATCAAAAACACATTGAAAATACGAAGAACTGTGGACAAATGAGAATCCTCGAAATATCTGCGAAACAAATTATAGGAATTATTTTAATGTAATGATCTTCGTTGCCATTATCAATGGAATGACAAGAATGTCCGTCTTTAGGTTGGAAGGGGCATTTCCAAGAGCAACTTTTTTGAGGCTTCAGAAGATCTACTTCTCACAATATAGGCCAATAAATGCTTAATAATCATAAAAATTCATTCTATTTCTTTTAAATCATGTATCAAAGAGGGAATTTGACGTATAATAAAATACTTCGTATTCGCAATTTTAAAATTACATTTCTGATGAACACACTGTATGTGTTGGGTCGTTTGAAGTTCAATATCAGTCAATAATATGATCGACTAAATCAGGCAATATATAAACATAAACACCTCAGAACAAGTATGACATGAGACTCATAAAGGCCCTCCAGATTTTGGTTGTACAGATATGGCACATACAGTCAAGCCCAACACATAACAAACCCTCCCCCCTCTCTCTGTATGTCAACATTTTTGTAATATTTGACAAAAATTATGTTGATCTTGTCCCCCAGTAAAGACAAAGAACTTGTGAGAACTACCAATATTTTTTTCCCATGAGCAGACATAGAAAAGCAAGGGATATTTTGGGCATGTGAAAGGGAGAATGTGTGAATGGTGCAATTGAGTCCAGGCTCTTGTTATCAATATTTTCTTTCCATTCTTGAGAAATATTTATTTGCTTTATGAAGTAGGCCAAGTCGGCAGAAACGGAAGGTATTTATTTTATATTTGAATCTCTGTTTTTGCTTCTGTTCTGTATATATTTAGGAACTCAGAAGAGGAAAGATAACAAGAGCATGAGCTCAATTGCACCATTCACAAATTCTCCCTTTCACACACCCAAAATATCCCTCGCTTTTCAATGTCTACCCATGAGTAAGATATGGGCAGTATGAAATGAAAACAAACTTCTTAAAATAGTACGGGATAATATGAAATAAAGGACCAGAGGGATTGGGGTATATGATACTTAAATTTAGGGTCCCACTTATGCCTTCCTAGGTTGGCAATAGAGTTTGCACCTAAAAGAATAGCCTAAATCGGTGCGTGGGCCTGCAAGCTTAAGACCTACTTTCTCTGTTGTTGGGTCTTTCATATACACAAAAGGGGTTTGCGTTGGGTTTGGACCTAAAGGAATCCCCTGCCTTAGAAGGCGAAGACTGAGGGCTTTGGATTAATGAGTGTGATAAATACAGATATTTTATCCCCAAGTCAGGCTTAGGTTAAAATTCGCAAATATTAATAAGGTTCCTCTCATTGGTGGGTTTCAACCCTAAATAAAAGCCTATATCAGCAGGCGGGACCTGAAGGCTTGGGGTGTATGATATTGAAAGTAAGGACTCCTTTTATACCTAACCAGAGTTGGCGGTGGGTTTCAACTCTAAATAAAAGCCCATAACGGCAGGCGGGACCCGAGGGCTTGGGGTATATGAAATTGAATGTGAGGACTCCTTTTATACCTAACAAGAGTTGGCGGTGGGTTTCAACCCTAAATAAAACATATATCAGCAGGCGGGATCCGAGGGCTTGGGGTGTATGAAATTGAAAGTAAGGACCCTTTTATACCTAACCAGAGTTGGCGGTGGGTTTCAACCCTAAATAAAACCTTATATCAGCATGCGGGACCCGAGGACTTGGGGTGTATGAGATTGAAAGTAAGGACTCCTTTATTCCTTGCCAGAGTTGGCGGTGGGTGTCAACCCTAAATAAAAGCCTATATCAGCAGGCGAGACCCGAGGGCTTGGGTTGTATGAGATTGGAAGTATGGACTCCTCTTATACCTTGTCAGAGTTGGCTGTGAGTTTCAACCCTAAATAAAAGCAGGCGGGATCCGAAGGCTTGGGGTGTATAATATTGTAAATTAGGGTTCCTCTAATTCCTAATTAGGGTTGGCGGTGGGTTTCAATCCTAAAAGCTTCAATCGACATGCGGGCCCGAGGGCTTTGAGGAACTTATTTTCTGTACGATAAAATCCTCCATAAATAACGAAAAGGTGTTCTGTGTGTTTGGGTCTAACGGAATCCCTTGTCTTAAATATCAATATTGACGTGCATTTTTAATTTTATTAATAAGCAGGATTATGTCCATTGGGTGACGTCACATACATTCACAGATCATAAATTTTCATCAAAAATGCCTGTCGAATAGTTTTTTACGAAAGTAATATGTAACTAGGATATTACATATTAGTTATTACTTGAAAGTAATATCTAATATGTTTGTTCTCTCTAGTTACTACGCAGTAATATCACTAAGTAATATATTACTTACACGCGCGTTAGGGAGCAACACTGCCTATTCCACACTAATTGAAGACAATACAACTGACTTGGGAATATTGGATGACTAATTATCCATTTTTATCAGATTAAACTCGTTACCAAATCTTGTGTCCATGATTTGTATTTTAAAAATAAAAGATAGCGGAGTAATCTTATAGTCCTTCGTTTTCACTGTATTAAATTGTTTGAACCAGTGTTTGTATTCTTGCATCTCGAGTTCCGATAGATCCGTCTCAAGATTACCAAGGATTTGTTAACGGTCTTTGTTCGAATATACTTTCTGTAGATCATGAATTAAGAATAATAAGACAATGCAGGCTATACATATATATATATATATATGTTTTATAACTCTGCAAGTCATTTATATATATATATATATATAAATGTATCAAACGGAGCTTAATGCCCATGCTGGCTGGTATTCTTTGCTTCTCGAGTTCCGATCGATCCGTCTCGAGATTACCAAGTATTCGTTAAAGGTCTTGGTTAGAATACAGTACTGCAAATCATGCTTTAAAAATAATACATAATTAATGAAATACAGACTTTTAAATCTGAATCCTTTTTCACACGTGTTTTCCCCCCTTCCTCTTGTGTACTGGAAGGAAAAAGAAAATCAAATGGCGACCCCACTGCACTGCATTCATTAGCATTCTCCAATCAGAGTACTTGTAACAAGCGTTTATTTTTAAATGAAAAAAGAAAGAATAACCAAACAAAATGGCCTTATTTATATGCTTTCAATGATTAAATTTGATAAATATTGTTTGCTCCTCAGTATGTCGACATGATCGAGGATTCGTTGAAAGTCTTGGTTCGAATGTATTGTTTGTAAGTCGTGTATTGAAAATAAAATAGAGGCTGTAAGTCCTTATAGTCCTTCATTTTCACTGTATTTAATTGCTTGAACCAATGTTCACCCCGCTTTCAATGCGAATTCTCCGGTACTTTGAAATATTTGTGAGTTTGGTGGTGGATTTTGGTGATAAGTTGCATATTTAAGATTTACAACAGCCATATAACTAATCATTTCTGCAATTTGACGAGATTCATCAGATAAAAATGGATTGTAAGTTATCCAATACTTCCAAATCAGTTGTATTCTCTTCAAAAAGGTTAAGTTAGACTAATAAGATATCTCTTTTAACCACAATATTCCTATATCAGTAGTATTCTCTTCAATTAGTGTGAAATAATTATAATAAGACATTGTTTTTAACTACAAATCAACAAAATCAAGTGGTTCAGTGGTTGTTTGTCATTACTATGGGTGTCTAAAGGTCATTTTGGTAAGTTGTATGATGAATTTGTGTGTTTGTTGGTGGATTTGGGTGATAAATTGCGTGTTTAAGATTTGCAACAGCCCTACCTATACAAATAACTACTCAAATTTGCAATTTGACGAGATTAATCAGATAAAATCGGATAATTAGTCATCCAATATTCCCAATTCAGTTGTATTCTCTTCAATAAGTGTGAAATAAGTCTAATAGACATCGTTTTTAACTACTAATCAACAAAATCACGTGGTTCAGTGGTTTTTTGTCATTACTTTTGGTGTTAAACCCATTAGAACCGAAAGTTAAATAGTGATCCAAAAAGTTGTATATCTTTTCAAGCTATATCAATTTTATATATAAGAAAATGCCATTACCACAAGATTTGGGACAGCCATATGAATACATATAACTACTCAAATTTGCAATTTAACGAGTTTAATTAGATAAAAATGGACAAATTAGTCATCCAATATTGCAAAATCAGCTGTGTTCTCTTGAATTAGTGTGAATATTGTCTAATAAGACATCGTTTTTAACCACTAAACAACAAAATCAGATGGTTCCATGGTTGTTTGTAATTACTTTGGATGTCTATAGGTCATTTTGGTAAGTTGTATGATGTATTTGTGTGTTTGGTTGTAGATTTTGGTGAAACATTGCGTTTTTAAGATTTGCAACAGCCATATAAATAGAGATAAAACTAGGGAATCAATACATATATATATATATAAATTTAATATGGCTCTCCTAAAAAATTTCAGATAAGCTTAAAAAAACATTATTTCAAAAGTTGTAAATCTTTTCAAGCTACATCAATTAAATATATAAGAAACGGCCATAACCATCTTACATCAATGACGTCAGATCTTAAATATATATACATTTAATATGGCTCTCCTGAAAAATTTATGATAAGCTTGAAAAAATCATTGTTCAAAAAAGTTGTATATCTTTTCAGGTAACATCAATTTTATATATAAGAAAATGCAATAACCATCTTACATCAATGACTTCAGATCTTAAATATACATAAATTTGATATGGATCTCCTGAAGAATTTCAGAAAAGCTTCAGAAAATCCTTTTTTACACAAGGTGTATATATTTTCAAGTTACATCAATTTTATATCAAAAATGCCATAACCATCTTACTTAAATGACATTAGATCTTAAATATATATAAACTTAATATGGCTCTTCAGAAAATTTTAAGATAAGCTTCAAAAAATAATCGTTACAAAAGTTGTATATCTTTTCAAGCTACATCAATTAAATATGTAAGAAACTGCCATAACCATCTTACTTCAATGACGTCAGATCTTAAAAGTAAATAAATTGAATATGGCTCTCATGGAAAATTTCAGATTAGCTTCAAAAAATCATTGTTACAAAAGTGTATATCTTTTCAATCTAAATCAATTTTATATATTAAAAATGCCATAACCATCTTACTTTAATGATGTCAAATCTTAAATATATATAAGTTTAATATGGCTCTCCTGAAAAATTTCAGAAAAGTTTCAAAAAATCCTTTTTGGCAAAAGTTGTAAATCTTTTCAAGTTACATCAATTTTATATATAAAAAATGCCATAACCATCTTAATTCAATAACATCAGATCTTAAATATATATAAATTATATATGGATCTCCAGAAAAATTTCAGATTAACTTCAAAAAATCATTGTAACAAAACTTGTATATCTTTTCAAGCTAGATCAATTTTATAAAAAAGAAAATGCCATAACCATCATACTTCCATGACGTCAGATCTTAAATATATTTAAATTTATTATGGCTCTCCTGAAAAATTTCATATAAGCTTCAAAAAATCTTTGTTACAAAAATTGTATATCTTATATATACATCAATTTTATATATTAGAAAACGCCATAACCATAAGATTTGCAACAGCCTTATAAATACAAATTTATTTATATGTAGTGATTCCCTAGTATTATTTCTATTTATATGGCTGTTGCAAATCGTAAAAACGCAACCTCTCACCAAAATCCACCAACAAACACACAAATTCATCATACAACTTACCAAAATGACCTATAGACATCCAAAGTAATTACAAACAACCACTGAACCACGTGATTTTGTTGATTAGTGGTTAAAAAAAGATGTCTTATTAGACTAATGTCACACTAATGGAAGAGAATACAACTGATTTGGGAATATTGGATAGCTAATTATCCAGTTTTATCTGATTAATCTCGTTTAATTGCAGAAATGAGTAGTTATCTCTATTCATATGGCTGTTGCAAATCTTAAACACGTAACCTCTCACCAAAATCTACCAACAAACACACAAATACATCATACAACTTACCAAAATGACCTTTAGACATCCAAACTAATTACAAACATAATTTTATGTATATCTCAGGACAACACGTTTGTTATTTTTCTCGTTCTGGTGGTTAAAAAAGATGTCTTATTAGACTAATTTCACACTAATTGAAGAGGATACAGTTGATTTGGGAATATTGGATAACTAATTATCCAGTTTTATCTGATTAATCTCGTCAAAATGCAGAAATGAGTAGTTATCTCTATTTATATGGCTGTTGCAAATCTTAAGCACGCAACCTCTCACCAAAATATACCAACATCATACAACTTACCAAAATGACCTTTAGACATCCAAAGTAATTACAAACAACCACTGAACCACGTGATTTTGTTCATAAGAGTCACGAATAATGTCTCCTTTTAAGCCCTGTTTTTATTTTATTATTTACGCTTCTTTTCTTTCTTTTTCGCCTTCCAGATAACAAGTCCGGGTATAAAAATGTCTTCTCATTTTATCACTCATAACAAAAAAAATATCGGAGAAATTGAAGGGAAGGTTGAGAGAATTTAATATCTTCCGATAGAAAATATTAATTAATTCAGAAAGAAATACAATATTTTTTGGACATGCAAGCACCAAAATTCTTTTGTGTGTTGAAGCAGCCAGCTATGCCAATCATAGCCATGTTCTAGCTCCTATTAAAATATGCTTACCAAAAACAGAAAAAAGCGACATTCACATTTTTAAAGTACCTTTCTCACGATCTAAAAGCAGTCATTCAGAGAGAAATACTATATTTTTTGGGCATGCAAGCACCAACGTTATTTTGTGTGTTCAACCAGCCATCTATGCCAATCATAGTCATCATCTAGCTCCAAAAAAAGAGACAGACACATTTTTTCATTCTTTTCTCATAACCTACGAGCAGTAAATTAGAGAGGAATACAATATTTTTTGGGACATGCAGGCACCTACATTCTTTTGCAAGTTGAACCAGCCAGCTATGCCAATCATAGCCATGATTAGTTTTCATTATTGTCTACCTTAGATTCAACATTGGGGAACCAGCAAGGAATACTAGAAACTACCTGGAAAGGAAAGAGAAAATTGTAGCTTACGTTGATTAAGTTTTATTACAACAAAAACACAGTTAATTTTTTATAAATTTCGTTCTACAAGATTAGTCCCTCCACATAATATTGTAAAGTATTTTAGTAATTTTTTAAATATGTTTATGTAATGATGTATATTTTTTATAATGGAACCAATTTGATGGAAATAAATTGTTGTACTGAGGTACCAAATAAAAACAACAGTTTTATATGTATTTTTTAGCCAAATGAGTCATTTTCACTTCAATAATTCATAATTCAACGATCAAACAAGTAGCTATTATATCTAACAAAAAGGATCAAACAAGTAGCTATTATATTTAACAAAAATGATCAAACCAGTAGCTATTATATTCAACAAAAATGATCAAACAAGTAGCTATCATTTCAACAAAAATGAATAACGAGTGTGATATATATTTTAATACTTTTTATTTATCAGCAATAGTTTCCACAATAGTAAATATAAAATTATATACAAACGTTACATAGTTTAACAGTTACAAACAAGTAATTCAAATTTATATGTTTTCATTGTGAAATAGAGAATAATTAATAAATTTTTATTTTCAAATTAAATTTCATATCTGACGATCTTTGTTTCTCTGAAACTACACTACCTCATTAAACTTCAAGTTTTGGAGGCGCCAATGAATTTCAAATCGGAGGATCTTGAGGAGGTTACAGCGGGACTGGCGTTACGTTTGAGGGCGGCTCCGGTTCAGCTTGAGGTTGAGCCAGACTTTCTTCATCCACGGAAAGATAACGTTCCGCCAACGCGACCCCGATAGTATTTGACTCTTCCACCACAATTACAATATGAATGATTAATAAGACATATAGGTGACAATAAATTTAACGTCATAGCGTAACTCTATCCTGTTTTATCACTACCTTAACATCATTTAATTAAAAACAGATGATGGAATATGCTTTTTATTACTAAAAACAAAGTCAATAACAGAATAAAAGCTACGTATAGCTATGATACCATTTAAATTGGACAATTATACACTCAACATATTTAATGTTTACTTATTATTTATTTACTTATTTATTGACTTCATATTGTGATCCAGTAAAAATCTATATCATAAAATAAAGTAGTTATGATATATATATATATATATATATAAATCATTCAGATTTTAAATTGCTTTAAGATTTCAAAAATTGTACTTTTACTTTGATGAACAGTTATTATAAAAGTTAAAACTCTTACTTTGACTTGGACATCCATCCACCAATAGACTCGATGCTCGAGCTAAAATACGGATAAAATCCTCCTTGTAGCTCTTGTATCGAAGTTCTTGCAAATGAACAATGTCCATTATTTCACCCTTGGAGCAAGGCAGCTTAAAAGCCATTTCACGGTAGCAGTCCACGGGAAGGTTAGCATAGCAGTTTTGGATGGAATTCTCTGGTTGGACCTCATAGGCCAAATTCTGTTTTTTGAAGGAGGAGAGAAACCCTTTTGGAGACTTCATTTTTAGATGATGTAGAATTCCGTTCGGACGCGGGGCGTGGCGGTGGCCGTTAGTGCAATAAAAGGGACTTGGGGGAAATCACTTTGGAGCGTATGGAGAAGCTAGTAGTCCGGGTGAAAGTAGTGTCCCCACTGAGACACACAGTTGGCCTCATCAATAACGAATCATTTGAGGGGATCCCGCGAATAAAGGCTTCGAAAGACTATTGAGCTTCTGAGAGGCAGATACCTTCTCTGGAGTCACGTGTAGGAGTGTGATTTGGGGCATGAGGAGACAGAACTTTTCGTATATTTTCCACTGCCGGTCTCGGAGTCGTCTCCGATGAGATGATCTGCAGGGATTTCCAGACCGTCGAGCTTTGTGAATTTATCATATATGAGGGATGCCAGGAGGGATAGGACTACAGTGACTCTGCCCTGGACCGCGGTTGTTAACTGATAGCAGAGACTCTTTCCGCCCCCGTGGGCATAAGGACAGAGGTGACATTGTTCAAGAGGATCGCATTAATGGCTGACAGTTGATGAAGGCGAAAGCTGTGGATATCAAAGTGACTCTTGAGCTTTCCAAAGATATCGTTCGAGAAAGAGTAGTCCCTCTTTGGCATTTTATTATATCCCTGTTTACACCAGGAGCAAAGAACTTGTATACAACTTTGAAACACAGAATATAAAGAACTTAAAATAACACTGCACAACCACGTTTTTAAAATAAATATTACAACTGAATTAATGATGATAGCCTTCAGGTGCAGATGAAGGGAGTGCCCATATATGACGACATCGTTCCAGCTAGCTTCTATTATTCCTTGGGAATCAGATTCAATAAAATTATTTACTCAACACTATGTGCAAAGGGATCAACGTGGATTGACGTTTGGATCGCTCACAGCAATAACTCCATTGAAGGCGGATATAACTTCATTAATAAATAAAAATCAAAGTTGTTTATACTATGGAATGATGTGTTATGTTATCAGGATGATCATATAGAGTTGTCTTGAGGGATTTAATTTGAAAAGGGCTACATGCATTTTGGAACTGAAAAATAGCTCAAAATTGCAGTCTTTGGTTTTTCATCAACATTACTCAACGTGAACATTAATTAAATAGAGTAACAAGGGCTCATGTGACATGAGCCCTTGTTACTCTATTTTAGGTGCTAGGAGAGGGGAATAAATGGGTGCGATGACCTTTTTCAGGAAGTAAGCCAATAACCTACTCAGCACATGTTTGAGTTACAGTAGCGCGAAGAAAAGTCAAAAAGGTCAACGTTTCTAATGTTTGGAATCCCTCAGAAAGAATGAGGGGTAATTAAAGTGTCGGAAAAGTAAATTCGTTTAAAATATTTATTTATCATCTAAACTAATATTGAATTTATTTCTGTATTATAGTATAATAAATTGTGAATGAAGTTTATTTGCCATCTAATATAAATTAATTACTTTCATGAATTAATGTGTAGGAACCGTTAATTCGTTTAAAATATTTTTTTATCATATATAGTAGTATTAAATTTATGTCTGTATTATAGTATAATAAATTGATAAGATAATATCTTAATTATGAGGGAGACCTAAAAGCCATTCACATATCGGCAGCAGCTCGTTACATGGGGCTCTACATAAGGATTCTGTAGGTTTCAAGCTGGCAATTTGCGGGAGACATCGATCGGTACTTCCCCTCCTGCTCCGAGAGGACCTCTCCCTATCTGAAGCTTTTACTACGGCTCTACAAAAAATGATATTCCTAAATTAAATGACAACTATTATTTCCTAAATATTTTAATGATATTTTTATATCAGTTGATTTTGATTATAATTGTACTTAATTTTTTAATGCTATAATTTTTTTATTGAATTTATTTATTGTATGAATTCTAAACTATTATTTGTATTTATATATTTATAACATGCATTCATGTTAGATTCAATAAAGTGTAAGTAGTGATAAAAACTGGTAAAAATGTAATTAAATGATTTATTTTAAAGTGACGCCTATAACTTCTTGGATTTGTAAGAAATTTTGTAAAATTTATATCTTTAGTAAAAACTCTTTCAAATCATGTTAAAGTAAAATTTTATTAGCTTAATCATTTTAACGATATATCTTAGAAAAATCAATAAAAATTAATTAGCACTTTTAATACTAATTTTTGACAAGTTTGGTGACCTGTTACAATTATTGCGGGATTTGAAATGAGAAACATAAGATTTATGAAATAATGATAAACTAAAGTATTATTATTGTTTTATATGATTACATTCAAATTTTAAACTGGTCAATTGTCACAAAAAAACATAGTTAACTTCATAAGCTGACTTCGTGGAATAAAAAATATTAGTAATGGGAGTAAATGGCACGGGAGGTTTAAAATATTTTTTTATCATATATAGTAGTATTAAATTTATGTCTGTATTATAGTATAATAAATTGATAAGATAATATCTTAATTATGAGGGAGACCTAAAAGCCATTCACATATCGGCAGCAGCAGTTACCATTTGGTAACGCTGTTAGTGTTACCTGGATAGGAAAAAAAAAGAAGGGAGAGAAGTGAGGCAAAATACTCTTTCCCTTCTTTTTTTCTTACTATCCAGGTAACACTAACAGCCGATACCAAATGGTAATCGTATATTCTCATATCAAAAGATCAATTTTTGGGGGAGAGTACGTATTTGCTTATATCTCTTAAAGTATAGCGATTTTTAGAACACCAAACATATCAAATGAAAGCTTGGTTAACCAGCTTTAATATTTTGGTATACTAAATCATGTCAATTTAATAAGTAGAGAGTTATATGCACATATAAAAAAGCCTATCTCGCGTACAAAATGACGCATATAATAGATTATGTATGCGTCAGAGACAAAGTAAAATTTTGAGAGGATACCTTGACGCAAATCTAAGAAACAAATTATTATTTATTTTTTTCATAATCGATGGCTTATAGGTCAATAAAGGCTCTGAATCATATGATGTAAACTCAGATTGTACTGAATTCTGAATTGATAGAATGCAACCAAGGTCATTTTTGGATTTATCATCTAAAGTTTTACTAAACTTAAAAGTACTATTTTACTCTGAAGCAAACAAGTCATCTTCTACAGGCGAGTGAAGTTAATTGATACAAAAAAGCTATGAAATAAGCTAACAATACTCACTCCCTTTCTTGCTTTGTTTTTACTGAAAACTTTGTTTTATTAAAAAACATCAAACATACGTCTGGCAGTAAATTAGATTTCCTTTAAATTAATAATTATTATTGAAGTCTGTAACGTCCACCATTTTGAAGAAATTTGCGGAAAACTATATTTTTACAAAAAATTAAAACTTTGACCTTGTTGCGCGACCTCGTAATGTTGACCGATTTTGTTCAAACTTTGTATGTCGTCTTCTTTTATCACCAAGAAACAGAAAATCCACAATGTTGCTAACACTTCAAACATTTGAAAAATAAAAACAACCCTAATGGGGAGCCCTAACACGAAGACAAGGGATGGGAAGCTCTTTAACGAAGTCCGACGAGGGTTGGGTAGGGGTCCATTCACGAAGAGGAGGGACGGGGAGCTTTCTAACGAAGATGAGGTAAGGAACTCCTTTGACGGACGAAGACGAGGGGTAGGACTCCATTCCCGAAGTCGAGGTGAGGGGAATGTGTCTCATACTGGGAGGGAGGAAGGAGACTCGTTTCGTGGTGTCCAAAGCATCTATACCGGAGTCAAGACTATCCCATTCGACCCGGGAAGATAGAAGGAGGGATGGAAGAATCTCTAACAAGTTTGAAGTCTAGGCCAGAATGCTTTCATGGTACCCAAAAAAATAGATTCCCAACTATGATCAGTGGAGGCTCTATTATTTAACGATTGTTGATGGTGACGTCACTCTTGACTCTCCCCCCCCCCTAATTTTTATGCATGTGTATATAAGTCGTGCGTAAAATTTGTTCATGTGAAAATAGCTCTTTCGCAGGCCATGGGCAACCTTGTATCATCAGTCCAAATGTTATATTTGTTATCATCTCATTGAAGATGTTACTTTCTTCATATAAAGGATTTTTTCCTTTTCATAGCATAAAGAGATGTTGACAATATGACGTAGGCTACGACGTAAAAAAAACACATTTTTCCTATTCATAGCATTAAGAGATGTTGACAACATGACGTAGGCTACGACGTAAAAACCATTTTTCCCTTTCTAAGGACCGACAAAAAGGACTGGACTGAATGGGACCAGACCGGACTGGACTGCAGTCCTCGGTCCTTGATAAGGACGGACACAACACTACTCATTAGGGGGTATTATAGAAACCTAATATTAAGATATCAAAATTTATCCCCCCGCGAAAATTGCGTCATAAGAAACTAAATGATCGTAGAAAAATAGATTTTGGTTTGACAGTCCCTGTCCTGAGAGATTGGTTGTAGTTATATATAATTCATCTTTGAATTTTCTCTTGGGCAATCGTATGGTTTGAAACACTTGTGGTAGTGGAGCTTCTTTCATGTCTAGTTCAGCAACATCCGTGAAGGTCCCCCCCCCCTTTGGTTTCTACTTGCACCTCACTGTCTACGCCATCCTTTTGAGACTGCGTATCGGTCTGAGAAATCTATGGGTCGTTTTTTAGGAGGGGTCCTTATTCTCTTCATCGCTTCTGCAGCTGGATATCTTAACGGATTCAACAAGAGATCGGTGATATGTTCCAGAGTTTGATATGAGAAATGCTGCTCTCTCTCCCTCTGTTACTCTTCACTCTTCTCCTTTGGGTCTGCATCAAGGAATACTAGAAGTATTCCTTGGTCTGCATCTTGCTATGGTATCACACAGGATCCACTCCTTTGGAAAATAACATCCTTTGCTCTGTCTTTTGCAACATGTTTGTTATTATTATTAGTATGTAGTAATAAGTTATGTGACTTCATTGATTATATTTTTACGCATTAACATCATTTTATATACATACCAAGGAATACTAGAAGCTAACTGGAAGGATGACGTCATAAACGAGCACTCCCTTTATGCTCAAGTAAGGGCCTTCATTATTAGTTCAGTTGTAATATTTATTTCAAAAAACGTGGTTGTGTAGTATTATTTTAAGTTCTTTATATTCTGTGTTTCAAAGTGGTTTACAAGTTATTTGCTTCTGTTGTTAACAGGGATATAATAATATGCCAAAGAGGGACTACTCTTTCTCGAACCATCTCTTTGTGAAGCTCAAGAGTCACTTTGATATCCACAGCTTCCGCCACAATCATCTGTCAGCCATTAATGCGGCCCTCTTGAACAATGTCACCTCTGTCCTTATGCCCATGGAGGCGGAAAGAGTTTCTGCTATCAGTTACCCACCGCGGTCCAGGGTGGAGTCACTGTAGTCCTATCCCTCCTGGCATCCCTCATATATGATAAATTCACAAAGCTCGACGGTCTGGGAATCCCTGCAGATCATATCATCGGGGACGACTATGGCTGGCAGCGGAAAATATACGAAAAGTTTTGTCTCCTCACGCCCAAAATCACACTCCTCTACATGACTCCCGAGAAGGTATCTGCCTCTCAGAAGCTCAATACAGTCTTTTGAAGCCTTTATTCGCGGTATCCCCTCAAACGATTCGTTATTGATGAGGCCAACTGTGTGTCTCAGTGGGGACACGACTTTCACCCGGACTACTAGCTTCTCCATAAGCTGCAAAGTGATTTCCCCCAAGTCCCTTTTATTGCACTAACGGCCACCGTGACGCCCTGCGTCCGAACGCACATTCTACATCATCTAAAAATGAAGTCTCCAGAATGATATCTCTCCTCCTTCAGCAGACAGAATTTGGCCTATGAGGTCCAACCAGAGAATCATCCAAAACTGCTATGCTGCCCTTCCCGTGGACTGCTACAGTGAAATGGCTATTAAGCTGCCTTGCTCCAAGGGGGGAATAATGGACATTGTTCATATGAAGGAGCTTTGATACAAGAGCTACGAGGAGGAACTTACCCCAATTTGCCAGAGCTTTTTTGACCAACGGTTGAGTTATTTGGAGGATAAGGAATACGTTGCATTTCTAAGTAGCGAAGAAGACTCTGGGGATTTCCGTATTTTAGCTCGAGCATCGAGTCTATTGGTGGATGGATGTCCAAGTCAAAGTAAGAGTTTCTAACCATTCATCAAAAATAAAAGTACCGTTTTTTATCTTAAAGCAATATATAATATATATATATATATATATATATATATATATATATATATATATATATATATATATATATATATATATATATATATATATATATATATTAATCATAACTATTTCATTTGATGATATAGATTTTTACTTTACCACAATATCAAGCCAATAAATAAGTAAATAACTATTAACTAAATATTAAATATATTGAGTGTATTGTTGTCCAATTTTAATAGTATCGTAGCTATACGTAGCTTTTATTATGTTATTGACTTTGTTTTTGTAATGAAATGCATATTGCATCATCTATTTTTAATTAAATGATGTTAAGGTAGTGATAAAACAAGATAGAGTTACGCTATGACGTTAAATTTAATATCACCTACCTATATGTTTATAATTAATTCTTCATATTGTAATAGGGAAGGAAGAGGCAAATACTATCGGGGTCGCTGTGGCAGAATGTTATCTTTACGTGGATGAAAAAAGTCTGCCTCGACCTCAAGCCGAACCGGGGCCGCCCTCAAACGCAACGCCAGCCCCGCTGTAACCTCCTCAAGATCCTCCGATTTGAAACTCATGGCACCTCCTAAACTAGAAGTTTAATGAGGCTGTGTCGTTTCAGAGAAACAAAGATCGTCAGATTTCAAATTTAATTTGGAAAGAAAAATTTCTTAATTACAGTCTATTTCACAATGAAAACATATAATATTGAATTACTTGTATGAAACTGTAAAACTATGTTTCGTTTGTAAATAATATTATACTTACTATTGTTGATAAATAAAAAGCATTAAAATATACTAGCCCATTGACGCTCCGCGGCTGTGGCTAGGCACTCCGGGCGGGTGGGTGGCCTACGGCCACAGCATTTATACATGGTAATATATCTATGGATAATGTTGAGGCAAGGATTGAACCTTGCATCAAACAATGATGTTTTTAAGCTTGTTTAGATGATGATGGAGACGTTGTATAAAAAGTAGTTATATGATAGAGAATGATGCGATTAGTTTTCAAAAAAAGGAGAGGGGAAAAATATATATTATCCAGTAAATCCTGATTAAGTTCCTCTCTTTATAACTACAAATATGAATTTATTTTTTTCTTTTTTTTCCCTATTTACAAAGTTATCAAGTATTTATTTAACATTATGTTTTATTATGTTGCAACACAATACAAATTATAAACATAACAAATGACTTGGGTATACAAAGTAAAATTGTTTGTTTATTGATATAAATGAATGTTATGCATGAGTTTGATTTTTTTATTTAATTAATGTCCGTAGTTGAAAAGTTATTGTACCAATAGGTGTGAGAGATATATGTATAATTAAAAGAAATAAAACAAAGATCATTCGCTAATTTGCATTCATGCCTCTAGTTGGCCATGATATATATATATATATATATATATATATAAGTATAAACAAAGAGGAAAGAATGAAGAGGCAATGACATAACAAAGTACTCATGACAGAGAAACAGACGCCATGTTTGAAAACAAAGATACAAAGAGAGATTGATATAACATTAACACAGGACCGAGTACTTTTCCTTTTCTTTTCGCACAACGGTGCTGATGATAAAATAATAAAAAGGTAAAGAACTACAGAAATATAAAATATATTAGTTAAATGATTTTAAAAGTCAGACTCAAAAAAGATGATCAATGATTCAAATGTCAACAATGTCTTGTAATAAGAGTCATAACAATATTTTTATTATCTCATTTTATAAATAATGTAGATAAAAATGTCAACAGTGATAGTATTTATATGTTTAATGTATTATCACGGTGCCCTTTTGTCAATTCCCGCATGTTTATGACGGGATCATAAAAATGGTGCCCGTTTATCAATTTTCTTTATTTATTTAAAATATTTTCAATAAAAATATTCCGGAACTTAATGAAGGCTTAATATATTCCAGGGCCATATGTTGCTTACATAAATATAATAAAAGATCATGACAATAATTAAGTTACATTTTTTCTTAAAATATTCACTCCATAAAATGTTGTATTATATATAAGCTCCCATATAGTTTGAAGCCGTATTATATGCTTTAACAACATTAGCATTTATAGATATACCTTCAATAACATCAATACATAATACTTGTTGCGACAGTAATGACAAAAATATCCAAGATGATAAAGTTATTTTAGGTAAGACCTTCTTCATGATTTGGAGGGAAAATTGACATTTCCAACTTTGCAGTGGAAGCCATTTTCATGATGTTATCGTATTCATGAGCACATGTCAAATATTTTTATTCATAGAGCTTCTCCCTTCTCTTCATACTTCGGAGCGCGTTCAGCTGTGTCTCCTTGGAGAAAAGGGGGATGAGTTTGAAGTATTCAAACTGGTTAATAAGATTGGTGAACCCAAGGTTGGGGCAATACAAAAACAAACATGAAGAGCGAGTAGGACTTTATCATCGTCACGATCGGCTACATCCAATTAGAAATATCCACCCTCTTCAGCCTATATCCCTCAATCCCTTTCGACTTGATCCTTGACAGAAAAGAATGTAGCTAGATCACATCCCCTTTGAAGAGTAACAGGAAATGACAGCTTCTTCTAAGTCCTCGAAGATGTAGGTTGACTTCTGCGGGCCCACAAAACTGGGAATTTTTCTCCTTCGTGGTTACGTCTAGACGCGGAATACATGTCACGTGCTTTGAGAATCGCCTTTAGACTTCTTAAACCGACTCTATATTCCTATAAAAGAGCTGAATCACTCCTCGAAATCTGCTTGGAGTGAGTAAAGGTCGACTCCATCGTTCGTTTGAGCCTAGATGTTCTTGGTCGAGCATCTCTTTTCAAAGATCGTCAGGGGAATCGTGAAGAATCCGCGTCAAGGATTGCGTTCCTTGAGTAGCGTAGCACATCTGCCTCACTCGAAGAGCCCAAATCTCGCATCACTCCTCAAAAGTCGTCGATAGGATCATATTGAGCATGCTCCAGCTTGAATAAGTAGAAATGCTCAAAGCTGGCGCAGCTGGCACTAGGTATGCCTAATACCTCTACCTCGCACACCCTCCAGAAACTCCTGTATTGGTTTTCACGATTCGGGTTTCCTCAGCGTCTACACTCTGACAATGGTCCTCAATTTTCAAGCCCCTTCTTCAAATCCAAAATGTCAGAGTGGGGGTTGGAACTGTCATTCTCTCCTCCTTATCACCCGCAATCGAATGGACAAGCTGAGCGGACTGTCCGGATAGTGAAAAAACTCCTTCGTAAAAATCTGGACCTCTCTATAGATAAACTCTGGCCTGTGGAAAATCACCTGTCGAGCTATTATTTGCTAGAACTATTCGTACTCGCTTGGATGGGTACCTCCCTCATTGAGCATCTCCTACTAAGACCAGACTCATGAGTAAAAGCACAGTGTGGTGCCGGAGCTACAACACACGACAACCAAAATGGGTCCCTGGTGTAACAATCAACAAGATATCAAACTCCATATCGTCGGTTAAGATTGACGGTGAAGTCCATACCCGTCACGATAATCAATTTCGCCCCCGTCGGCTGGTTGATGGGGGGTGATGAAGTATATGCACCTGGCATTACTGCATCAGGGTGCAGTCGCATTGCACCCCTCAGGTCATCGTGTTTCCTGCTCCCCTCAGGTCATCGTGTTTCCTGCTCCCCTCAGGTCATCGTGTATCCTTCTCCCTCATGTCATCGTATTTCCTGCTCCCTCAGGTCATCGTGTTTCCTGTCCTCTCCTTCCTATTCCTTCCCCTTTCTCTCCCTTAGCTCAGTGTGCATTTGTCCCTCGTTCAATACACATGTGTTGTCTTTAATTGTCTTTGTTGTCTTTTCCCCTTTCTGGCTTCTACCTTTTCTCATCATTCCGACAAAGATGGGATATTAATTTTGGCTTCCTTGAATTAATTGCAAAATATTCATTCGTTTATGTCTATTCAACAAAATGATTCGATCGTGAAATATTTTTTTAACGAACGAAAATATTCAATCCGAATCTTTTAAAATATTAATTTTCTCCATCATTATTTTGAAAGATATTTCTCTTTCTTTCCATTGTTATGGTTAGGGCTGGGCAAAAAATATGCGAATAAAAATCTGGAACCAAAACACTTTGTTTAATGATTCGCATGTTTAGCAATTTTCTAGTTTATTCACATATTTAGCAATTTTCCTTGTTTATTCGCATATTTTGCTATTTTCTTCATTATTCACCCACATTTATCTCATTTTTGGCCTATTTGATTGACGAATGTAGGGAAAAAGTGGGCAGTCGACCCTTGTCGGAATCTGGCTCCCTAACATATATAAACATGCTGTCATTCATAAATTAGATTTAGCAGGGAGGTTTTTATTATCATTGTATCATTCAGGTGTGTTTTGGCGAGAACATAGCTTTTCTAGCAATCCTTCAGATTGAGAATGCTCAATCCTGGAATCCTATATTTTATGTATAAATAAAATATCTTCTATCTCTCAATCTGTATTCCCCCCTCATTCAGCATACACTATATATATATATATATATATATATATATATATATATACTAGCGAATGTTAACCAGCGCTGCCCGGGATTTTCCAGCTCGACAATAGTCTGGATGAAAAAAAAATCGAACGAATTATTTTAGTGATGTCATCGTGTGTGATTTTTCGTATTAATATATTCCTTAAAAAGTTGTCATTGGGTATTCATTGCCATTTTTTCCATTTTCCATTTCTTAAGGCTGGGTATTTAAACATCGTAAAAAGAAGATGAATAATTTTAGTGGTGTCATCGCATGTGAATTTTCATATTAAAATCAGTTCCTTCAACAGTTGTCATTGGGTCTTCCTTGCTATTTTTTCCGTTTGGTATTCCTTACGGTTCGGTATTTAAACATCACACAATGAAGGAATCACACGAATAATTTCAGTGAAATCCTCATATGTGACTTTTCATATTCAAACCAGTTCCTTAAAAGTTGTCATAGCTCTTCATTGCCATTTTTTCCGTTTTGTATTCCTTAAGGCTGGGTATTTAAACATCGTAAAAAGAAGATGAATAGTTTTAGTGATGTCATCACATGCGATTTTTCATATTCAAATCAGTTCCTTAAAAAGTTGTCCTTGGGTCTTGATTGCCATTTTTTCCGTTTTTTTTGTTCCTTAAGGCTGGGAATTTAAACATCGTAAAAAGAAGTTATTTTTAAGTCGTTTCATAGAGTGCCTATGTTATTTTCTTATGAGAAGTAGTTCCTTAAAAAGTCGCCATTGCATCGTCATTGCCATTTTTTCCGTTTTGGCTGGGTATTGTCATCCCTCTCCATCTCTAGGCATTATTCAAATTTGATTAGCACGATGTTGCAATATAAAAAAGTGTTGTTATTTTCCACAAAACTTAAATTTGGGGGGACATAGAGGGACAAAAAGAAAAATATTTTTAAATAATTATGTAGAAAACGAATTTTCCAGGAAACACTCAATAAAACAAAAACATGTCTTAGTACCTCAGTCTTATCCACAGAAAATTTAGACAAAATCTAACTTGTAAATTTTAAAAAATCGGCAAAAACGTTTTGGCAAATAAAATAAACATGGCGATGACTAATTTTCTGCGAGTTGACAACCCCACTAAAACACTCCTTGAGCTCTCAAAACTATTCACTGAAAATTTCGTCAAGATCTAATGACCCGTTCGGGAGATACAGGGAAACGAACGAACGAACGAACAAACGAACGAACGAACGGAATTCTTTTTTTATAAGTATATATATACGAGGTATGATCAAAAAGTATCCGACTTTTGGTCATAAAACAAACGTTTATTATGATACAAGTATTTAATGCTAATCCCCTTCAAAGTAGTCCCCTTGGGCTGCCACACACTTCTCCCAACGCTTCTGCCACTGTTGAAAGCATCGCTGGAAGTCCTCCTTCGGTATGGTTCTCAGATGGTCTGTCGCATTCTGCATAATTTCTTCTCTGGTCTGAAATCTGGTCCCTTTTAGTGGCATTTTCAGCTTTGGGAAAAGCCAAAAATCGCAGGGAGCCATGTCAGGAGAGTAGGGAGGTTGACGAACCACTGGTGTGCTGTGTTTTGTCAAGAAGTTCCGAATTAAATGGGAAGAATGAGCTGGAGCGTTATCATGATGGAGCTTCCAACTGCCTGTTGCCCACAGATCCGGGCGCTTGCGCCTCACTGCGTCACGAAGGCGACGCAGAACCTCTTGGTAGTATTCCTTGGTGATTGTAGTACCGTGTGGTGCGTACTCGTGATGTACTAAGCCACTGGAGTCAAAAAAGGCAGTAAGCATGACCTTGACATTGCTGCGAACTTGCCTTGCTTTTTTGGGCCTCGGGGATGAAGGATGCTTCCACTGTGTTGACTGGCGCTTGGTTTCTGGGTCATACCCATAAACCCATGACTCGTCACCTGTAATCCCTGTGTTCATAAGTTCACAGTTTCCAGCATGTTTTGTGCGATCTCCAGACGAAGGTGTTTTTGCTCAAATGTTAGCAACTTTGGTACAAATTTTGCTGAGACTCTCCTGAGGCCCAAGTCGTCAGTCAAAATTGATTGAATGGAACCAAAACTAATATTCACCTCGTCTACAAGTTCTCTGATCGTGATTCGGCGGTTCTGCATCACCAGGTTCCTCACTTGATCAATGATGGCATCGTTTTTCGATGTTGAGGGCCTCCCTGAGCGTGGTTCACTTTCAACTGACAAGCGGCCATCTTTGAAGCGGTTGTACCACTCCTTTATCTGTGTGGTGCCCATCGCTTCATTTCCAAACACTTTTTTAATCTTGCGAATTGTTTCCACTTGCGAATCACCAAGATTAAAAGAAAATTTTATGCAATAACGCTGTTCGACTTTTTCTGACATTTTAAAGAAAATAAAATCCGACGACACTCACTTGCACCTGTTCAATCATGAATGGCCTGACGCCGACTGACTTGTATTGGAGCTGTAGAAAAAAATGAGCATGCGCAGTAGTCATGCTACCAACCACACAGCAAGTCCCGCCCCCATAGCTGTGTTCGTTTGACCAATAAAAATTAAGGTCGGATACATTTTGATCACACCTCGTATATATATATATATATATATATTCATTTCCACAAATTATTCCTCTGTACATGTATATCACTTTTGGCACATTAGAGAATATTTTAAGCTTGTTCTAATAATAAAATCTCTCCAGAAAGAAATTTATAAGTACGTATAAATGCCGAAATGCAATCCCATATTGAAATTTATTTCTTATGTATTTATGGTGTATTAGTCGCACAATATCTTTTTTTTACTATATATATTGTTTGTATGATCAAAAAGGGTATATAAACTCTTAATGTATGTATGAAATAAAAAATATCTAAATTGTAAAAGAAAATTTATTCCCATATTTGATCAAAAATTTTCGCATATTTCTTAGTTTTTTGTTCCAAATTTTTGGGCTATAAAAGGTATTTTTTTACTCCAGATTTGACCAGCCCTCATTATGGTGTATAAGAGGGCAGGCCAAAGCTGCATCTAAAATATATGTTCACCTGCACGTGCCAAGTAGAAAGAAAGAAAAAATATTTTTAATATAGAACTACAGAATGGAGAAATGATCACCTCATCCTGTGTATGTATAATTTATGAAATGTGTTAGATTTATTATAGATATTTTTATGTTATTATTTGATACCTACACGCAAAGAGTAATGTATCTCTTTTTTGTGAGTTAAGTAAAGGAAAGTGTTTTCGTTTAATTACACTTTTACGGTAGAAGAGAAATAAAAAAGACACAAAAATTGGTGAAAAGAACATGCATATTAAGTTATATTTGACAAATAAAATATATCTAACATGTATTTTCTTTAGCTTGTCATGTGATCTTAGTACTTACTAGAACTGTGATTACTGAATGAACATTTATTGATAGTATCGAAGGACAGTTTTTAAACATATTTTTGTGTTCTTTTTTAAATTAACGAATACAGTCACTGATTTATCTTAATCGGTTGCGGTTAGTGTAAGATTCATGATCTCTCGAAAATTAAATTGTATCTCTCACCGATATCAATTTTATATAGTTTGCTGAAAACTACTAATATCGGCGATATATATTCTCTATCGAATCCATCTCTGAGTTCCTCCTGAAATAACTGTTATTAATAATTCATAAGTTTGTAAGAACTTCAATAGAAGTCTATTTAAATACTGTCTCACTACGTTGAACTAATAGAGCTTATCACCAAGCTTGTAAGCTTTGCACTTTTAAAATTCAACTTATGAAATAGGGTTTCTAGTATTCTTAATAAACCTATTTTATGATGAGGTAGAACTTTCATGTTTTATAATTTTTCGGTATTTTGTAATATCCAAATTGAAAAATTAAATAATAATAGACTTCTTTTTGTTGGTTTCTAAACACTGGCGTTCCCTTCACATGTCTGGGTCATTTTATAGAGCAGTATTTGCTACTATTGTCAATAAACTTATTTTAAGATGATGAAGAACTTTAATTTCATATTATTATTTGGCATTTTCTCATAAACAAAATTGAAAACTTGAATAAAACTATTTTTGTGGGTTCTAAACATAAACAAATGACACTATTCCATTCTTATTAACAAATGGAGCAAATATTTATTCAATAACATAATTTCGTAGTTCAAGATTTTAAATTTTGTGTAGCAAAATAGTATGTTTGCGCAACCTCATCATTACTGATGAGTGGATTCATTATAGTTATCAGACAATTCCTTCGTTTCCCATGACTATTTGTTGTTGTTGAAGAGAGGGGTGTCTGCATTCCTTTTTTCATGAGAAAGGATAAACATAAAGTTTCACACGATGACTAGTCGTTGAAGACGGGCGAGGGGGGGGGGGGAAGGTAAATGGAATTAATGCTCATTTAGCAAGGCTGGGACGGCACCATTGGATTATATTTTTCTACTCGTTGGTATATATTATATACTCCTTTGAGTGCAGAAAGCTGCTTTTAGGTCGTTGGAAAGGAACTCAAAAAAGTGTCTCTTTTTTTTGTTAGTGGTAAGTATATTTTAATAGGAGCTAGAACATGTCTGTGATTGGAATAGCTGGCTAATTATACACTCAAAATAATGTTGGTGCCTGCATGTCCACAAAAATTGTATTTCTCTTCGAATGGCTGCTTTTAGATCGTGAGAAATGTACTTAAAAAAATGTGTATGTCTCTTTTTTCTGTTTATGGTAAGCATATTTTAATAGGAGCTAGAAAATGGCTATGATCGGAATAGCTGGCTGCTTCAACACACAAAAGAATGTTGGTGCTTGCATGTCCAAAAAATATTGTATTTCTTTCTGAATTAATTAATATTTTTTATCAGAAAATATTAAATTCTCTCAACCTTCCTTTCTATTTCTCCGATATTTTTTTTTGTTATGAGTGATAATATAAAAACATTTTTATACCTGGACTTGTTATCTGGAAGGTGAAAAAGAAAGAAAAGAAGCGTAAATAATAAAAACAGCGCTTGACAAAATGAAAGGATTATTTGGGACTGCTGATCTGCTCAGATATAAGAATATCATCCTCAAGAACACTAAGTGTCTTTTTTAATTAGTCTTAGTGACATTTATAAATGCTTTAACTGAACTTATCTATTATCATTTTACCACTGATATAAATTTGATTAAGAGTCCTTGTCTCATATAGCTGAAAATGAATGTTTTTTGGACTGCTGATACCAGTGTGCCCATGGACAGCGATAGAGCTATTTTCACAGGAACAAATTTTACACGGCTTAAAACGCATGCCTTATATACACATGCATAAACATGAGGGGGGGGGGGGAGAGAGAGTCAAGAGTGACGTCACCATCAAGAATCGTCAAATAATAGAACCTCCACTGATCATATTTGGGAATCTATTTTTTTTTTGGGTGTCATGAAAGCATTCTGGCCTAGACTTCAAACTTGTTGGAGATCCCTCGATCCCTTCCTCGGTAATCCTTACCGAAATCTTCCCCAAACAATAATATAGAAAGAGAGAGAAAATGATGACGTCATACGAAGAAAACAAATATATTAGCTATTTTTATGGCTAAATATGTGTATTAAGTGAATTGAAGAGGGAGAAGAAGACCTTATTGAATGAATATGAAAAAAATACTTCCTTACTGTTTTCTTCCCCAGCAAAATTGGATTAAGTAATTACATACGATAGTCCTCCCCTGGTTTCTAAGTCTTCGTATGTTGATCATATATATACAAAACATTGGATATAAGTTTTAAAGGAAATAATCGGATCATATTATTTCTACATGTGAAAATAGATCTATCGCTGTCTATGGGCACACTTGTATCCTCAGTCCTAGAACACTATGTAAAATCCATTTTTAGTTAATTTAAACACTATAAGACCGTGCAACCAAAAACTATCGAATAGGTCAATCCAACGTCAAATTTTGACCATGACAAAAAAAACATTGGATGTGAGTATTAAAGGAAATTTATGCTGCCCTCTTCCTAAGGATTCCCAAGGTCCAGGACAATATATGGAACTTCGCATATGAAATCATAAAGTACTATCCCTCCTCATCAGCCCGACACTCCAGAATGCTAAAACGTATAATAAGTTATTATAACGAAAACACTAAGGACACGGAGAACTAATAGCTTATGGACTTTAAATCGGATTATTATATTCGTTTTTAATTATGTATGCGTGTTTGTTCATTAACTTGCTATAATATTACGTTTTGTTCGTTTATTGTGATTTTATGTTTTGTTTGGTTTTAGTATTGCTTTTTATACTTCCTAAGTAATTTGATGTTTTTAAGGTTTTAAAGAGGAAAATAATTTTAAACTACAATGTTTATTTATGTTTGTTTCAACACTGCACAATTTTCCTTTTTTAATTTTATTAATATATATATTATGTGTATATTGTGTACGTCGTATATATTAAATAATGAAATAAAGACCTTGCTGAAGAGAAAAAAAAGGAAATAATCGGATCATATTATTTCTACAAAGGTGGGTGTGTTTGGTGAATAATGAATGAGGAGAGAGTAAACCTAAGAATACAGCCATTGACGTTATACTATTCATTCATCAAATAGAAATTACATCACTGGATGTTCAAACTCCTTTCTTTTTTCCATTATGCTCTGATAGCAAACCATACAAATATTATAATATATTTAAGGAACTATAATAATAATAGAGCAAGGATTTTTGATTCCTCTGCTGTTTAATCGAGCCATTTAAGATCTTTACACCCACAAGAAGTGTGCTTATTTATAATTTTTAAGGTCCAACTTGCATGTTTTGCCGCCGCATTACTATAATTTTATAATGATGCGGCGGCCAGATGCTTGGATGATGCAACGATGCATAATGAGCATAGGTCTGTAAACAAAGAGTTAGAGAAATAATATACTTGAGCTTTAATTTATTATATTTATAAGAAATTTTGTTTAGTTTTATGTAATGTTAATATTAAGAGGAAGACGGGAAGAGTAAAGAGTTTGAACTCCCAGTGACGTAATTCTCAGTTGATAAATCTCCAATATGACGTCAATGGAGGTTTCGCTGCCGCATAAAATAAACAAGTAGCTCTGCACGATAATACAATCGTTGTCATTGACGTCTTCATCAAGCTTGTAATTCCGAGGAAAATAATAATCAATCAACAAATCTCATGAAATAATCTAATATGTATTAAATCTTCCAATCCACTTGCGGCTCGCAAGTGGATTGGAAGATTTAATACATATTAGTGTTCTTAGGTATTCCTACAGACATTTTTTTAAATTGTAATCAAAAAATAAAAAGATTAAAGGAGTGCGATAGCCGTGCGTGTTAAGGTATGTTCAACTCTCAATGTTGGGGGCGCAGGTTCGAATCTCGAGATGGGATGGTCATTTATTGTCTACCTCATTGATAAGATCCTAGGTTCGATAGACTAATTTTAATGCAATAATGCTTATTTATATCCTGTCGGATGCAATTTTATCGAACCATATAGGCAAAAGAAAAAATGGTAATTTTATTTGTTAATATTAATTAGATGAATCTTTCTGATACTTGTCTAAATTTATCCTTAGTCTAATTGTGCTTAAATTTATACAATGTCATAAAGCGACTCTAGGGAGATCATGAGTTTTTTTAGCTACTTATTCAAAATATAGTTTCAACTTACTTCAATAAACGATGAAAACGGCTGATACCGAAATGGGTTCCGATGGGGTGGGTTTTACCCATAGAGATATAAAGATATAAAGAGCTGATTCCCTTCAATAGCAGAGAAGCAACGTTCAGCTGTATTCTGTGTGTTCATAATAAACAAAGTAATTTGTACTACGTCATCATAGGCTGATCATAGAGATAGATTCTGTTTCTAAGATCAGCTTATTAAAATTACTTTGTTTATTTTCAACACACAGAAACAACAGAACGCTGTTTCTCTGCAATTGAGGAATCAGCTCTCTATATCTTTATATCTCTATGGTTTTACCGATATTAGGAATAATTGGCCGAGGAAAATATGGACTAAGAAGAAATGGACCAAGGTAGAAAAGGAAAATGATGACTCATGGAAGAAATGGACCAAATACATAGGTAGGCAAGTTTTTGAGTTGAATATATCTAAGTATTGTACACATACTATTGGGGGGGGGGGGGGGGTCACGGGATACCTCCCTGAAATGACTTTTTGCAGGTTGGAATGCCTGCTTAATGTCTTTTTTAATTAGTCTTTATCAGATACATTTATAAATACTTAAACTGAACTTACCCATTATCATTTTACCATTGATTTAAATTAAATTAATTGTTCATGTCTCACATAGCTGAAAATGAATGTTTTTATAATATGACGATAAATGGATTCAAACAATCTTTATTAATAAAAATATTTTTTTGTGGAGGAGTTTGAGAGAGCTTCCATATAAGCATAATCAGGCTTGTTAGCAATCAGCAAAAAAATACCATCCAATATTCATCCAAAAATTGAGACTTTAATGATTGTAACCGTCAGCGATCTAAACTAATTGAGAAATAGAACAATATGCAAAATTCATTTTTAGTGGATTTAAACACTATAAGACCGTGCAACCAAAAACTATCTAATAGGTCAATCCAACGACAAATTTTGACCATAATAAAGTCCATTCATATGCAGGCTAATGTATTTAAAAGTCCTTTATTTTGGGGGTAATAACTAAAATAAAACATTGGATGTGAGTTTTAAAGGAAATAATCAGATCATGTTATTTCTACATAGGTAGGTGTGTTTGGGGAATAATGAATGAGGAGAGAGCAACCTAAGATTACAGCCATTGACGTCATTTTTTTCATTCATCAATTAAGAATTACGTCACTGAATGTTCAAACTCCTCTCTTTTCTCCATTATGGTCTTATAGCTAACTAAACAAATCCTCAGTTGATAAATGAACAATATGACGTCAATGGACATTATCTTACGTTTGTTATTCCTTACTCCCTAAATAGAGTCTAAATGTCATTATTATTATTCGTAATTACTTTATTGATGTAAAGGAGGTTTCACCACCGCATAAAAAAGTAGGTCTGCACGAAAATACAATCTTTTGTCATTGACGTCTATATCACGCTTGTAATTTCGAGCAAAAAAAAGAGTCAATTAAAAATATCATCAATGATTCTTAATGGAGCCGCAAGTGAGTTGGAAGATCCTCAACAAATTGATTCCGGTGGAGGAAGAATATGTAATGGATCCATAGGAAGAAGTGAACTCATCACACCTATTGTGTTAAAATGTGGAGGCACGCAAAGAACTTTGTTTTGTAATTTTGTATTTGTAAGACGATCCTCGTGTCTGGAATGGAATCTGTTCTCTGAAATTATCTCAGTCCCTGAAAAGCTCTTGAAAAAATGTAGTTTATTTACATCTTCTTGCGTCTTGGAATACCAACTCTTCTCAATGGTAGCTGGAAGTGGATCGAATGAATAGAGAAGAAATACCGAGTGAAACTGATTTATTTGACTCGAATACCTTCAAGGATTGAAAATACACACGGATTTGGATACAATTTGGAATATGACCCTGTCCAAGACACATAAAAAATCGCATGTGACATAGGGTTTACCCCAACACACTTCATAAAATGAAGTTGCAAAGTGAAGATTTTCATTGAGGTAAAAACTTTAATTTGTTAGTATTTGTTACAAGAAACGATTATGATTTTCCTCATTTTTTATAGGAATAGTGACGGTCTGTCCTGAAAGAAGAATGTTAGTCCTCTCTCTTACAACATGCGACCATTAATTATTTGCATTTCATTATTTTCTCTTCGAGAAAACATAGAAAACAGAAGAACGTGTAACTTCGTTTCTCAACAAAAAATCCCTGTAGGAACAATCCGCATGAATATCGTTATGTAAGGAGCGGTATGGATCTCTAAAGCATCCAATAAAAACTGAACGGATTCATATATATATTCATTGAACTTATCAATTTAACCATTGTATTAGCAGATATATTAATATACACTGTATCAAAACGTATGTTGACATCTTTCATTTCTCAAAATAAGGATAATTTATAGGAGTGGCATTAATAACATTTTTATTTTGGTAACTCCGCGTACACTTCTCTAGAGGAAGAAACTATTTTCTAAGAATTATTTATATTAGCCTATATTATTTTTGACACATTCTGTAGTTAAATTATTTACAAAAAAATATGTTGGCATGTTATGATAACAAGGATATTGCTTGAAAATACATAATTAAACATGTAAATTGTGTTTTTGTTATAAATTAAGTTATTCTTCTAAAATATGAACTTAATTTCGGATAACTGAATCTTATACATATTAGTATTCTTAGGTATAACTACAGACAATTTTTTATGTCAAATCAAAACATAAAATCATAATTTTATTCGTGAATATTAACTAGATGTAGCTCTCTGATACTTGTCTAAATTTATCTTTCATCTAATTGTGTTTTAATTTATATGATGTCATAAAGTGACTAGGGAGATCATGAGTTTTTGTAGCTACTTATTCATAATATAGTTTCAACTAGCTTCATAATTAATTTAATTTGAGCGTTAGTAACCAGAACAAAGATGTTCATTATCTGAATGCTTATTTCAAATTTAAAAAATGATGTTTGGGTATATAAAACTAGTTTTATGATACAAAGTTTAAAATTGTTATTCTTAAAGTAATCTTTAATTGGAAATATATTTGTCTAGCCACTCAAAAAAATATACTTTCCATGATAACTTATTGAACGAATCACAGTTTTATGGCAAACAATGTTATAATTTTAAGACTAAAGCGTATGAAGAATAAGCTTTATATAGGTAAAAATGGTTTCAAATCAAGGCTATGGGGAGGCCACATATTATGTACCCCAAAACACTGATTTTTAAATTTGAAGGCTTAAATGGTTATAGAGGTATGTGCAGGCGCCCAATCTTGCTGGAAAACATATAACCAATTACCAACAACCCTTTTAATCAAAGGAATGAATTTTGACGCATCAGATTTATGTAATCCGTTGACAGAAGCGGGAAACCAGCTGTGAACCAAATTGAGGATAGAATTGTATCTGTGGATACAACTAAACCAAGCATCATCGGAGATATAACTTCTGGGATCATCTTTTTTTTACATCAAACGTATTAAAAAGATATTAAAAAACCCTCTCAATTTAGAAATATATTATTTTAAAACAAGTGTTCTAGATTATATTCGACATCCAATATTTGAAAGCTTAGTTTTTACAATTAGCAATCTAATTTGCTTTTGTGAAACCATGGTTGTATGTCGTTTTTCTATTGTAGATTTTTATATACAAACATTTGTGCTGTTATTTGTTGTGACATGAAATGAGCGCAAAACTCTACACGCCAACCATTTTCTAATTAACAGCAACTAATACTAACTAATACTAATAAACATGTTGATTACTATTTATCGTATAAATTGAGTTAAAAATAACAAAAAAATATATGCGCAATAATAGATATATTATTTCCTTCTTTATTATTTAATGGGGTAAATATTTATATGGGCCATTTTTTCCATGCATCATCCTTTTTCGTTTCTATCTTGGGCAATTTCTTCCTAATATCATTTTATATATTTATCTCTTTGAGTAAAAACACTTAGTTAGAGATATTTGGTTGCTGTTTTGCGGGTTAGTTTGTTGCTGATTTTAAAAAGGAAAATCTAATGAATTAGATTATGTTTCTTTAATTTTTGTTCTAAAATGGACGATCAACAGTTGTATCGAAAGCAATGGATAAAAGATTTATTTACTCCATGATTGAATAGGTTACTCATTAAAAAATCGTTTAGTTTAAACCTTAAAATTCTATTATGTGCAGTTTTATGTCATAATCACATAGTTTTTAAGTAAAATTTAAACAAAAAAAAAGTGCGAACCTTCAAAGTGGAAGAACAAATAATTTAAAGAAATTATTTAAAAAATGTAGACAGTCCATTTCAAAAACACGAATTAGCCTTAATTTGTTGCAAAGACGTTATTTTGAAACACTGTCCAATTATTGATTTCGGTTAATTTTTACCATAGAATGTCTTCTTCCTACCCCTTTTATTGATCCCTTGTCTGAGTATGTCGTGCTTTTTTGACCCTTTTAAGCTTTTTAGGAAAATAACAAATTAAATTCACATACATGTTTTTATGAGTTATAACCTCTATCTACATATTAATGTCTATTATATAATACAACTAACGGATGTTACCCGGCACTGCCCGGGATTATCCAACTTGAAAATAGTCTTTGGAATAGAAAAAAATCATACAAATAATTTTAGTGATGTCATCGCATATGATTTTTTTGCCTATATTGTTCGACAGAATTGCGTCCGCATGGATATAAATAAGCATTATAGCAAGTGATTTTTCATATTAAAATCAGTTCCTTAATAACAAATCATTGGGTCTTTATTGTGATTTCTTCCTTTTCTATTACTTAAGGCTGGATTTTTAGACTTGGTAAAAAGAAATTATTTTTCAGTCATTCCATAAAGTGTATATGTTATTTTCTTATGAAAGTAGTTCCTTAAAAAGTCTTCATTGCATCTTAATTGCCATTTTTTCGTTTTCTATTCCTTAAGGCTGGGTATTTAAACTTCATAAAGAGAAATTATTTATCAAGTCATTTCATAGAGAACATAGAGTGCCGAAGATATGTATGGTAACGCTGAATATCAGAATATTTGTTTGATCTCCGTTGATGGGGGAAAACAGCAAAAGAAACAAACTTAACAAATTGAAAGTTATAACCTTAATGATAATATGTTATCTAAAAGCTAATGTCAACTGGCACTGCTCCGGATTTTCCAACTTGACAATAGTCTGGAATGGAAAAAAATCACACGAATAATGTCAGTGATGTCATCGCATTTGACTTTTCATATTAAAATCGGTTCCTTAAGAATTTGTCATTGGGTCTTCATTGCCATTTTTTTCGCTTTGTATTCCTTAATGGTGGGTATTTAAACATCGTAAAAATAAGTTTAAAAAGTCATTTCATAGAGAACATAGAGTGACAAATAAATGTATGGTAGCGCTGAAAATCAGAGTATTTGTTTGATCTCCGTTGATGGGGGAAAACAGCAAAAACTTTAGAGAGAGTGCAACTTTCTATCTCTAGGCATTATTAAAATTTGATTAGCGCAATGCTGCGTTATAAACAAGTTGTTATTTTCTACAAAACTTAAATTTGGGGGGAAAGACAGGGACAGAACAACATTACCTTTAAGTAACCATTAAAAACGAATTTTCCGGTAATCACCCAAAATAAAAACACGTCTTACTACCTCAGACTCATCCACAGAAAATTTGGTCAAAATCTAACCTGGCAATTTTAAAAAATTGGCAAAAAACCGTTTTGGCGAATAAAATAAGCATGGTGATGACACACTTTCGGGAGTTGACAACCCCACAAAAACACTCCCTGAGCTCTTAAAACTATTCACTGAAAATTTCATTAAGATCTAATGAATCGTTCGGGAGATACAAGGAAACGAACGAACAAACGAACCAACATATTTTATTATTATTTGTATAATACTCATCAGTTGTTTGGCGCTTTGATGTGTGGATAATATAAGTCTACTTAATTATTTTGTAAAATAATGGAAATCAAAATACTCCGTACTTTAACTTTCAAGCCATATGACTATATAATTACAAATTTTATAAATGCGAATACTCTTTTTTCTCAATTTACATATCGCTAGTTGCGGTTAGAGCAAAAACTAGAAGTTTAAATATGACGGGTCTTTTATGAGTTAATTGTTTAAAATGTATATATATTTTTCAAATCTGTCATTAAACGTGAGCCATTTCAAATAGTGATTCGTATCCCCAACGCCACCATAAACAAAAATTAAAAGAAAAAATGATTCCTTAATAAACAAATCTTTTTATAGAACAAAATAATAAGTTCGAATCTTTTTTTAACGCGTCGTTTTTCTCATGACTGGTGTTTAAATCAAACCTTTAAAATACGTTGTATCGATTATAAACTATCCCCAGATGACATTTTGCGTGTATAAACTACATGAATGATCGCTAAAATACTATTTTATCTACAAATAAAATTTAATTATTCCTTTTATTATAAGGATTTAATTAAATTATGTAGTCATATATGCATCTTTTTATATCAAATTTCTGTAAATATATAATCTTCAGTATTATGACTATAAATATTGGGAATTCCAATAATATATTTCTTCTTCCAAAAAGCGAGGTCGTCATTTATGATGTTGAAGTATTAGGGTGGGAAAGATGAGACAACAACACAAACATGTATGCTTTACATATACTCTAGGTCAACTGATTGTATCTACAAATATATAAGGGATGTGACATATAATTAATTTAAATATACACGAAAATATTTACACATAAAAAATAATGACGAAAAGAAAATAAATAACGCTCAAATATATATATATATATATAAACGAAAAAAACAGAACAATAAATAAGTAATTAAATAACTTTGATAGTATTTTTAGAACAGTTTATCAAAACAAATTTCGTGGCCAATCGTGATCGTCGTCTATATTTAAAATGAGGATGAAATTTCTCGGGAAGAGGTAAAGGAAATTCCATTACGCTCCAAAACGTTAAGGGCAACAATGGACCCTGTTTGTACATTCTTGTCTTCATTTAAATTCGGAGGTGATGAAGATGAATATACACGTTCAGTCGACTTTTTGGCCGCACTGAAATTATTTTTATCATGACAGTATTTAACATTGTGTCCAACACGGTGGAGAGGAGGTTTTATATCTTTTTCTATCTTCCTCGATCGAATGAAGATATCCTCTTTAATTGGCTCCCGTTTTATTTCCTTTTTTGCGGTTGCCTGTGTTGATGAGTGCGCAAGGGTTTCCTATCCTTGAGCGATGGCCCTGTCCGCCTCCCTAATTAGGGCACCGACCTTCTCTGAAATCTCAATGGATATGTCCTCGTATGTCTCACTGTCGTGTGAGCAAAGGCCAGAAAGGGCGTCATAGCGTGAATGCACCTTATCCCTGGCTTTGATCAGTCTATTTAAAGCCTCTTCCACGATTGATAACTCTCCTTTGGAGAGAGTAGAGTTGCAGGCGATTTAGGAGTTACGCAGGGAGTCACTACGTTTTGCTATCACAGACAACAAACCGCCGAGGGATAATTTTAAATGATGAGCCTTCTTTTCCACAGTCCTGAATCCAGAGAGATCCATATTATTATTCTTCACTTTGTTTGTAAACAAAAACTAGCAGAAGTAATGTGTTGAGTGACGTAGTGCTCTGACGTCAGTAGTCTTTAAGGATATGTTGAGAGTTGAAGTCTTTTCCAGAAAATGAGAATGGGATATATTCCGTGAAAGATGGAGATATATCCAAGGAAATGATGCGGTGATTCCTCCTTCAATGAGGGTTAAGGGTATTTTACCGACTGCTTCAGCTGTCACTATCGTTTATAGTTAATTTATTATTTTTAACCGCTAAAAAGTTTTCAAACAGCTACATCGATATTAGGAAGAAATGGCCGAGGAAAATAAAGCCTAGGAAGAAATGGACCAGGAAAAAATGGAACAAGAAGAAATGGACCAAGGTAGAAAGGGAAAATGATGACTCATGGAAGAAATGGACTAAAAACTTAGGGAGGCATGTATTTTATTGATACGGCTAAGTATTCTTTAAATACTATTTCTCATATAAACTGCGTAAATAATGACATAAAATAATTTTATTTTTGCAATTTTCCTAACTGTAGTTCAAAATTATCCAAATAATTGTGAATAATATGTATTGTCTTAAATAACTACCATAAAAATGTCAAAATAATTTGAAAAAAGTACAGATCTAATTTTGGGCGCATTCCGATATTAAAAGCATTACAATAGTAAATATAAAAGGAATATGAAATATATGCCTAATTTAGGAATCCATTGTCACAATGTTTAAATACAATTACTTCTACATAGAATACATTTAAATAAAGCTAAAAAGAGATGAAACCATCAGTCAATGATAAGCAATTAATAATTTACAAGTGCTCTTGGAACTAGAATTTTCCATTTTATTCCATTTATTCCAAAAATCAAACGCGATGTCAAAATCACTCGAGGGAGAATACAGATCTAATTTCGGGTGCATACCCATATTAAAAGCACTATAATAGTAAATATATAATGAAGAAGAAATATATGCCTAATTTCTGAGACGATTATCACAATTAGTGATGGGTCACGAGCTTAAATTTACTACTCGAGCTTGGCGAGTAGTAAGAAAAATTACTCGAGTATTTACGAGTTTTTACTCGTAACTCGGGCAAAATTTAAAACTCGCAAAAAACTCCTTACTTGTAAGAGCTCATTTATATTTAATATATATGAAAAGAAAGAAAAATTTGATACTCCTAGGAATACTTGTATTTTTTAGATCATCCTTTAACATCCTGATTGATATGAAATAATCATACATACGATATAGAAATTCTATGCAGTTCGGGATTTCTTACTCATTTGAAAAATGGGGTTTAAGTGCTTTATTTTGTAACATTCTAAAATTTATCCCTAGCGCTCAGTTTTAATATAATTGATATTTTTTTAGGATTTACAGTTTTTTGAGCTAGAAGTGATATTTTTTCATAAATTACTTGATATCAAAGTCTAAATTAATATTCAGTTCTTCGAAGCAAGCTTCTGGTTCGTTGAAATACTTATTCCATTGTCATTGCACATTTTGAACAAAATTGTCTTTATTAAGACTTTAAAAAATCCCCTCAAACACTAGATTGAGGCTTTTTGAGATAATTAGTAACGTTTTCAAGTAATTTTTATGAGACTGAAGATTCTTCTTCACTGGATTGTTCCATTTGCAGTTGCTTGAAAATAAAAAGACATTCCAAAAACATTATTATTATATATGTATATAAAAAGGAGATTTTTTATTATTCACAGCTCAAATATTATGTACATGTATGTATATATATATTATTATATAAGGAAACGACCGGCTACCCGCCCCGATGTTTTTTTAACATCCCGTCCCGGTGTCTAAAAATCAGCGGACCGGGACTATAATATATTCGTTCCTCGTCATTCTGAAAGTGAGGACGTTTTTTTCAAAATAATTATTTATATTTCAAAAAATATTTAACATTGTTTTTCTAAAAAACGTCCTCACTTTCTTTTTTTTATTTTTAAAAAAATATAGGAAAAATATTTTTTTAACGTCGTCTCTTTCAGAATTATAAAGGAAAGAATATATTAAAGTACCGGTCCGGATCCCGGTGAAAAAACGTATCCAGGTCGTTTCCTGACTTTTATATTTATTTTTATGAAGCTAGGATGATTAGTAAAGGAACAGTAAATTATATTTAAAACAATAAATTATAACATATTCATTACATAAAGTACCATAATAAGACCGCCTCATTACTAATTATTATTAAGAATCAATGCCTTTTGAAGCTCTTGATTGGTCCAGACATATCATTTGAAGGGACGAGTTTTTCGTTGAATAAGAAATTTACACGTGGGTAACGAGTTTTTCTCCGAGTAACGAGTAAAAGCTCGTCGATTTCATGCACGAGTCGAGTATTTGAAGACTTTTTTACCTACTAAATAAAACTCGAGTATTAAAAAATGAGTTTTACTCGTGACCCATCACTAGTCATAATGTTTAAATGCAATTATTTATATTTATAATAAATCTCAATAATGTAAAACAGGATAGAAACTTTAGTAAATTATAAGCAATTAATAATTTGCAACTGCTCATGGAACTAGAATTATTCATCGAATAATTTTCCATTACCTTATAAAAAACAAATGTAATCGATATTAGACGTTCATTTTTCGTTAACTTTTCAAATGACTTACACCGGTTTCCACTTATTCTCACTCTATCATGTATTTACTATTATAAATAAATACAATTCTTTTGATAAAACAGTCCTGCTTATAAAAGAAATATGAGAAATAAGTTGAAAATATCAATAGATAAATCACAGATGAAACTGTAGTTGAAATTTATCATAATTATAAATATTCCATTTATAACAATCAAGTCCAAAATTCAGCATATATTTCTTCTTTTTATGTATTTACTTTTTGAGTGCTTCTAAGATTGGTGTGTTCATTATTTAAGACAATACGTATTTTTTATAATTATTTGGTTGATTTTGAACTACAATTGACAACAAAAAGAGAGTATTTTGTATAATTGCAAAAATAAAAGTATTTCATGTCATTAATTACTCAATTTATATCAGAAATAGTATTTAAAGAATACTTAGGCGTATCCAATACTTGCCTAAATTTGGACAATTTCTTCCATGAGTTATCATTTTCTTTTCCACCTTGGTCCATTTCTTCTTGTTACATTTTTTCCTGGTCCACTTCTTCCTAGGCCGTAGTTTCCTCGGCCATTTCTGGTAGCACTTTTTGTGCTGAGACTGGGCAACAACTTTTTGAATCGGACAAAAAATGGACCGGGCCATTTACTAAAGAGATATGAAAAACCGAAAAAATGATGAAGAAAACACTCACTCTGCTTTAGTCAAAACGGTCCAGTGATTTTAAAAGGCTGGACAGCCTCAAAATAGCTGAGAATCAGGCCAGGCCGAGTCAATTACCCGATCAGTTCCTGAATTAAACCAACTCACATATTTGGGCGCATACGGCGCCCTTATGTTCGCTTACTCGGGTATGGGTAGGTTTTGTAGCTAGTTTGTGAGTGAAATAGACCTTAAAGAATATAAGAGAGGAGAGAAAAAATAATTTTCTGTTTTGTACTGTTTGTATTTATTAATCTTAAAAAGTTTTTCTTTGTACAAAGAATATGTTTTAAGTCACATGAGATGCTTTTTTCTTTTTCTATTTCTCTAACTCCTCCTCCTCTTTTTCTTTTTTCCCTATCTTTACCTTGAAAAGGTAGGTAGGTATTAAAATCAGACAAGGTCTGATTTTTTTTCATTTTCTGGTCCCATCACTTTGCAAATAGTTGTTTTTTGCCTAATTGGTTCGATAGAATTGCATCCGATAGGATATAAATAAGCATTATAGCATTATAATTAGTCTATCGAACCTAGGATCTTATCAATGAGGTAGACCAAAAGTGACCAGCCCCTCTCGGGATTCGAACCTGCGCCCCCAAGATTGAGAGTTGAAGACGCCTTAACACGCACGGCTATCGAGCTCCCTTTTTTCATTTCTGGTCCCATCACTTTGCAAATAGTTTTATTAGGTCCGTCTTGACCCAAGGATTCCATAGGTACCTTCAAAAATCAAATTTGACCATAAATGTGAGAGGATATAGCGTGCGGACATACAAGCGGACAGAGATTGGTAAATATAGATTTAAGAATGATTAGACACTACTGTTTCCAGCATCGACTAAGATCAGTACCTGCTTGCCGTTCCACGCCATGTAGTCAACATGCAGTCTCTCCCACTCCGATGCAGGGGCAGACGGCCACCGCTTTCATCTTCACGATGCCTCGATGAGTTATGTGAAGCTCCTCAAGAAATTTTCTTCTCAATACTTGAGGGACCACCATTTTGAACGTTAGAACATAAGACCGTTCATCAGGGAAACTCCCTCCTTCATCCGGCAAAAGCAAATCGTAAACACCTAAAGTAATGACAAACAACCACTGAAACACGTGATTTTGTTGATTAGTGGTTAAAAACGAATGTCTTTTTAGTCAAACTCCACGTTTAATTGATTGAGAATGACAACTGATTTGGGAATCTTGACGACGGCCCATCCACAGGTAAAAATTGATCTTTTGATATGAGAATATACAATTACCATTTGGTAACTGCTGTTGGTGTTACCTGGATAGAAGGAGAAACAGGAGGGAGAGAGTATTTTCCTCACATCTCTCCCTTCTTTTTTTCATTTATCCAAGGTAACACTATAGACAACCAAATGGTAATTGATATTCTCAATCAAAAGATCATTTTTGTTGAGAGTGGTGCAAAAATGTATTTTTATATCTCTTAAAGTATAGCGATTTTTTGAACAATAACATATCAAATGAAAGCTTGGTTAATAGCTTTAATATTTTGATACTAATCATGTCAATTTAATAATTAGAAAGTTGCAAATCTTAAACACGCTACCTCGCACAAAATCCACGCAACAAACACAAAATTCACAAATACATCTTCCAAAATCACCTATAGACACCTAAAGTAATGACAAACAACCACTGGAGCACGTGATTTTGTTGATTAGTGGTTAAAAACGATGTCTTTTTAGTCTAACTTCACACTAATTGATGAGAATACAACTGATTTGGGAATATTGGATGACTTATTATCCATTTGATCTGTTACAACTCGTTATTTTGCAAATTTGAGTAGTTATCTGTAATCATTTCGCTGTTGCAAATCTTAAACACGCAACCTCTCACCAAAATCTAATAACAAACACACAAATTTATCAAACATCTTACCAAAATCACCTATAGACACCCAAAGTAATGACAAACAACCACTGGAGCACGTGATTTTGTTGATTAGTGGTTAAAAACGATGTCTTTTTAGTCTAACTTCACACTAATTGATGAGAATACAACTGATTTGGGAATATTGGATGACTTATTATCCATTTTGATCTGTTGCAACTCGTTTAATTGCAAATTTGAGTAGTTATCTGTATTCATATGGCTGTTGCAAATCTTAAACACGCAACCTCTCACCAAAATCTACCAACAAACACACAAATTCATAATACATCTCCAAAATCACCTATAGACACCCAAAGTAATGACAAACAACCACTGGAGCACGTGATTTTGTTGATTAGTGGTTAAAAACGATGTCTTTTTAGTCAAACTCCACACTAATTGATGAGAATACAACTGATTTGGGAATATTTGATGACTTATTATCCATTTTGATCTGTTGCAACTCGTTTAATTGCAAATTTGAGTAGTTATCTGTATTCATATGGCTGTTGCAAATCTTAAACACGCAACCTCTCACCAAAATCTACCAACAAACACACAAATTCATAAACATCTCTCCAAAATCACCTATAGACACCCAAACTAATGACAAACAACCACTGGAGCACGTGATTTTGTTGATTAGTGGTTAAAAACGATGTCTTTTTAGTCTAACTTCACACTAATTGATGAGAATACAACTGATTTGGGAATATTGGATGACTTATTATCCATTTTGATCTGTTGCAACTCGTTTAATTGCAAATTTGAGTAGTTATCTGTATTCATATGGCTGTTGCAAATCTTAAACACGCAACCTCTCACCAAAATCTACCAACAAACACACAAATTCATCAAACATCTTACCAAAATCACCTATAGACACCCAAAGTAATGACAAACAACCACTGGAGCACGTGATTTTGTTGATTAGTGGTTAAAAACGATGTCTTTTTAGTCTAACTTCACACTAATTGATGAGAATACAACTGATTTGGGAATATTGGATGACTTATTATCCATTTTGATCTGTTGCAACTCGTTTAATTGCAAATTTGAGTAGTTATCTGTATTCATATGGCTGTTGCAAATCTTAAACACGCAACCTCTCACCAAAATCTACCAACAAACACACAAATTCATAATACATCTCTCCAAAATCACCTATAGACACCCAAACTAATGACAAACAACCACTGGAGCACGTGATTTTGTTGATTAGTGGTTAAAAACGATGTCTTTTTAGTCTAACTTCACACTAATTGATGAGAATACAACTGATTTGGGAATATTGGATGACTTATTATCCATTTTGATCTGTTGCAACTCGTTTAATTGCAAATTTGAGTAGTTATCTGTATTCATATGGCTGTTGCAAATCTTAAACACGCAACCTCTCACCAAAATCTACCAACAAACACACAAATTCATCATACATCTCTCCAAAATCACCTATAGACACCCAAACTAATGACAAACAACCACTGGAGCACGTGATTTTGTTGATTAGTGGTTAAAAACGATGTCTTTTTAGTCTAACTTCACACTAATTGATGAGAATACAACTGATTTGGGAATATTGGATGACTTATTATCCATTTTGATCTGTTGCAACTCGTTTAATTGCAAATTTGAGTAGTTATCTGTATTCATATGGCTGTTGCAAATCTTAAACACGCAACCTCTCACCAAAATCTACCAACAAACACACAAATTCATAATACATCTCTCCAAAATCACCTATAGACACCCAAAGTAATGACAAACAACCACTGGAGCACGTGATTTTGTTGATTAGTGGTTAAAAACGATGTCTTTTTAGTCTAACTTCACACTAATTGATGAGAATACAACTGATTTGGGAATATTGGATGACTTATTATCCATTTTGATCTGTTGCAACTCGTTTAATTGCAAATTTGAGTAGTTATCTGTATTCATATGGCTGTTGCAAATCTTAAACACGCAACCTCTCACCAAAATCCACCAACAAACACACAAATTCATCATACATCTTCCAAAATCACCTATAGACACCCAAAGTAATGACAAACAACCACTGGAGCACGTGATTTTGTTGATTAGTGGTTAAAAACGATGTCTTTTTAGTCAAACTTCACACTAATTGATGAGAATACAACTGATTTGGGAATATTGGATGACTTATTATCCATTTTGATCTGTTGCAACTCGTTTAATTGCAAATTTGAGTAGTTATCTGTATTCATATGGCTGTTGCAAATCTTAAACACGCAACCTCTCACCAAAATACCAACAAACACACAAATTCATCATACATCTCTCCAAAATCACCTATAGACACCCAAAGTAATGACAAACAACCACTGGAGCACGTGATTTTGTTGATTAGTGGTTAAAAACGATGTCTTTTTAGTCAAACTTCACACTAATTGATGAGAATACAACTGATTTGGGAATATTGGATGACTTATTATCCATTTTGATCTGTTGCAACTCGTTTAATTGCAAATTTGAGTAGTTATCTGTATTCATATGGCTGTTGCAAATCTTAAACACGCAACCTCTCACCAAAATCTACCAACAAACACACAAATTCATCAAACATCTTCCAAAATCACCTATAGACACCCAAACTAATGACAAACAACCACTGGAGCACGTGATTTTGTTGATTAGTGGTTAAAAACGATGTCTTTTTAGTCTAACTTCACACTAATTGATGAGAATACAACTGATTTGGGAATATTGGATGACTTATTATCCATTTTGATCTGTTGCAACTCGTTTAATTGCAAATTTGAGTAGTTATCTGTATTCATATGGCTGTTGCAAATCTTAAACACGCAACCTCTCACCAAAATCTACCAACAAACACACAAATTCATAATACATCTCTCCAAAATCACCTATAGACACCCAAACTAATGACAAACAACCACTGGAGCACGTGATTTTGTTGATTAGTGGTTAAAAACGATGTCTTTTTAGTCTAACTTCACACTAATTGATGAGAATACAACTGATTTGGGAATATTGGATGACTTATTATCCATTTTGATCTGTTGCAACTCGTTTAATTGCAAATTTGAGTAGTTATCTGTATTCATATGGCTGTTGCAAATCTTAAACACGCAACCTCTCACCAAAATCTACCAACAAACACACAAATTCATAATACATCTCTCCAAAATCACCTATAGACACCCAAACTAATGACAAACAACCACTGGAGCACGTGATTTTGTTGATTAGTGGTTAAAAACGATGTCTTTTTAGTCAAACTTCACACTAATTGATGAGAATACAACTGATTTGGGAATATTGGATGACTTATTATCCATTTTGATCTGTTGCAACTCGTTTAATTGCAAATTTGAGTAGTTATCTGTATTCATATGGCTGTTGCAAATCTTAAACACGCAACCTCTCACCAAAATCTACCAACAAACACACAAATTCATCATACATCTCTCCAAAATCACCTATAGACACCCAAAGTAATGACAAACAACCACTGGAGCACGTGATTTTGTTGATTAGTGGTTAAAAACGATGTCTTTTTAGTCAAACTTCACACTAATTGATGAGAATACAACTGATTTGGGAATATTGGATGACTTATTATCCATTTTGATCTGTTGCAACTCGTTTAATTGCAAATTTGAGTAGTTATCTGTATTCATATGGCTGTTGCAAATCGTAAACACGCAACCTCTCACCAAAATCCACCAACAAACACACAAATTCATAATACATCTCTCCAAAATCACCTATAGACACCCAAAGTAATGACAAACAACCACTGGAGCACGTGATTTTGTTGATTAGTGGTTAAAAACGATGTCTTTTTAGTCAAACTCCACACTAATTGATGAGAATACAACTGATTTGGGAATATTGGATGACTTATTATCCATTTTGATCTGTTGCAACTCGTTTAATTGCAAATTTGAGTAGTTATCTGTATTCATATGGCTGTTGCAAATCTTAAACACGCAACCTCTCACCAAAATCTACCAACAAACACACAAATTCATCAAACATCTTCCAAAATCACCTATAGACACCCAAACTAATGACAAACAACCACTGGAGCACGTGATTTTGTTGATTAGTGGTTAAAAACGATGTCTTTTTAGTCAAACTTCACACTAATTGATGAGAATACAACTGATTTGGGAATATTGGATGACTTATTATCCATTTTGATCTGTTGCAACTCGTTTAATTGCAAATTTGAGTAGTTATCTGTATTCATATGGCTGTTGCAAATCTTAAACACGCAACCTCTCACCAAAATCTACCAACAAACACACAAATTCATCAAACATCTTCCAAAATCACCTATAGACACCCAACTAATGACAAACAACCACTGGAGCACGTGATTTTGTTGATTAGTGGTTAAAAACGATGTCTTTTTAGTCTAACTTCACACTAATTGATGAGAATACAACTGATTTGGGAATATTGGATGACTTATTATCCATTTTGATCTGTTGCAACTCGTTTAATTGCAAATTTGAGTAGTTATCTGTATTCATATGGCTGTTGCAAATCTTAAACACGCAACCTCTCACCAAAATCTACCAACAAACACACAAATTTATAAACATCTCTCCAAAATCACCTATAGACACCCAAAGTAATGACAAACAACCACTGGAGCACGTGATTTTGTTGATTAGTGGTTAAAAACGATGTCTTTTTAGTCTAACTTCACACTAATTGATGAGAATACAACTGATTTGGGAATATTGGATGACTTATTATCCATTTTGATCTGTTGCAACTCGTTTAATTGCAAATTTGAGTAGTTATCTGTATTCATATGGCTGTTGCAAATCTTAAACACGCAACCTCTCACCAAAATCCACCAACAAACACACAAATTCATAATACATCTCTCCAAAATCACCTATAGACACCCAAACTAATGACAAACAACCACTGGAGCACGTGATTTTGTTGATTAGTGGTTAAAAACGATGTCTTTTTAGTCTAACTTCACACTAATTGATGAGAATACAACTGATTTGGGAATATTGGATGACTTATTATCCATTTTGATCTGTTGCAACTCGTTTAATTGCAAATTGGAGTAGTTATCTGTATTCATATGGCTGTTGCAAATCTTAAACACGCAACCTCTCACCAAAATCTACCAACAAACACACAAATTCATCAAACATCTTACCAAAATCACCTATAGACACCCAAACTAATGACAAACAACCACTGGAGCACGTGATTTTGTTGATTAGTGGTTAAAAACGATGTCTTTTTAGTCTAACTTCACACTAATTGATGAGAATACAACTGATTTGGGAATATTGGATGACTTATTATCAATTTTGATCTGTTGCAACTCGTTTAATTGCAAATTTGAGTAGTTATCTGTATCATATGGCTGTTGCAAATCTTAAACACGCAACCTCTCACCAAAATCCACCAACAAACACACAAATTCATAATACATCTCTCCAAAATCACCTATAGACACCCAAACTAATGACAAACAACCACTGGAGCACGTGATTTTGTTGATTAGTGGTTAAAAACGATGTCTTTTAGTCTAACTTCACACTAATTGATGAGAATACAACTGATTTGGGAATATTTGATGACTTATTATCCATTTTGATCTGTTGCAACTCGTTTAATTGCAAATTTGAGTAGTTATCTGTATCCATATGGCTGTTGCAAATCTTAAACACGCAATTTCTCTCCCAAAATCTACCAACAAACACACAAATTCATCATACATCTTACCAAAATCACATATAAACACCCAAAGTAATGACAAACAACCACTGGAGCACGTTATTTTGTTGATTAGTGGTTAAAACTATGTCTTGTTAGTCTAACTTCACACTAGTTGATTAGAATACATCTCTCCAAAATCACCTATAGACACCCAAACTAATGACAAACAACCACTGGAGCACGTGATTTTGTAGATAAGTGGTAAAAAACGATGTCTTCTTAGTCTAACTTCACACTAATTGATGAGAATACAACTGATTTGGGAATATTGGATGACTTATTATCAATTTTGATCTGTTGCAACTCGTTTAATTGCAAATTTGAGTAGAAATCTGTATCCATATGGGTGTTCTAAAAACCCTGGTATATCAGTAAAGTAATGATTTTTTGAAAATCAGTCTACATCGTATATTTTAGGAAAAAAATTCAAACTATTTGAAAAAAATAGGACTTTTTAGGTAAATATATATTGCTAATTTTCTCACAAACCTTGCCTGACAGAGCAAAACTAAGCACATATTCGGAATCAGGGAGTCATTCTACATAAGAATCGGCTATCTAGACCTCTGGAATATTTTGATGGTCATCCTGTGTAATACAACATTTTATGGAGTGAATATTTAAAGAAAAATGTATCTTAATTATTGTCATGATCTTTTATTATATTTGTGTAAGCAAAATATGAACCTGGAATATACTAAGCCTTCAAGCATGTTCAGGAGTATTTTTATTGAGAATATACGAAATGAAGCCCTCGCAAAAAAATGAGATCTGTGAAATAAAACCATAAAACGTCATAAATTAACACCACGGTTCACCCAAGGTCTGTATAATAAGGTCTGGGCAATACAAAACATACATGTTATCCTTGCAGTATAACTACTCAATGACGTCACTGGGGAACGAATATATATATTTATATAATTTATATTTATATATATATTATTTTATTAATTTATTTATACACACACACATACATGTATATATATATATATAATTATAATAAATATATATATATATATAGAGAGAGAGATAGAGAGAGATTGATTGATATATATAATTGTTCTCCATTGACGTAATTGAGTAATCACACTGCTACATGTTTGTTTTTGTATTGCCCCAACCTTGGGTTCACCAATCTTATTAACCAGTTTGAATACTTCAAACTTTTCCCCCTTTTCTCACAGGAGACAAAGATGAACGCGCTCCGAAGTAGAAAGAGAAGGGAGAAGCTTTATGTATATGAATGTTTAACATGTACTCATGAATACGATAACATCATGAAAAAAGTTTCCCGCGCAAAGTTTATAATGTTGATTTTCCCTCCAAATCATAATGAAGGTCTTACGGAGGAGAGCATTTGCCTCTTAGTTCACATAGGAGGCTTTTTAAGTAGGCGTTATTTCATTAGAAGTAAATATATGTAGTACAAGGTATATATAATTTCCTTAAACTTTTAGTGCATAAGTCTTTTGCTTCATATTTGCCTCGCTGCACGTTGCTAAGTATCTGTGCCCACTTTTTTTTAATGAGACGATAGAGGTTTTTAAAGTACGAAAAGGGGAAAATAAGTAAAATAAATACATATGTATATATTTGTAGTTATAAGGAGAGGAACTTAATCCGAATTTACTGGATAATATAAAAATTTGCCAATGAGTATTGAAAAATACTCATATCATAAAACGTCTCTATCATCATAAGCTTTCATAAACTTCATTGTTTGATGCAAGGTTCAACCCTTGCCTCAACATATTATCCATAGATATGTTACCATATATAAATGCTGTAGCCGTAGGCCAACCGCCCGCCAAGACGGCCTAGCCCCAACTGCGGAGCGGCAATGGGCTAGTAAGTCTAATAAGTTATTGTTTTTAACTACTAATCAACAAAATCACGTGGTTCAGTGGCTGTTTGTCATTATTTTGGGTGTCTAGGGGTGATTTTTTGTGCCAAAATCACCTTTAGACACTCAAAGTAATGACAAACAACCACTGAACCATGTGATTTTGTTGATTAGTGGTTATAAACAATGTCTTATAAGACTTATTTCACACTAATTAAAGAGAACACAACTGATTTTGGAATTTTAGATGACTAATTATCCATTTTTATCTGATTAATCTCGTCAAATTGCAGAAATGAGTATTTAGCTCTATTTATATGGATTTTGCAGATCTTAAACACGCAATCTCTCACCAAAATCCACCACCAAACTCACAATTTCATCATACATCTTACCAAAATGACCTTCAAACACCCAAAATAAGGACAAATAACCACTGAATCACGTGATCATGTTGATTGGTGATTAAAAACGATGTCTTATTAGACTTATTTCACACTAATTGAAAATAATACAACTGATTTGGGAATATTGGACAACTAATTATCCATTTTTATTTGATTAAACTCGTTAAATCGCAAATTTGATTAGTTATCTGTATTTGTATGGCTGTTGCAAATCTTATGGTTATGGCATTTTCTTATATATAAAATTGATGTAGCTCGAAAAGATATACAACTTTTAGAACAATTATTTTTTGAAGCTCATCTAAAAATTTTCAGGTGAGCCATATTAAATTTATATACATGTAGTGATTCCAAGTATTATCTCAATTTATATGGCTGTTGCAAATCTTAAACACGCAACCTCTCACCAAAATCTACCACCAAACACACAAATACATCATACAACTTACCAAAATGACCCTTAGACATCCAAAGTAATTACAAACAACCACTGAACCACGTAATCATGTTGATTAGTTGTTAAAAAAGATGTCTTATTAAACCTATTCCCAGAGTTGGTCGAATATTACTTTGAAAGTAGTAAGTAATATACAACTTTTACTGCGTACACACTTATTGAAGAGAATACAACTGATGTGGGAATATTGGATAACTAATTATCCTTCTTTATCTGATTAATCTCGTCCAATTGTAGAAATGAGAATATTTATATGGCTGTTGCAAATCTTAAACACGCAATCTCTCACTAATATTTACCAAATACATCATACATCTCACTAAAATCACTTTCAGACACCCATAGTAATGACAAAGAACCACAGAACCACGTGATCATGTTGTTTGGTGGTTAAAAACGATTTCTTATTAAACCTATTCCCAGAGTTGGTCGAATATTACTTTGAAAGTAGTAAGTAATATACTACTTTTTACTGCGTAGTAATATTTTTTTGTAATATTAGTTATTACTTCTCAAAAGAAATATACTACTTTGAGTAATATACTACTTTTTTGAGCATTCCGCAACAATAAGTAAAGGCAATTCAAACATGATTTGAAAAAATCGTCACCAAAACTAGTTTGCATTTTTATAATAATCCTATATATGATGTAATATTATAAAGTGAGTACATGGCTCTAACATGATAGAGTCGGGGAATTCAAAGACTAAAAAAATGACTTCTTACATTATGAGAGGCATAGGTTTAATTATCGAACCCATGCCCTCGGGCCCTGCATGTAGATTGAGACTTTTAGGGTTGAAACCTACCGCAACCCTAATTAAGAATGAGAGGAACCCTAATTTACAATATTATACACCCCAAGCTCTCGGGTCCCGCCTGCTGATATAGGCTTTTATTTAGGATTGAAACCCACCGCCAACCCTAATTAAGAATCCGAGGAACCCTCATTTACAATATTATATACCCAAAGCCCTCGGGTCCCGCATGCCGTTATGGGCTTTTATTTAGGGTTGAAACCCACCGCCAACTCTGGTTAGGTATAAAAGGAGTCCTTACTTTCAATTTCATACACCCCAAGCCCTTAGGTCCCGCCTGCTTATGTAGGCTTTTATTTAGGGTTGAAACCCACCGCCAACTCTGGCAAGGTATAAGAGGAGTCCTTACTTTCAATCTCATACACCCCAAGCCCTCGGGTCCCGCCTGCTGATATAGGCTTTTATTTAGGGTTGAAACCCACCGCCAACTCTGGTTAGGTATAAAGGAGTCCTTACTTTCAATTTCATACACCCCAAGCCCTCGGGTCCCGCCTGCTGATATAGGTTTTTATTTAGGGTTGAAACCCACCACCAACCCTAATAACAAATGAGAGGAACCCTTATTTACCATATTATACACCCCAAGTCCTCGGGTCCCGCCTGACGATATAGGCTATTATTTAGTTTTGAAAACTACCGCCATATCCTATTAGGGATCCTATTTTTCATTCAAATTCAGCCCAAGTCCTCGTGTCCACCTGACAATTTAGTCTATTTTGCAGTTAGGCAAAACATCTTCTCCTTCCACTTTACTTCAAGATCAGTGGAAGGGCAACGAAATATTCTCAGCCGATCCAGTTCACAAGAGTTCTTGATCCTTTCAATAAAACTGTTTCCATCCACAAGAATAAATAAATATAACAAAATCGTAAATAACAGAAACAGTGATTCAGAAAGTAAAGAGTTTCTTCGAAGAACCCCCATTTGCCAACTCAGAAAAGCTTCTCATCAAATTTCACCCACCATAACAACGTTACGGAGGATCGTTAGACATGATCTTTAGCATTACACTTCAGTTCAACCATTAACTGATGCCCTCAAACCTGAAAAAGGCAGTTTAGCCAGTAGATTCTGCCGTTACTATCCAACATTGTCGATAGAATCATTTGGACTGAGGAGAAGTTCTTTAGCCTCCATCAAAAACACATTGAAAATACGAAGAACTGTGGACAAATGAGAATCCTCGAAATATCTGCGAAACAAATTATAGGAATTATTTTAATGTAATGATCTTCGTTGCCATTATCAATGGAATGACAAGAATGTCCTTTCTTTAGGTTGGAAGGGGCATTTCCAGGAGCAACTTTTGTGAGGCTTCAGAAGATCTACTTCTCACAATATAGGCCAATAAATGCTTAATAATCATAAAAATTCATTCTATTTCTTTTAAATCATGTATCAAAGAGGGAATTTGACGTATTTTAAATACTTCGTATTCGCAATTTTAAAATTACATTTCTGATGAACACACTGTATGTGTTGGGTCGTTTGAAGTTCAATATCAGTCAATAATATGATCGACTAAATCAGGCAATATATAAACATAAACACCTCAGAACAAGAATGACATGAGACTCATAAAGGCCCTCCAGATTTTGGTTGTACAAATATGGCACATACAGTCAAGCCCAACACATAACAAACCCTCCCCCCTCTCTCTGTATGTCAACATTTTTGTAATATTTGACAAAAATTATGTTGATCTTGTCCCCCAGTAAAGACAAGGAACTTGTGAGAACTACCAATATTTTTTTTCCCATGAGCAGACATAGAAAAGCAAGGGATATTTTGGGCATGTGAAAGGGAGAATGTGTGAATGGTGCAATTGAGTCCAGGCTCTTGTTATCAATATTTTCTTTCCATTCTTGAGGAATATTTATTTGAAGTAGGCCAAGTCGGCCGGAACGGAAGGTATTTATTTTATATTTGAATCTCTGTTTTTGCTTCTGTTCTGTATATCTTTAGGAACTCAGAAGAGGAAAGATAACAAGAGCATGAGCTCAATTGCACCATTCACAAATTCTCCCTTTCACACACCCAAAATATCCCTCGCTTTTCAATGTCTACCCATGAGTAAGATATGGGCAGTATGAAATGAAAACAAACTTCTTAAAATAGTACGGGATAATATGAAATGCAGGACCAGAGGGATTGGGGTATATGATACTTAAATTTAGGGTCCCACTTATGCCTTCCTAGGTTGGCAATAGAGTTTGCACCTAATAGAATAGCCTAAATCGGTGGGTGGGCCTGCAAGCTTAAGACCTACGTTCTCTGTTGTTGGGTCTTTCATATACACAAAAGGGGTTTGCGTTGGGTTTGGACCTAAAGGAATCCCCTGCCTTAGAAGGCGAAGACTGAGGGATTTGGATTAATGAGAATGATAAATACAGATATTTTATCCCCAAGTCAGGCTTAAGTTAAAATTCGCAAATATTAATAAGGTTCCTCTCATTTCTGTGGGTGGGTTTCAACCCTAAATAAAAGCCTATATCAGCAGGCGGGATCCGAAGGCTTGGGGTGTATATTATTGCAAATTAGGGTTCCTCTAATTCCTAATTAGGGTTGGCGGTGGGTTTCAATCCTAAAAGCCTCAATCGACATGCGGGCCCGAGGGCTTTGAGGAACTTATTTTCTGTACGATAAAATCCTCCATAAATAACGAAAAGGTGTTATGTATGTTTGGGTCTAACGGAATCCCCAGTCTTAAATATCAATATTGACGTGCATTTTTAATTTTATTAATAAGCAGGATTATGTCCATTGGGTGACGTCACATACATTCACAGATCATAAATTTTCATCAAAATGCCTGTCGAATAGTTTTTTTGTAAAGTAATATGTAACTAGGATATTACATATTAGTTATTACTTGAAAGTAATATCTAATATATTTGTTCTCTCTAGTTACTACGCAGTAATATCACTAAGTAATATATTACTCGCACGCGCGTTAGGGAGCAACACTGCCTATTCCACACTAATTGAAGACAATACAACTGACTTGGGAATATTGGATGACTAATTATCCATTTTTATCAGATTAAACTCGTTACCAAATCTTGTGTCCATGATTTGTATTTAAAAAATAAAAGATAGCGGAGTAATCTTATAGTCCTTCGTTTTCACTGTATTAAATTGTTTGAACCAGTGTTTGTATTCTTGCATCTCGAGTTCCGATAGATCCGTCTCAAGATTACCAAGGATTTGTTAACGGTCTTTGTTCGAATATACTTTCTGTAGATCAATAATTAAGAATAATAAGACAATGCAGGCTATACATATATATATATATATTTATATATATGTTTTGTAACTCTGCAAGTCATTTATATATGTATATATATATATATATTATATATATATAAATGTATCAAACGGAGCTTAATGCCCATGCTGGCTGGTATTCTTTGCTTCTCGAGTTCCGATCGATCCGTCTCGAGATTACCAAGTATTCGTTAAAGGTCTTGGTTAGAATACAGTACTGCAAATCATGCTTTTAAAATAATACATAATTAATGAAATACAGACTTTTAAATCTGAATCCTTTTTCACACGTGTTTTCCCCCCTTCCTCTTGCGTACTGGAAGGAAAAAGAAAATCAAATGGCGACCCCACTGCACTGCATTCATTAGCATTCTCCAATCAGAGTACTTGTAACAAGCGTTTATTTTTAAATGAAAAAAGAAAGAAAAACCAAACAAAATGGCCTTATTTATATGCTTTCAATGATTAAATTTGATAAATATTGTTTGCTCCTCAGTATGTCGACATGATCGAGGATTCGTTGGAAGTCTTGGTTCGAATGTATTGTTTGTAAGTCGTGTATTGAAAATAAAATAGAGGCTGTAAGTCCTTACCTATAGTCCTTCATTTTCACTGTATTTAATTGCTTGAACCAATGTTCACCCCGCTTTCAATGCGAATTCTCCGGTACTTTGAAATATTTGAAATATTTGTGAGTTTGGTGGTGGATTTTGGTGATAAGTTGCATATTTAAGATTTACAACAGCCATATAACTAATCATTTCTGCAATTTGACGAGATTAATCAGATAAAAATGGATTGTAAGTTATCCAATATTCCTATATCAGTTGTATTCTCTTCAATTAGTGTGAAATAATTATAATAAGATAAAATGAGAAGACATTTTATACCCGGACTTGTTATCTAAAAGAAGCGTAAATAATAAAATAAAAACAAGAGACATATTCGTGACTCTTATGAACAAAATCACGTGGTTCAGTGGTTGTTTGTACTTACTTTGGATGTCTAAAGGTCATTTTGGTAAGTTGTATGATGTTGGTATATTTTGGTGAGAGGTTGCGTGCTTAAGATTTGCAACAGCCATATAAATAGAGATAACCACTCATTTCTGCATTTGACGAGATTAATCAGATAAAACTGGATAATTAGTTATCCAATATTCCCAAATCAACTGTATCCTCTTCAATTAGTGTGAAATTAGTCTAATAAGACATCTTTTTTAACTACAAATCAACAAAATCACGTGGTTCAGTGGTTGTTTGTCATTACTATGGGTGTGTAAAGGTCATTTTGGTAAGTTGTATGATGAATTTGTGTGTTTGTTGGTGGATTTGGGTGATAAATTGCGTGTTTAAGATTTGCAACAGCCCTACCTATACAAATAACTACTCAAATTTGCAATTTGACGAGATTAATCAGATAAAAACGGATAATTAGTCATCCAATATTCCCAATTCAGTTGTATTCTCTTCAATAAGTGTGAAATAAGTCTAATAGACATCGTTTTTAACTACTAATCAACAAAATCACGTGGTTCAGTGGTTTTTTGTCATTACTTTTGGTGTTAAACCCATTAGAACCGAAAGTTAAATAGTGATCCAAAAAGTTGTATATCTTTTCAAGCTATATCAATTTTATATATAAGAAAATGCCATTACCACAAGATTTGGGACAGCCATATGAATACATATAACTACTCAAATTTGCAATTTAACGAGTTTAATTAGATAAAAATGGACAAATTAGTCATCCAATATTGCAAAATCAGCTGTGTTCTCTTGAATTAGTGTGAAATTAGTCTAATAAGACATCGTTTTTAACCACTAATCAACAAAATCACATGGTTCCATGGTTGTTTGTAATTACTTTGGATGTCTATAGGTCATTTTGGTAAGTTGTATGATGTATTTGTGTGTTTGGTTGTAGATTTTGGTGAAACATTGCGTTTTTAAGATTTGCAACAGCCATATAAATAGAGATAAAACTAGGGAATCAATACATATATATATATATAAATTTAATATGGCTCTCCTAAAAAATTTCAGATAAGCTTCAAAAAAACATTATTTCAAAAGTTGTAAATCTTTTCAAGCTACATCAATTAAATATATAAGAAACTGCCATAACCATCTTACATCAATGACGTCAGATCTTAAATATATATACATTTAATATGGCTCTCCTGAAAAATTTCTGATAAGCTTGAAAAAATCATTGTTCAAAAAGTTGTATATCTTTTCAGGTAACATCAATTTTATATATAAGAAAATGCAATAACCATCTTACATCAATGACTTCAGATCTTAAATATACATAAATTTAATATGGATCTCCTGAAGAATTTCAGAAAAGCTTCAGAAAATCCTTTTTTACACAAGGTGTATATATTTTCAAGTTACATCAATTTTATATAAAAAATGCCATAACCATCTTACTTAAATGACATTAGATCTTAAATATATATAAATTTAATATGGCTCTCCAGAAAATTTTCAGATAAGCTTCAAAAAATCTTTTTTTGCAAAAGTTGTAAATCTTTTCAAGCTACATCAATTAAATATATAAGAAACTGCCATAACCATCTTACATCAATGACGTCAGATCTTATATATATATAAATTGAATATGGCTCTCCTGAAAAATTTCAGATATGCTTGAAAAAATCATTTTTCAAAAAAGTTGTATATCTTTTCAGGTAACATCAATTTTATATATAAGAAAATGCAATAACCATCTTACATCAATGACGTCAGATCTTAAATATACATAAATTTAATATGGATCTCCTGAAAAATTTCAGAAAAGCTTCAAAAAATCCTTTTTTACACAAGTTGTATATGTTTTCAAGCTACATCAATTTTATATAAAAAATGCCATAACCATCTTACTTAAATGACATAAGATCTTAAATATATATAAACTTAATAAGGCTCTTCAGAAAATTTTAAGATAAGCTTAAAAAAATAATCGTTACAAAAGTTGTATATCTTTTCAAGCTACATCAATTAAATATGTAAGAAACTGCCATAACCATCTTACTTCAATGACGTCAGATCTTAAAAATAAATAAATTGAATATGGCTCTCATGGAAAATTTCAGATAACTTCAAAAAATCATTGCTACAAAAGTGTATATCTTTTCAATCTAAATCAATTTTATATATTAAAAATGCCATAACCATCTTACTTTAATGATGTCAAATCTTAAATATATAAATTTAATATGGCTCTCCTGAAAAATTTCAGAAAAGCTTCAAAAAATCCTTTTTGCAAAAGTTGTAAATCTTTTCAAGTTACATCAATTTTATATATAAAAATGCCATAACCATCTTAATTCAATGACGTCAGATCTTAAAATAAAAAAATTGAATATGGCTCTCATGGAAAATTTCAGATTAGCTTCAAAAAATCATTGTTACAAAAGTGTATATCTTTTCAATCTAAATCAATTTTATATATTAAAAATGCCATAACCATCTTACTTTAATGATGTCAAATCTTAAATATATATAAATTTAATATGGCTCTCCTGAAAAATTTCAGATTAACTTCAAAAAATCATTGTAACAAAACTTGTATATCTTTTCAAGCTATATCAATTTTATAAAAAAGAAAATGCCATAACCATCATACTTCCATGACGTCAGATCTTAAATATATTTAAATTTATTATGGCTCTCCTGAAAAATTTCATATAAGCTTCAAAAAATCTTTGTTACAAAAGTTGTATATCTTTTCAATCTAGATCAATTTTATATATAAAAAATGCCATAACCATCTTACTTCAATGACATCAGATCTTAAATATATATAAATTTAATATGGCTCTCCAGGAAAATTTCAGATAAGCTTCAAAAAAAATTGTTACAAAAATTGTATATCTTATATATACATCAATTTTATATATTAGAAAACGCCATAACCATAAGATTTGCAACAGCCTTATAAATACAAATTTATTTATATGTAGTGATTCCCTAGTATTATTTCTATTTTTATGGCTGTTGCAAATCGTAAAAACGCAACCTCTCACCAAAATCCACCAACAAACACACAAATTCATCATTCAACTTACCAAAATGACCTATAGACATCCAAAGTAATTACAAACAACCACTGAACCACGTGATTTTGTTGATTAGTGGTTAAAAAAAGATGTCTTATTAGGCTAATTTCACACTAATTGAAGAGAATACAACTGATTTGGGAATATTGGATAGCTAATTATCCAGTTTTATCTGATTAATCTCGTTTAATTGCAGAAATGAGTAGTTATCTCTATTCATATGGCTGTTGCAAATCTTAAACACGTAACCTCTCACCAAAATCTACCAACAAACACACAAATACATCATACAACTTACCAAAATGACCTTTAGACATCCAAACTAATTACAAACATAATTTTATGTATATCTCAGGACAACACGTTTGTTATTTTTCTCGTTCTGGTGGTTAAAAAAGATGTCTTATTAGACTAATTTCACACTAATTGAAGAGGATACAGTTGATTTGGGAATATTGGATAACTAATTATCCAGTTTTATCTGATTAATCTCGTCAAAATGCAGAAATGAGTAGTTATCTCTATTTATATGGCTGTTGCAAATCTTAAGCACGCAACCTCTCACCAAAATATACCAACATCATACAACTTACCAAAATGACCTTTAGACATCCAAAGTAATTACAAACAACCACTGAACCACGTGATTTTGTTCATAAGAGTCACGAATAATGTCTCCTGTTTTTATTTTATTATTTACGCTTCTTTTCTTTCTTTTTCGCCTTCCAGATAACAAGTCCGGGTATAAAAATGTCTTCTCATTTTATCACTCATAACAAAAAAAATATCGGAGAAATTGAAGGGAAGGTTGAGAGAATTTAATATCTTCCGATAGAAAATATTAATTAATTCAGAAAGAAATACAATATTTTTGGACATGCAAGCACCAAAATTCTTTTGTGTGTTGAAGCAGCCAGCTATGCCAATCATAGCCATGTTCTAGCTCCTATTAAAATATGCTTACCAAAAACAGAAAAAAGCGACATTCACATTTTTAAAGTACCTTTCTCACGATCTAAAAGCAGTCATTCAGAGATAAATACTATATTTTTTGGGCATGCAAGCACCAACGTTATTTTGTGTGTTCAACCAGCCATCTATGCCAATCATAGTCATCATCTAGCTCCAAAAAAAGAGACAGACACATTTTTTCATTCTTTTCTCATAACCTACGAGCAGTACATAAGAGAGGAATACAATATTTTTTGGGACATGCAGGCACCTACATTCTTTTGCAAGTTGAACCAGCCAGCTATGCCAATCATAGCCATGATTAGTTTTCATTATTGTCTACCTTAGATTCAACATTGGGGAACCAGCAAGGAATACTAGAAACTACCTGGAAAGGAAAGGGAAAATTGTAGCTTACGTTGATTAAGTTTTATTACAACAAAAACACAGTTAATTTTTTATAAATTTCGTTCTACAAGATTAGTCCCTCCACATAATATTGTAAAGTATTTTAGTAATTTTTTAAATATGTTTATGTAATGATATATATTTTTTATAATGGAACCAATTTGATGGAAATAAATTGTTGTACTGAGGTACCAAATAAAAACAACAGTTTTATATGTATTTTTTAGCCAAATGAGTCATTTTCACTTCAAAAATTCATAATTCAACGATCAAACAAGTAGCTATTATATCTAACAAAAAGGATCAAACAAGTAGCTATTATATTTAACAAAAATGATCAAACCAGTAGCTATTATATTCAACAAAAATGATCAAACAAGTAGCTATCATTTCAACAAAAATGAATAACGAGTGTGATATATATTTTAATACTTTTTATTTATCAGCAATAGTTTCCACAATAGTAAATATAAAATTATATACAAACGTTACATAGTTTAACAGTTACAAACAAGTAATTCAAATTTATATGTTTTCATTGTGAAATAGAGAATAATTAAGAAATTTTTATTTTCAAATTAAATTTCATATCTGACGATCTTTGTTTCTCTGAAACTACACTACCTCATTAAACTTCAAGTTTTGAAGGCACCACGAATTTCAAATCGGAGGATCTTGAGGAGGTTACAGCGGGACTGGCGTTACGTTTGAGGGCGGCTCCGGTTCAGCTTGAGGTTGAGCCAGACTTTTTTCATCCAGGGAAAGATAACGTTCCGCCAACGCGACCCCGATAGTATTTGACTCTTCCACCACAATTACAATATGAATGATTAATAAGACATATAGGTGACAATAAATTTAACGTCATAGCGTAACTCTATCCTGTTTTATCACTACCTTAACATCATTTAATTAAAAACAGATGATGGAATATGCTTTTTATTACTAAAAACAAAGTCAATAACAGAATAAAAGCTACGTATAGCTATGATACCATTTAAATTGGACAATTATACACTCAACATATTTAATGTTTACTTATTATTTATTTACTTACTTCATATTGTGATCCAGTAAAAATCTATATCATAAAATAAAGTAGTTATGATTTATATATATATATATATATACTAAATCATTCAGATTTTAAATTGCTTTAAGATTTCAAATATTGTACTTTTACTTTGATGAACAGTTATTATAAAAGTTAAAACTCTTACTTTGACTTGGACATCCATCCACCAATAGATTGGAGTTGCTAGGGGCAAAGTTTGACTCCACCCTTTCACTCAACTTAAATGTTGACATCATGGCGAGGGCAGCCAGGGTCAGGGCCAACATGGTTGTAAGGTTGGCGAAGCACATCCCAAGGGGTCCTTACCTCCACCAACTTGCCAAGGGCATTGTTCTTGGGAAGCTCGGCTATGCTGTCTCAGCGGTCACACCCGTACGGTTTGGAGGCAGTAACCCCACAGGACCGCTTGCAGCTGCCCAGGTAGCTCTGAATGATGTTGCCAGGACTCTCACTGGCAGTCTCAGGAGAGAGCACATACCCGTCCGGGACCTCCTGAAGTCGGCAGGGCTTCCATCCATCAACACCATGGCCGTGCGGTCGGCAGCCATGGAGGCGTGGAAGGCATTTTGGAGTAGGGACGGCGAAGAAGGAGGGAGAAACCCACTTGGCCTCATGCTCTTCGAGAAAAAAAATCGAAAGGAGACCAGATCCGACGCGGCCGGAATCGTCCCCAACCCCCTCCTCTGGCAGGCAGATACCCTGGTATGTGCTGCAAGAACTGCCTGAATAAAAGTCCACAGTTGCGACAGGCCAGGACGTGGAGAGCTGCCAGGGATGCAGCAATAGCTCTCGCCGAGGGAGTGGCGCTATAGATTACTCCGATCTCATGGCATGATTTTCCCAAAAAATCGATGTGGTTTTTTTATTTATATTTTATATATTATATATATATATATATATATATATATATATATATATATATATATATATATATATATATATATATATATATATATATATATATATATATATTATTAGTTAGTTTGTGTTTTTATTATTGTTTTGTTTTATTTTAATTAATTATATTTATTATTTTAGACCAGCTACTTCGTGCTGAAATATAACGGATTACACACACACTCGATGCTCGAGCTAAAATACGGATAAGATCCTCCTTGTAGCTCTTGTATCGAAGTTCTTGCAAATGAACAATGTCCATTATTTCACCCTTGGAGCAAGGCAGCTTAATAGCCATTTCACGGTAGCAGTCCACGGGAAGGGTAGCATAGCAGTTTTGGATGGCATTCTCTGGTTGGACCTCATAGGCCAAATTCTGTTTTTTGAAGGAGGAGAGAAACCATTTTGGAGACTTCATTTTTAGATGATGTAGAATTCCGTTCGGACGCGGGGCGTCGCGGTGGCCGTTAGTGGAATAAAAGGGACTTGGGGGAAATCACTTTGGAGCGTATGGAGAAGCTAGTAGTCCGGGTGAAAGTAGTGTCCCCACTGAGACACACAGTTGGCCTCATCAATAACGAATCATTTGTGGGGATCCCGCGAATAAAGGCTTCGAAAGACTATTGAGCTTCTGAGAGGCAGATACTTTCTCTGGAGTCACGTGTAGGAGTGTGATTTGGGGCATGAGGAGACAGAACTTTTCGTATATTTTCCACTGCCGGTCTCGGAGTCGTCTCCGATGAGATGATCTGCAGGGATTTCCAGACCGTCGAGCTTTGTGAATTTATCATATATGAGGGATGCCAGGAGGGATAAGACTACAGTGACTCTGCCCTGGACCGCGGTTGTTAACTGATAGCAGAGACTCTTTCCGCCCCCGTGGGCATAAGGACAGAGGTGACATTGTTCAAGAGGATCGCATTAATGGCTGACAGTTGATGAAGGCGAAAGCTGTGGATATCAAAGTGACTCTTGAGCTTTCCAAAGATATCGTTCGAGAAAGAGTAGTCCCTCTTTGGCATATTATTATATCCCTGTTTACACCAGGAGCAAAGAACTTGTATACAACTTTGAAACACAGAATATAAAGAACTTAAAATAACACTGCACAACTACGTTTTTAAAATAAATATTACAACTGAATTAATGATGATAGCCTTCAGGTGCAGATGAAGGGAGTGCCCATATATGACGACATCGTTCCAGCTAGCTTCTATTATTCCTTGGGAATTAGATTCAATAAAATTATTTACTCAACACTATGTGCAAAGGGATCAACGTGGATTGACGTTTGGATCGCTTACAGCAATAACTCCATTGAAGGCGGATATAACTTCATTAATAAATAAAAATCAAAGTTGTTTATACTATGGAATGATGTGTTATGTTATCAGGATGATCATATAGAGTAGTCTTGAAGGATTTAATTTGAAAAGGGCTACATGCATTTTGGGACTGAAAAATAGCTCAAAATTGCAGTCTTTGGTTTTTCATCAACATTACTCAACGTGAACATTAATTAAATAGAGTAACAAGGGCTCATGTGACATGAGCCCTTGTTACTCTATTTTAGGTGCTAGGAGAGGGGAATAAATGGGTGCGATGACCTTTTTCAGGAAGTAAGCCAATAACCTACTCAGCACATGTTTGAGTTACAGTAGCGCGAAGAAGAGTCAAAAAGGTCAACGTTTCTAATGTTTGGAATCCCTCAGAAAGAATGAGGGGGAATTAAAGTGTTGGAAAAGTAAATTCGTTTAAAATATTTATTTATCATCTAAACTAATATTGAATTTATTTCTGTATTATAGTATAATAAATTGTGAATGAAGTTTATTTGCCATCTAATATAAATTAATTACTTTCATGAATTAATGTGTAGGAACCGTTAATTCGTTTAAAATATTTTTTATCATATATAGTAGTATTAAATTTATGTCTGTATTATAGTATAATAAATTGATAAGATAATATCTTAATTATGAGGGAGACCTAAAAGCCATTCACATATCGGCAGCAGCTCGTTACATGGGGCTCTACATAAGGATTCTGTAGGTTTCAAGCTGGCAATTTGCGGGAGACATCGATCGGTACTTCCCCTCCTGCTCCGAGAGGACCTCTCCCTATCTGAAGCTTTTACTACGGCTCTACAAAAAATGATATTCCTAAATTAAATGACAACTATTATTTCCTAAATATTTTAATGATATTTTTATATCAGTTGATTTTGATTATAATTGTACTTAATTTTTTAATGCTATAATTTTTTTATTGAATTTATTTATTGTATGAATTCTAAACTATTATTTGTATTTATATATTTATAACATGCATTCATGTTAGATTCAATAAAGTGTAAGTAGTGATAAAAACTGGTAAAAATGTACTTAAATGATTTATTTTAAAGTGACGCCTATAACTTCTTGGATTTGTAAGAAATTTTGTAAAATTTATATCTTTAGTAAAAACTCTTTCAAATCATGTTAAAGTAAAATTTTATTAGCTTAATCATTTTAACGATATATCTTAGAAAAATCAATAAAAATTAATTAGCACTTTTAATACTAATTTTTGACAAGTTTGGTGACCTGTTACAATTATTGCGGGATTTGAAATGAGAAACATAAGATTTATGAAATAATGATAAACTAAAGTATTATTATTGTTTTATATGATTACATTCAAATTTTAAACTGGTCAATTGTCACAAAAAAACATAGTTAACTTCATAAGCTGACTTCGTGGAATAAAAAATATTAGTAATGGGAGTAAATGGCACGGGAGGTGATAGTCCGGGGTGCGTTAGTCTGGGGGGTGGTAGTCCTGCTAGGGTTGATGATCAAAGCTCCTTCACCGAGATTTTACGATCTTCATATCCTTTGGACTGTTAGATTCATCAGGACATCATGAGACTTTTTTCATAGAAATACAGGACTGAGGCGTCCAATAGCAAATTCCAAAAAGAGGAAAAAGACGGAACTCCAATCACGAAGATGAGGGGTAGGGCTCCATTCATGAACACGAGGGGCAGGACTCCATTCATGAAGAGGAGGGACGGGGAGCCCTATGCCGAAGACGAAGGAAGAATCTCCTTGTACGAAGATTAGGGATGGGAGTAGGGTTGTTCTTATTTTTGAAATGTTCGAAATGTTAGCAACATTGTGGATTTTCTGTTTCTTGGTGATAAAAGAAGACGACATACAAAGTTTGAACAAAATCGGTCAACATTACGAGGTCGCGCAACGAGGTCAAAGTTTTAAAAATTTAGTAAAAATATAGTTTTCCGCAAATTTCTTCAAAATGGTGGACGTTACAGACTTCAATAATATTTATTAATTTAAAGGAAATCTAATTTACTACCAGACGTATGTTTGATGTTTTTTAATAAAACAAAGTTTTCAGTAAAAACAAAGCAAGAAAGGGAGTGAGTATTGTTAGCTTATTTCATAGCTTTTTGTATCAATTAACTTCACTCGCCTGTAGAAGATGACTTGTTCGCTTCAGAGTAAAATAGTACTTTTAAGTTTAGTAAAACTTTAGATGATAAATCCAAAAATGACCTTGGTTGCATTCTATCAATTCAGAATTCAGTACAATCTGAGTTTACATCATATGATTCAGAGCCTGTATTGACCTATAAGAAATCGATTATGAAAAAAATAAAGAATAATTTGTTTCTTAGATTTGCGTCAAGGTATCCTCTCAAAATTTTACTTTGTCTCTGACGCATACATAATCCATTATATGCGTCATTTTGTACGCGAGATAGGCTTTTTTAATGTACATATAACTCTCTACTTATTAAATTGACATGATTTAGTATACCAAAATATTAAAGCTGGTTAACCAAGCTTTCATTTGATATGTTTGGTGTTCTAAAAATCGCTATACTTTAAGAGATATAAGCAAATACGTACACTCCCCAAAAAATTGATCTTTTGATATGAGAATATACGATTACCATTTGGTAACGCTGTTAGTGTTACCTGGATAGGAAGAAAAAAGAAGGGAGAGAAGTGAGACTAAATACTCTCTCCCTTCTTTTTTTCTTGCTATCCAGGTAACACTAACAGCCGATACCAAATGGTAATCGTATATTCTCATATCAAAAGATCAATTTTTGGGGGAGAGTACGTATTTGCTTATATCTCTTAAAGTATAGCGATTTTTAGAACACCAAACATATCAAATGAAAGCTTGGTTAACCAGCTTTAATATTTTGGTATACTAAATCATGTCAATTTAATAAGTAGAGAGTTATATGCACATTAAAAAAGCCTATCTCGCGTACAAAATGACGCATATAATGGATTATGTATGCGTCAGAGACAAAGTAAAATTTTGAGAGGATACCTTGACGCAAATCTAAGAAACAAATTATTATTTATTTTTTTCATAATCGATGGCTTATAGGTCAATACAGGCTCTGAATCATATGATGTAAACTCAGATTGTACTGAATTCTGAATTGATAGAATGCAACCAAGGTCATTTTTGGATTTATCATCTAAAGTTTTACTAAACTTAAAAGTACTATTTTACTCTGAAGCGAACAAGTCATCTTCTACAGGCGAGTGAAGTTAATTGATACAAAAAAGCTATGAAATAAGCTAACAATACTCACTCCCTTTCTTGCTTTGTTTTTACTGAAAACTTTGTTTTATTAAAAAACATCAAACATACGTCTGGTAGTAAATTAGATTTCCTTTAAATTAATAATTATTATTGAAGTCTGTAACGTCCACCATTTTGAAGAAATTTGCGGAAAACTATATTTTTACAAAAAAATTAAAACTTTGACCTCGTTGCGCGACCTCGTAATGTTGACCGATTTTGTTCAAACTTTGTATGTCGTCTTCTTTTATCACCAAGAAACAGAAAATCCACAATGTTGCTAACATTTCAAACATTTGAAAAATAAGAACAACCCTAACGGGGAGCCCTAACACGAAGACGAGGGATGGGTAGCTCTTTAACGAAGTCCGACGAGGGATGGGTAGGGGTCCATTCACGAAGAGGAGGGACGGGGAGCTTTCTAACGAAGATGAGGTAAGGAACTCCTTTGTCGGACGAAGACGAGGGGTAGGACTCCATTCCCAAAGTCGAGGTGAGGGGAATGTGTCTCATACCGGGAGGGAGGGAGGGAGGAGACTCGTTTCGTGGTGTCCAAAGCATCTATACCGGAGTCAAGACTATCCCATTCGACCTGGGAAGATAGAAGGAGGGATGGAAAAATCTCTAACAAGTTTGAAGTCTAGGCCAGAATGCTTTCATGGTACCCAAAAAAATAGATTCCCAACTATGATCAGTGGAGGCTCTATTATTTAACGATTGTTGATAGTGACGTCACTCTTGACTCTCCCCCCCCCCTAATTTTTATGCATGTGTATATAAGGCGTGCGTAAAATTTGTTCATGTGAAAATAGCTCTTTCGCAGGCCATGGGCAGACTTGTATCATCAGTCCAAATGTTATATTTGTTATCAGCTCATTGAAGATGTTACTTTCTTCATATAAAGGATTTTTTCCTTTTCATAGCATAAAGAGATGTTGACAATATGACGTAGGCTACGACGTAAAAAAAACACATTTTTCCTATTCATAGCATTAAGAGATGTTGACAACATGACGTAGGCTACGACGTAAAAACCATTTTTCCTTTTCTAAGGACCGACAAAAAGGACTGGACTGCAGTCCTCGGTCCTTGATAAGGACGGACACAACACTACTCATTAGGGGGTATTATAGAAACCTAATATTAAGATATCAAAATGTATCCCCCCGCGAAAGTTGCGCCATAAGAAACTAAATGATCGTAGAAAAATAGATTTTGGTTTGACAGTCCCTGTCCTGAGAGATTGGTTGTAGTTATATATAATTCATCTTTGAATTTTCTCTTGGCCAATCGTATGGTTTGAAACTCTTGTGGTAGTGGAGCTTCTTTCATGTCTAGTTCAGCAACATCCGTGAAGGTTTGGTTTCTACTTGCACCTCACTGTCTACGCCATCCTTTTGAGACTGCGTATCGGTCTTAGAAATCTATGGGTCGTTTTTTTAGGAGGGGTCCTCCTTCTCTTCATCGCTTCTGCAGCTGGATATCTTAACGGATTCAACAAGAGATCGGTGATATGTTCCAGAGTTTGATATGAGAAATGCTGCTCTCTCTCCCTCTGTTACTCTTCACTCTTCTCCTTTGTGTCTGCATCAAGGAATACTAGAAGTATTCCTTGGTCTGCATCTTGCTATGGTATCACACAGGATCCACTCCTTTGGAAAATAACATCCTTTGCTCTGACTTTTGCAACATATTGCAACATGTTTGTTATTATTAGTAGTAGTAATAAGTTATGTGACTTCATTGATTATATTTTTACGCATTAACATCATTTTATATACATACCAAGGAATACTAGAAGCTAACTGGAAGGATGACGTCATAAACAAGCACTCCCTTTATGCTCAAGTAAGGGCCTTCATTATTAGTTCAGTTGTAATATTTATTTCAAAAAACGTGGTTGTGTAGTATTATTTTAAGTTCTTTATATTCTGTGTTTCAAAGTGGTTTACAAGTTATTTGCTTCTGTTGTTAACAGGGATATAATAATATGCCAAAGAGGGACTACTCTTTCTCGAACCATCTCTTTGTGAAGCTCAAGAGTCACTTTGATATCCACAGCTTCCGCCACAATCATCTGTCAGCCATTAATGCGGCCCTCTTGAACAATGTCACCTTTGTCCTTATGCCCATGGTGGCGGAAAGAGTTTCTGCTATCAGTTACCCACCGCGGTCCAGGGTGGAGTCACTGTAGTCATATCCCTCCTGGCATCCCTCATATATGATAAATTCACAAAGCTCGACGGTCTGGGAATCCCTGCAGATCATATCATCGGGGACGACTACGGCTGGCAGCGGAAAATATACGAAAAGTTTTGTCTCCTCACGCCCAAAATCACACTCCTCTACATGACTCCCGAGAAGGTATCTGCCTCTCAGAAGCTCAATACAGTCTTTTGAAGCCTTTATTCGCGGTATCCCCTCAAACGATTCGTTATTGATGAGGCCAACTGTGTGTCTCAGTGGGGACACGACTTTCACCCGGACTACTAGCTTCTCCATAAGCTGCAAAGGGATTTCCCCCAAGTCCCTTTTATTGCACTAACGGCCACCGTCAGAACGCACATTCTACACCATCTAAAAATGAAGTCTCCAAAATGATATCTCTCCTCCTTCAGAAGACAGAATTTGGCCTATGAGGTCCAACCAGAGAATCATCCAAAACTGCTATGCTGCCCTTCCCGTGGACTGCTACAGTGAAATGGCTATTACGCTGCCTTGCTCCAAGAGGGAAATAATGGACATTGTTCATATGAAGGAGCTTTGATACAAGAGCTACGAGGAGGAACTTATCCCAATTTGCCAGAGCTTTTTTGACCAACGGTTGAGTTTTTTGGAGGATAAGGAATACGTTGCATTTCTAAATAGCGAAGAAGACTCTGGGGATTTCTGTATTTTAGCTCGAGCATCGAGTCTATTGGTGGATGGATGTCCAAGTCAAAGTAATAGTTCTAACCATTCATCAAAAATAAAAGTACCATTTTTTATCTTAAAGCAATTTAAAATATGAAGGATATAAAAAGATATATATATATATATATATATATGTATATATATTATATAATATTAATCATAACTATTTCATTTGATGATATAGATTTTTACTTTACCACAATATCAAGCCAATAAATAAGTAAATAACTATTAACTAAATATTAAATATATTGAGTGTATTGTTGTCCAATTTTAATAGTATCGTAGCTATACGTAGCTTTTATTATGTTATTGACTTTGTTTTTGTAATGAAATGCATATTGCATCATCTGTTTTTAATTAAATGATGTTAAGGTAGTGATAAAACAAGATAGAAATACGCTATGACGTTAAATTTAATATCACCTATATGTTTATAATTAATTCTTCATATTGTAATAGGGAAGGAAGGGGCAAATACTATCGGGGTCGCTGTGACAGAATGTTATCTTTACGTGGATGAAAAAAGTCTGCCTCGACCTCAAGCCGAACCGGGGCCGCCCTCAAACGCAACGCCAGCCCCGCTGTAACCTCCTCAAGATCCTCCGATTTGAAACCCATGGCACCTCCTAAACTAGAAGTTTAATGAGGTTGTGTCGTTTCAGAGAAACAAAGATCGTCAGATATCAAATTTAATTTGGAAAGAAAAATTTCTTAATTACAGTCTATTTCACAATGAAAACATATAATATTGAATTACTTGTATGCAGAGTTGGTCGAATATTACTTTGAAAGTAGTAAGTAATATACTACTTTTTACTGCGTAGTAATATCTTTTTTCAATATTAGTTATTACTTCACAAAAGGAATATACTACTTTGAGTAATATACTACTTTTTGAGCATTCCGAAACAATAAGTAAAGGCAATTCAAACAGGATTTGTAAAAATCCTCACCAAACCTAGTTTGCATTTTTATAATAATCCTATATATGATATTATAATATTATAAAGTGAGCACATGGCTCAAACATGATAAAGTGGGTGAATTCAAGTCTAAAAAATTACTTCTTACATTATGAGAGGCATAGGTTTAATTATCCAACCCAATCCCTCGGGTCCCGCCTGCTGATATAGGCTTTTATTTAGGGTTGAAACCCACCGCCAACTCTGGCAAGGTATAAGAGGAGTCCTTACTTTCAATCTCATACACCCCAAGCCCTCGGGTCCCGCCTGCTGATATAGGCTTTGATTTAGGGTTGAAACCCACCGCCAACTCTGGCTAGGTATAAAAGAAGTCCTTACTTTCAATCTCATACACCCCAAGCCCTCGGGTCCCGCCTGTTGATATAGGCTTTGATTTAGGGTTGAAACCCACCGCCAACTCTGGCTAGGTATAAAAGGAGTCCTTACTTTCAATCTCATACACCCCAAGCCCTCGGGTCCCGCCTGTTGATATAGGCTTTTATTTAGGGTTGAAACCCACCACCAAACACTATTAAGGACCCTATTTTTATTCAAATTCAGCCCAAGTCCTCGTGTCCACCTGTCGACTTAGTCTATTTTTGGGTGTCGAAACCTACCGCCAACCTTTATTAGGAATGAGAGGGACCCTATTAATATTTGCAAATTTTTACCTAAGCCTGACTGGGGATATAATATCCGTATTTATCACTCTCATTAATCCAAAACCCTCAGTCCTCGCCTACTAAGGCAGGGAATTCCTTTAGGACCAAACCCAATGCAAACCCCTTTTGTGTATATGAGGTACCAAACAAGTAAGAAAGTAGGTCTTAAGCCAGCAGGCCCGCCCACCGATTTAGGCTATTCTTTTGGGTGCAAACTCTATTGCCAACCTAGTAAGGCATAAGTGGGACCCTAATTTTTAGTATCATATACCCAAATCTGTCTGGTCCTGCATTTCATATTATCCCACACTATTTTAAGATGTTTGTTTTCATTTCATTCTTAATCATGGGCAGACATAGAAAAGCAAGGGATATTTTGGGCGTGTGAAAGGGAGAATGTGTGAATGGTGCAATTGAGTTCAACCTCTTGTTATCACTATTTTCTTTCCTCTTTTGAGTTCCTACAGGTATACAAAACAGAAGCAAAACAGAGATTCAAATAAAAAATAAATACCTCCCGTTCCGGCCTACTTGGCCTGCTTCATAAATGAAATAAATATTCCTCAAGAGAGGAAAGAAAATAGTGATAACAAGAGCCTGGACTCAATTGCACCATTCACACTTTCTCCCTTTCACACGCCCAAAATATCCCTTGCTTTTCTATGTCTGCTCATGGGGAAAAAAATATTGGTAGTTCTCACAAGTCTTTACTTTACTGGGGGAGAAGATCAACATTTTTTTTTTAAATATTAAAAAAATGTTGACATACAGAGAGAGGGGGGAGGGTTTGGGATGTGTTGGGCTTGACTGTATGTGCCAAATCTGTATAACCAAAACTTGAAAGGCCTTTTTGAGTCTTATGGCATACTTGTTCTGAGGTTTTATGTTTATATATTGCCTGTTTAGTCGATCATATTATATCCCGAGAGGGGATGGTCATTTTTGGTCTACCTCATTGATAAGATCCTAGGTTCGATAGACTAATTTTAATGGTATAATGCTTATTTATATCCTATCGGATACAATTCTATCGAACCATATAGGCAAAAAAAGTAAGGACTCCTTTTATACCTAACGAGAGTTGGCAGTGGGTTTCAACCCTAAATAAAAGCCCATAACGGCAGGCGGGACCCGAGGGCTTGGGGTGTATGAGATTGAAAGTAAGGACTCCTTTTATACCTAACAAGAGTTGGCTGTGGGTTTTAACCCTAAATAAAAGCCCATAACCGCAGGCGGGACCCGAGGGCTTGGGGTGTATGAGATTGAAAGTAAGGACTCCTTTTATACCTAGTCAGAGTTGGCGGTGGGTTTCAACCCTAAATAAAAGCCCATAACGGCAGGCGGGACCCGAGGGTTTGGGGTGTATGCGATTGAAAGTAAAGACTCATTTTATACCTAGCCAGAGTTGGCGGTGGGTTTCAACCCTAAATCAAAGCCTATATCAACAGGCGGGACCCGAGGGCTTGGGGTGTATGAGATTGAAAGTAAGGACTCCTCTTATACCTTCCCAGAGTTAGCGGTGGGTTTCAACCCTAAATAAAAGCCTATATCAGGGCTTGGGGTGTATAATATTGTAAATTAGGGTTCCTCTAATTCCTAATTGGGATTGGCGGTGGGTTTCAATCCTAAAAGCCCCAATCGACATGCGGGCACGAAGGCTTTGGGGAACTTATTTTCTTTACGATAAAATACTCCATAAATAACGAAAAGGTTGTTCTGTGTGTTTGGGTCTAATGGAATCCCCTGTCTTAAATATCAATATTGACGTGCATTTTTAATTTTATTAATAAGCAGTATTATGTCCATTGGGTGACGTCACATACATTCACAGATCATAAATTTTCATCAAAAATGCCTGTCGAATATTTTTTTCACGAAAGTAATATGTAACTAGGATATTACATATTAGTTATTACTTGAAAGTAATATCTAATATGTTTGTTCTTTCTAGTTATTGCGCAGTAATATCTCAAAGTAATATATTACTCGCACGCGCGTTAGGGAACAACACTGCTTGTATGTAACTGTTAAACTATGTATCGTTTGTAAATAATATTTTACTTACTATTGTTGATAAATAAAAAGCATTAAAATATACTAGCCCATTGCCGCTCCGCGGCTGTGGCTAGGCCCTCTTGGCGGGTGGGTGGCCTACGGCCACAGCATTTATACATGGTAATATATCTATGGATAATGTTGAGGCAAGGATTGAACCTTGCATCAAACAATGATGTTTTTAAGCTTGTTTAGATGATGATGGAGACGTTGTATAGAAAGTAGTTATATGATAGAGAATGATGCGATTAGTTTTCAAAAAAAGGAGAGGGGAAAATATATATTATCCAGTAAATCCTGATTAAGTTCCTCTCTTTATAACTACAAATATGAATGTATTTTTTTTTCTTTTTCCCTATTTACAAAGTTATCAAGTATTTATTAAACATTATGTTTTATTATGTTGCAACACAATACAAATTATAAATATAACAAATGACTTGAGTATACAAAGTAAAATTGTTTGTTTATTGATATAAATGATTGTTATGCATGAGTTTGATTTTTTTATTTAATTAATGTCCGTAGTTGAAAAGTTATTGTACCAATAGGTGTGAGAGATACATGTATAATTAAAAGAAATAAAACAAAGATCATTCGCTAATTTGCATTCATGCCTCTAGTTGGCCATGATAAATATATATATATATATAAACAAAGAGGAAAGAATGAAGAGGCAATGACATAACAAAGTACTCATGACAGAGAAACAGACGCCATGTTTGAAAACAAAGATACAAAGAGAGATTGATATAACATTAACACAGGACCGAGTACTTTTCCTTTTCTTTTCGCACAACGGTACTGATGAGAAAATAATAAAAAGGTAAAGAACTACAGAAATATAAAATATATTAGTTAAATGATTTTAAAAGTCAGACTCAAAAAAGATGATCAATGATTCAAATGTCAACAATGTCTTGTAATAAGAGTCATAACAATATTTTTATTATCTCATTTTATAAATAATGTAGATAAAATGTCAACAGTGATAGTATTTATATGTTTAATGTATTATCACGGTGCCCTTTTGTCAATTCCCGCATGTTTATGACGGGATCATAAAAATGGTGCCCTTTTATCAATTTTCTTTATTTATTTAAAATATTTCAATAAAAATACTCCGGAACATGCTTGAAGGCTTAATATATTCCAGGGCCATATGTTGCTTACATAAATATAAATAAAAGATCATGACAATAATTAAGTTACATTTTTTCTTAAAATATTCACTCCATAAAATGTTGTATTATATATAAAGCTCCCATACAGTTTGAAGCCGTATTATATGCATTAACAACATTAGCATTTATAGATAGACCTTCAATAACATCAATACATAATACTTGTTGCGACATTAATGACAAAAATATCCAAGATGATAAAGTTATTTTAACGTAAGGCCTTCTTCATGATTTGGAGGGAAAATTGACATTTCCAACTTTGCACTGGAAACCATTTTCATGATGTTATCGTATTCATGAGCACATGTCAAATATTTTTATTCATAGAGCTTCTCCCTTCTCTTCATACTTCGGAGCATGTTCAGCTGTGTCTCCTGTGAGAAAAGGGGGATGAGTTTGAAGTATTCAAACTGGTTAATAAGATTTGTGAACCCAAGGTTGGGGCAATACAAAAACAAACATGTAGCAGTGTGACTACTCAATGACGTCACTGGAGAACGATTATATCTATATATATATTTATCAATCAATCTCTATCTATCTATCTATCTATATATATATATAATATATATATATATATATATATATATGTATTATAATATAATATAATAATAATATATATATATATCAAAATTAAAATTATATAATATATATATATTCGTTCTCCAGTGACGTCATTGAGTAATTATACTTCTAGGATTACATGCTTGTTTTTGTAAATCATGGGGAACCCCCTTAAGTTTTTTGAAAAAATCAGTTTTTTGTGTTTTCTGAAAAAAATATAAAACATTTGAGAAGGACTTATAAATAATGTATTGTCAGGCTTTTTAAGTTTCTTCTTATGAACTCAAGTTGAAATTTGTGAGTTCCCCAGGAGCGGAGAAAAAAACCCTTTTCCATTTTGCCAGTTTTTATGCCAAAACTCAAAAAATTATTAACTAAAATTTATTTTTTATCCGACACGAACGTATTAGAAATGCAAAACTCTATAGATACTATTTTATAACTTGATGCAATCAACTCAGCAGACAACCCAAAGAAGGCCCCCCAAAATTTAGGATTTCAAAAATATTCCGCTTCGTCCATGAAATTCGACCTAATATTCAATCCCAGATTTGAGGCTCTTAATGACCTCGGATTCGGATACTGATAACATCAAAGTTGCTCCCTTTGTGCAGCTGAATATGATTGTGCAAAAATATATTGCGAAAACTTGCAAATTGAAAAACTCCGGATCCCGGCCCAAATATGTCCCGAAGGCCGGACATTGACTTAACCAACCTAGATTTATTTTGCAAGGCCTTCGTTTCGTATGTTTTGTTTTGAACTTTTTTTCGTTTTAAAAAGTCGCCCCAGAGGTTTTCTTGAATTTCCCGACAGGCCGGTCCGGTTTTCCGGGAAAAGTCTTTTGGACCCGATTGTAAACCCTATTCTTGATGTACTTTTAGAGTAGCTTTTGTTCGAAATGGGAAAGAATCAAAAGTTAAGGAAATGTCATAATTCCGGTCCGGGAGTGTCTGAATCCGTTTTTTTTCCGGATCCAGGTTCTTTGGGCAGAGATGCAGATAACTTTTAGTTTGCGTTCTGTCTCTAAAACATCTCACTTACGAACTATGGACAACCAAAGTTTTAAAGCCTTTTTTTAGGCCTTTGTAATGCCGCTAGGCCTTAGTTTTGCTTATACCAAAAGATGCCTACGGCCAAAGTCCTCCAAATATATTTTATAGCCCGAACCCTCCTAACCCTCAAAAATCCATGCAAACCGCAAAACCCTCTCACATACGCAAATCTGGTCTGATCAGAATCTAACCTAGCCCAAAACCATCACAGTATCAAGATGCATCTGTGTGCCAAATTTCAGTTCTCTAGCTTTTGTAGTTTCGGCGTTTATAGAAGTCGGACGGACAGACAAACTCCAATTATAATATAGACTAGCCCATTGCCGCTCCGCGGCTGGTGCTAGGCCCTCCAGGCGGGTAGGTGGCCTACGGCCACAGCATTATACATTGTATCATATCATTGTATAATATGTTGAGGCAAGGGTTGAACTTTGCATCAAACAATGAAGTTTTTGAAACTTATGATGATGGAGACGTCGTATAGAAAGAAGTTTTATGAGAGAGAATATGAGTATTTTTCAACAAAAAAAAGTAGAGGGAAATTTTTTATATTATCCAGTAAATTCGGATTAAGTTCCTCTCCTTATAACTACAAATATATACATATGTATTTCTTTTTCTTTTTTTCCCCTTTTCTTACTTTAAAAAACCTCTATCGTCTCATTAAAAAAAAGTGGGCACAGATACTTAGCAACGTGCAGCGAGGCAAATATGAAGCAAAAAAGTTTAAGGAAATTATATATACCTTGTATAAACAAAGAGGAAATAATGAAGACGCAATGACATAACAAAGTACTCATGACAGAGAGACAGACGCCATGTTTGAAAACAAAGATAAAATATATACACTCAGAGAGTGTGTACCTCCGCCGATCCCAACAACATTCCTATTCAAACATTCTCCCTTTCACACGCCCGATTTTCTATCTCTAATCATTGTTTCCTCTCTGTTAGCTCATTTTGCATATTAAAAAAGCACTCAGAGACGGGAAGAGGAAGAAGTTTAAGCTACGTCACTGGGCTAACATAGTCCTGAGCTGATATATGAACAATAATACGTCAATGAATATTTTTTTAGCGTTTGTTCTTTCCTACTCCCTGAATAGAGACCCCATTTCATTATTATTTTGCTCATTTTGCATAATTAAAAAGCCCTAGAGATGCCAAAATTTAATTACTTGTTCCTTTTGGCATTTCCAACAACTCCACAAAGTTTCATTTGAATCCGTTCAGTACTTTTTGAGTTATCCTGCTGACAAACCAACAAACTAACAAACGCCAGTGAAAACAATACCTCCTTCGGCGGAGGTAATTAAAAGGAATAAAATATATATAAACAAAGAGGAAATAATGAAGACGCAATGACATAACAAAGTACTCATGACAGAGAGACAGACGCCATGTTTGAAAACAAAGATACAAAGAGAAATTGATATAACATTAACACAGGACTGAGTACTTTTCCTTTTCTTTTCGCACAACGGTGCTGGTCAGAAAATAATAAAAAGGTAAAGAACTACACAAATATAGAATATAGTCGATGGATTTTTGGGTAACCATAGAAGCCCAAACTATGAAAAGGAAGTTCAACAACTACTAATTAACTATCAAAATATGGGGGCACGAATGTCGATCAAAATGCACTTTTTAGATTCGCATTTAGACTATTTCCCTAATAATTGTGGTAATTACAGTGAGGAGCAAGGAGAAAGGTTTCACCAAGATATAAAAACAATTGAAGCGAGATATCAGGGCCGATGGGATATTAACATGTTGGCTGACTATTGTTGGAGTTTGAAAAGAGATTTAAAAAGACCTTTACACAAAAGAAAATCAACAAAAATATCGTTCCATGGCGAAGATTCCATCTAGTTTAATTATTGATATAAACCATTTATATTTATAAATAAATTATATGTAATACAATGTTGTATTGTATTTGAATAAAGACATGATCAAAATTATGCTTCTTTTATTTCATAGAGTGAGAAATTATGATTTCCTTGTATGACATTCACAATGAAAGGCAATCTACTACTCAATTTCAGTACGTATCAGCAACCGTAGACTCATTTACCTTATTCACATTCATATACCTTTAACACTCGTATTACAAATAAAACTAAACTAGGAGTACATTTGTTATATGGCTTGTTTACATATTTATTTCATAAGAAAATAAATTTTATACAAAATTGAATAATAAATTAAGTATACTCACAATTATTCTCAATTTTGATATTAAATGAAAAATAATGCCAGAGGCCAATGATTGGTTGCTTTAAATAAGTACGTATTATAATTAAATAAGAGATAAGTTGCCGAATTGGAATTGAGATGCATAATGTGGGTCCACGGATTTCAAATAAAAAGGTCCGGATGATAAAAACGAGTAAAAGTTATTTCACATCCATGCTCAGGGAATAAAAGGATTCCGAAGGGTCTCTGCTGATAGATGTCAAATGCTTCTTTTGATCCTTGATTGTGAGGGGTGCGATCAATCCATTTAGCTGGGACGATAGTGGCATTGGAGTAGGAATACTTATCGGCAACCGTTCCATCTTCTTCCTCAAGGTGGTCCACAATTGGGAAATCAAATTGGTGAAGAGTTGCCTTCAACACCATATTTGCCGGAGGAGCAGACGCAATGTTGACAAGTCTAACATCGCGGAGGAGACAATGGGGAACACACTTGAAATACTTCGAACGGAACAACTTCCATTAAGATTTTGTGTCGAATCATAAATATATTATATTTTAATAACACTGTAGACTTTGTTTATTGACACTAATAACTTCAGACATTCTTCCTTTCACACGCCCAAAATATCCCTCGACTTTCCATCTCTAGTGTGTGTATACAGTATACACACGCAGAAGTATGAAGAGACGAAGAAGAGAACAGTTCATCATCTCCCTTTTTTATTCTTCCCTTCATCTTACTGTTAGCTCTGTGCCTTTGATAGAATAAGAAAAAAGGGAGATGTATATATACACACACAGAAGTATGGAGAGACGAAAAAGGGAACAGTTTATCATCTCCCTTCCCCCCCCCCCTTTATCTTACTGTTAGCTCTGTGATTTTGAAAGGATCTAATGCACAGTGTTAGCTCATAAGATCTGGAGCAGAAGTTAAATTTCGCTAAACCTCTACCAAAAATTTAGAAAAAATGATGTATTCCTTTTTTCAGAAAAAGTCACATTTCATGGAAAATATTTAACTTTTTTAAATACAACTTTTTTTGGTGCAAATTTTGAACTCTCATCTGAAGATTTTAGTTGAAAATTAAAAAAATGGAAATAAAATGAGACAGATATGAGCTTTTAAAAAAATGACTCAAGTTTTCTACTTTAAAAACGATTTGCTCAAATCTCATTCTAGATAGAGATAAATGAATTGGTGTTCTAAAAACCCTGGTATATCAGTAAACTAATGATTTTTTTGAAAATCAGTCTACATCGTATATTTTAGGAGAAAATTCGAACTATTTGAAAAAATAGGACTTTTTAGGGAAATATATATTGCTAATTTTCTCAGAAACCTTGCCTGACAGAGCAAAACTAAGCACATATTCGGAATCAGGGGGTCATTCTTAACTTGGAAGCCACATAAAATTTGTAAATTTTATATAAAATTTATACGCTCCTGTATGATTTCAAACCAAGTTGAATCCTCTTTTTAATGAAGGCTCAAAGCTTTATCAATTCGGCACTACTTTATTACAAGAGATTGATGAAATTTAAGCCCCTTCAATAGAAAAAAGTACTCAAGAGAAACGCTTTTTTGCCCACCCTGAAAATATATTGCTATAAGGTCTAACCGATAAATAAATGGACACAAGAATATTTGCCCTGGAAAAAGTTTTGTTTGCAAAAAAGAATATAAAAAACCAAAGAAATTTTCAACTACTAATTCTAAGAATTTTTTAAATCTTATCGACTGGTCAAAAATAAATTTGTCTGTTCCTCCAATTGTGCCTGAGGAAGATCTTATAAAAGCAAAAGAACATCCTTTAAAAATTAATAAGTATCCTTGCCATTCACAATCAGTGGAAAGAGCTGTAAAACTAGTAACGGAGGCATCTGCAAAAGTTTATAGATATAATCAACGTCATAGATTTATATTATCAACCATGTGAGGGAGTTACTATATGAAAATTAAGATGTGAAAAGCAAACGTATTTAAAAATAACTTAAGAATATCAACATGAGTACCTTCTTTTTCTTTTTCTTTATTGAAACTATAAAAGAACCCTAGTAGGAGCCGTTATTTAAAAAATGGTTGGGGGGTCAGCACTTATGTTCATTTCTTGGCACTAAATATTATTTGACGAAAATTTGCAAAAAAAATAACAAAGTCATAAATTGATCATAGCTAAATTTTGTAAAACTAAATATTTCAAACTAAGTAATAAGAAAAAAGTTTTGCTTCATAATGAAACCTTTGAAATCAATTTGGCGGGGGTAAGGGGGGGTCAAACCAAAATCAATTTTTCTACGATCATTTAGTTTCTTATGACGCAACTTTCGCGGGGGGATAAATTTTGATATCTTAATATTAGGTTTCTATAATACCCCCTAATGAGTAGTGTTGTGTCCGTCCTTATCAAGGACCGAGGACTGCAGTCCAGTCTGGTCCGGTCCTATTCGGTCCAGTCCAGTCCTTTTTGTCGGTCCTTTGAACTAATCATGTAATGGTTGGACAAAGCTGATAAAATATTTTTTTTTTTTTAATAATTCCATTTCAATTTCAGTATTTCGTCAACAATTGAGTTTATATATATATATATATGTATAAGTTTATTTAATTTATAATTTGGTATTTATTCGAGTAAATAAATATAAATAAATATTAAATTATTTTTTTAAAAGATTAAAACACATGTTCATCTAAATAAAAAATACATATGAAACAGTAAGAAAACAAAGAAACATCACGCACTCAATTGAATTACTAATTATTTGTAATAATATTTTAAAGTACAACTTTAAGAGATGTTTTGGATTAAATTAGGTGTTCACTTCTACTTCGGGCCTCCGTCGTTATTTTTCCTCCAGTTATTTATTGATATTTTTTCATTTTTCCGAATAAATGTGGACTCCCCTACCTTCTTAAAAGTATTTTCAATCCAACAATTTGATATTTCACGAATTTAAATGACAAAATACTCCTAACCGTGATCAAGATAGCTTCGCCGAATAAAATGTTTATAATCCCTAGTTTTGAACTTATATTAATTTATACGCACGAAAATCTTTTTTTATGTTTGGTAATAGAAGGATTTCTTTGAATCCTGCATACCAAGGAAGTACCTATTGTTATGAGAGATTTTAGCAGATTTAAATGTGCAAATATATGTGCGCTGTTGGAAAAGTGCTTCGATAAAAAGTGCAATTTTGATCAGCGTAAATGTTTTTTATGGATGACCAGGTGTTTACTAAACTATGTTGTTTTGCGAGGTTTGTAATAAGAAAGATATGTTCGAATAATGTTTTGATATTCTGTTGAGTCCCTGATAATGGTTTAAAGTATTTATTTTGTTTGGAGACCGATGCAGATTTTATTTTTGCTGAATGATATGTGCACGAACAATGAATTTCTTATGTAAACTATAATTGCACCATTGATAACAATATACTTCAACTCTATTCCATTTGGTGTAAAAAGGAATAAAATATGCACTCTTTGGATATTTACCACTTCATTTAATTTTTACAACTATTAACAGTACATGAAAACTATACCATCAAATAAACTCGTATTGATAACACATATTTTTCTTATTCTATTGTAATGCAAGTAAATATGACTCTTCTAGTCAAACTACCAATAACTTAAAGAATATACGACTGGTCGATAGGATTGTTTTAATATTAGTCATACCCCAAGAATAACCATCAAATACTATTTTTTAAAGATTAGCTACTAATAATTCTCTTTGATTATTACATTTGTCATTATACAGATAATTCGAAAATGAAGACAAAAAGTTAAATCTTTGAGTTAGAAATAATACCAAATAGCCTGTTTTGGTAGATCGTAACTAACAAAGATAGTTTTTTGCAAATGATCATTTTGTATTTTATAGATTACGGAAAACTGCTACCGATTTCAAGATTAGTGTAAATTTGTATTGTTGTATTAAAAAATTAGTGGAAAATATCTGACTGATATTCAGTATTTTGGTAGATTGGTACTATCGGTAGAAAAATTCTACTACCGATACCAAACATTATTTTCATTTTTTCAGGCTTGTGAGCAATCAGGAAAAAAATAGCGATCCGATCAAAAATAGCGATCATAAATTCTTTGCGATATAGCGATATAACGATCAAGGATTTTTCTGATCAGCGATCCGATCAATTTAATTGCGATCAGCAAAAAAATTACCTATGTAATGCTAATTCTAAGTAAAAATTTTAATATGTATTAACCCTTATATTGTGTTAGAAAGCTGTTTACACCTGTGGTGTTCGCGGGTCAATTTTGACCCGTGATTTGAAAATGCTTTAAAATGCTTAAAATCACCAGTTTTCTTCAAATATTGTTTTTCAAGTCATTGTTGGCTTAGTATACATTCATATAAATGGAACCAGTGTGGGGAATTTCTTTAGTTGGCTCCACAGACACAGTGTTTTAAAATGTACCACTCGTTTTTGAATGTGTGTGTACCTGAATGCGCTTTCTATATGTGTCTGTCTGTGCATGTGAAAGAAGCCTGTGTGTGTGGGGGGAAGGGGGGGGGGCGTGTGTGTGTGTGGGTCATAACTGGGCATATTGGGCCACAATTGATCCTCAGAGCAACCCATAGCTTTTAGGTGATGCATAAAACAGCCAGTATTCTCTGCCGGGTCATTTTTGACCCGTAACACCACAAATGTAACTTTTTTTTGGAGACCTTTATAATTTACTAAAATGGTGAAAAATGATATTTCTGCATTCAATCGGGTATGTCTGAGGATTAGATGAAGCCTCATTCCAGAGCAAAAAAGCAAATGGTAATTTTTACACATTCAAACTAGAAAACGGGTCAATTTTGACCCGAACACAATAGAAGGGTTAAGTCAAACCTTTATAAGTATTCATCTTTATATGGCAATGGAATGATTGTTTCCCATAGCCTATGAGCTCCAAAATAACGACTTCACCATAGGCGCCTGTCTGTATATCTTAGGATAAAAATATCAGAATGATTGTTTCTCATAGCCTATGAGCTCCAACACTCTGGCTCCACAATTGACATATGTCTGCATATTTTAAGTGCCAGAATATAAATGTTTCCCATGGCCTATTAGCTCCAAAACAATGACTTCTACATAGTCGCCTGTCTGTATATTTTAGGACAAAAAATATATCAGGATATCACACACTGGGTTTTTCCATTAGTATTAGTCTGGATTTTGTGATTTCTAAACAAATATTAGTTGTTGAAATAGATTATGGTCAATGTGACAGCTAGTTAAGTTTTAAGATATGTAGGGTTTGTCTCAAAAATCCTTATTACATTTTTTTTTCTTTTTTAGTTATTTCATACAAATTGATCGGATCGCTATTTTTTAGTGATTTTCTTACGATCAAAAGATATAAAGATCAGGACCTTTTGCGATACTCCGATCAGCGATCAAATATCGCTATATCGCTATTGATCGCCGATCAGAAAAAACTCCGATCAACAAGCCCGCATTTTTTAAATGATCTAATATTGCTACTGATTGCATGATTAGTGATTTGGATGTGAAATTCTTTAAAATTTTATAGTTATTGGTATCCCATAAAACATTAAAAAATGTTGTCCTGGTTGCGTCAATTTTTATAAGCTTAATGGATTTTTAAATATCTCTCGTTTATAGATATTATTCGAAAACATAAAATAACACGCAGTGTACAATATTTTTATTTGACTGTCAGATATAAAATGCATTGAACACAACAAACCATTAAATTCAAATAATTAAAAAGGGGTGAAATTATTAATAAACGCTATAACAGAGGGAGTGGATAAATGACTAAAAAATTATAAATAGAAAATGATTGCACTCACTTCAGGGATGGTGCATTGTGTCATTTAAAGGATATTTTGCCTCTGGAGTTGGTACCTTAAATGAAATAAAGCCTCCACTCCACCCCAAAAACTAAATTGGTCATGTTTTGATCCACTCTATCATTAAAAACAAAACCTTAAGATAACTCGTTATGATAACCTATCATAAGTTGCAAAGTCTTTATGTATATCGGAAACCGAACGAGTTGCATTTTTTAGCCGGACCGAGCAGCCCAAGAAAGCTGGACACCGGGACCGACCTATTTACTATTTTGATATTGAAAAAATATTTAAAAACACATGTATTGGTATGATCAAAACGGCCAAGTGCACGATGATTTTTAGTGACTGGGCCGGGGTCGGACTGTCCTAAAACAAATGGAAACTGGACCGTGTCGAACTTGGGTGCTCGGTTGGTTTCCAATATTTGCAGGTATATATATTTATGTTAAAAGGACATACTAAAAAGTATATACAAATATACATCTAAATAATACCATTATGCATTGTGACTCCTGGTTAACTGCAAGATAACTTTAGAAATTCTAAAGAGATAATTTTATTCAAAACACCATAAGACAAGCAGCTAAAAGGAGTGGTCACAGGTATTGTTATTTTCATTTTAATTTAAAAAATCCTAAAACTTAGTTCTGTTTCTGGTCTAATTTAATATTAGACATACCTTTATCTTTTTAGCTGTAGTTTAAACTAACCAACATCAACAGGAAGGTAGAAAAGAACTGGAAATAGTTAAGTAGGACCAGCGGAGAAAGAGACTCACTGGTTGTTCAACAATACATCTAGTTGTTTTACAAAAAATGAACTCTTTGATGTATTTACTCATAATCTCATGGATCCCAGATCCCAGATGGAGTACAAATACTAATAATACCAAAAGACAGAGCAAAGGATGTTCGGACTGATGATACAACTGTGCTCATAGACAGCGATTTCACAGGAACAAATTTTACACGGCTTAAAACGCACGCCTTATATACACATTCATAAACATGAGGGGGGAGAGAGAGAGAGTCAAGAGTGACGTCACCATCAACAATCGTCAAATAATAGAGCCTCCACTGATCATAGTTGGGGATCTATTTTTTTGGGTGTCATGAAAGCATTCTGGCCTAGACTTCAAACTTGTTGGAGATCCCTCGATCCCTTCCTTCCTCCATCCCTCCTTCTATCTTCCCGGGACTCCGGGATAAATGCCTTGGACACCAAGAAACGAGTGTCCTCCCTCCCTCCCATTAAGAAACACATTCCCCTCACCTCGACTTCGTGAGTGGAGTCCTACCCCTCGTCGGTCTTCGTCAGTCAAAAGAGTTCCTTCCCTCATCTTCGTTAGAGAGCTCCCCGTCCCTCCTCTTCGTGAATGGAGCCCTACCTCTCGTCGGACTTCGTTAGAGAGCTTCCCATCCCTCGTCTTCGTTATAGGGCTCCCCTTCCCTCGTCTTCGACCAAGGAGGTCCTTCCTTCGTCTCGTGAATGGAGTCCTGCCACTCGTATTCATGAATGGAGCCCTACCCCTCATCCTCGTCAAAGGAGTTCCGTAATCTATAACCTCTTCCATATTGAAGACTTTTTCCACTTTTTGGAATTTATTTGGAGTATTCTGAAAAAGGTTCGGGCTTTCAGCAAAACTTTTAGCTGGTACAAGGCCGACTTGAGGGGCGTCTAGAACTTAAAGGATGTAGTTGGCCGACTCAAGTGCTGCGACTTTTCATTACTTCCAGTTCAATATATGGGAAGAAATCGATCAAGAGATAGAACTCATGCTTCTCAGGGGTGGGAGTAGATGAAAGCTGAGATGAGATGCTAGGAGAGGGGAGTAAATGGGTGAGATGACCTTTTCCAGGAAGTAAGCCAATGACCGACTCAGCACATGTTATAGTTGCAGTAGTGCGAAGAAGAGTCAAAAAGTTCAACGTTTCTAATGTTTGGAATCCCTCAGAAAGAATGAGGGGGAATTAAAGTGCCGGAAAAGTAAATTCGTTTAAAATATTTATATATCATCTAAAGTAATATCGAATTTATTTCTGTATTATAATATAATAAATTGTGAATGAAATTTATTTGCCATCTAATATAAATTAATTACTTTCATGAATTAAAGTGTAGGAACAGTAAATTCGTTTAAAATATTTTTTTCTCATCTATTGTAATATTTTATTTATGTCTGTATTATAATATAATAAATTGATAAGATAATATCTTAATTATGAAGGAGACCTTAAAGCCATTCTCATATCAGCAGCAGCTCGTTTCATGGCGCTCTACATTAGGATTCCGTAGGTTTCTAGCTGGCGATTTGCGGGTGACATCTTTCGGTACTTCCCCTCCTGCTCCGAGAGGACCTTTCCCTATCTGAAGTTTTTACTACGGTTCTACAAAAATCATAATCTTAAATTGAATGAAAACCATTATTTCCTAAACATTTTAATGATATTTTTATATCAGTAGATTTTGATTATATTTATACTTGATTTTTTAATGCCATAATTTTTTTATTGACTTTATTTACTGTATAAATTTTAAACTATAATTTTTATTTATATATTTATAACATGCATTCACGTTAAATTCAATAAAGTGTAAATAGTGATAAAGCACTAGTGAAAAAGTAGTTAAAATGATTTATTTCAAAGTGACACCTATAACTTCTTGGAATTGGTAGAAATTTTCTAAAAGAGACCATATATCCATAGTAAAAACTCTTTCAAGTCATGTTAAAGTAAAATTTTATTAGCTTAATCATTTTAATGACATCTTAGAAAATAAATAAAAATTAATTAGCACTTTTAATACTAATTTTTGATAAGTTTGGTGACCAGTTACAATTATTGTGGGATTTGAAATGAGAAACATAACATTTTTTAAATAATGATCAAGTAAAATATTATTATTATTTTATCTGATTACATTCACATTTTAAACTGGTCAATTATCACAAAAAAAACATAGTTAACTTCATAAGCGGACTTCATGGAATAAAAAATATTAGTAATGGGAGTAAATGGCACGGGGGGTGATAGTCCGGGGTGCGTTAGTCTGGGAGGTGGTAGTCCTGCTAGGGTTTATGATCAAGGCTCCTTCACCGAGATTTTATGATCTTCATGTCCTTTGGACTGTTAGATTCATCAGGACATCATGATACTTATTTCATAGAAATACAAGACTGAGGCGTCCAATAGCAAACTCCAAAAAAGAGAAAAAAGTCTTCAATATGGAGGAGGTTATGGAAGACGGAACTCCAATCACGAAGATGAGGGGTAGGGCTCCATTCATGAATACGAGTGGCAGGACTCCATTAACGAAGAGGAGGGACGGGGAACCCTATGCCGAAGACGAAGGAAGGAACTCCTTGGACGAAGACGAGGGATGGGAAGCTCTCTAACGAAGTCCGACGAGGGGTAGGACTCCATTCACGAAGAGGAGGGACGGAGAGCTCTCTAACGAAGACGAGGGATGGGAAGCTCTCTAACGAAGTCCGACGAGGGGTAGGACTCCATTCACGAAGAGGAGGGACGGGAGCTCTCTAACGAAGACGAGGGATGGGAAGCTCTCTAACGAAGTCCGACGAGGGGTAGGACTCCATTCACGAAGAGGAGGGACGGGGAGCTCTCTAACGAAGATGAGGGAAGGAACTCCTTTGACTGACGAAGACCGACGAGGGGTAGGACTCTACTCACGAAGTCGAGGTGAGGGGAATGTGTTTCTTAATGGGAGGGAGGGAGGAGACTCGTTTCTTGGTGTCCAAGGCATTTATCCCGGAATCCCGGGAAGATAGAAGGTAGGATGGAGGAAGGAAGGAAGGGATCGAGGGATCTCCAACAAGTTTGAAGTCTAGGCCAGAATGCTTTCATGACACCCAAAAAATAGATTCCCAACTATGATCAGTGGAGGCTCTATTATTTGACGATTGTTGATGGTGACGTCACTCTTGACTCTCTCTCTCCCCCCTCATGTTTATGAATGTGTATATAAGGCGTGCGTTTTAAGCCGTGTAAAATTTGTTCCTGAGAAAATAGCTCTATCGCTGTCCATGAGCACAGTTGTATCATCAGTCCGGATGTTCTTTTCCAAAGGAGTGGATCCTGTGTGATACCATAGAAAGATGCAGACCAAGGAATACTTCTAGTATTCCTTGATGCAGACCCAAAGGAGAAGAGTGAAGAGTAACAGAGGGAGAGAGAGCAGCATTTATCATATCAAACTCTGGAACATATCACCGATCTCTTGTTGAATCCGTTAAGATATCCAGCTGCAGAAGCGATGAAGAGAAGGAGGACCCCTCCTAAAAAAACGACCCATAGATTTCTGAGACCGATACGCAGTCTCAAAAGGATGGCGTAGACAGTGAGGTGCAAGTAGAAACCAAAGGAAGGGGGGGGGGGGACCTTCACGGATGTTGCTGAACTAGACACTACCACAAGAGTTTAAAACCATACGATTGCCAAAGAGAAAATTCAAAGATGAATTATATATAACTACAACCAATCTCTCAGGACAGGGACTGGCTATAAGTGAGGCGACCTTATCTGTGATTTAAGAAGGCAACACTATGTTGGGAAGAAAAATGCTGAGGAATTTGATGAGATCTTTGACAAGAATACAGTGACAAGTACTAAAAGCATAGGGGCAGCTCTGGATTAAATTGAGGTCCAAAGTCTATGTCTAGTTGTGTGGAAAGTTTGAGAAAGAGAAGAAGACAGAATGATCATGCATGCATACGACAGCACCAGGAAGAAAAATGTCAGCATGATCAAAACAGCTCATGAGTTTGGAGATGCTCTTATGGCATTTCCTCTAATTCCTGCCTCTAATTAAGTAATTCTTTAGATTAAATATGTTTTCATTAAAATAAGATCCTATTGATTTTCTACGATCTATGTTTTATATTTATGCTTTTCAAGATAAACAGTAAATAAAAATATGACTTTATTTAGTATTTCATATCAAAATTTATAACATAACAGTATATCTGTGACGTCACACTCACAATTCTGTCCTAGCAGGCTGAACTCCTCCTGTCTGATATACCTTATCTCTATGTATCTTGCATAGAGGAATACAATTTTTAGGGGACATGCAGGCACCAACATTATTTTGTGTGTATAGCAGCCAGTTATTCCAATCACAGCCATGTCCTAGCTCATAATTTATTTAAAATATACAAAGGACTACTTTAATCTTGATTAAAGTAGTTCTTGAATATACTTACCACTAACATAAAAAAGAGACAAGACACATTTTTTTGAGTTCCTTTCCCACGACCTAAAAGCAGCCTTTTGCAAACAAAGGAGTATATAATATATACCAAGGAGTAGAAAAATATAAATGCTCAATCCAATGGCGTCGTCCCAGCATTGCTAAATGAGCATTAATTTAATTAAAAGTGAGGTGAGCTGATCTGTGATTGAAGTAGGCAACACTATGTTTGGAAGAAAAATGGTGAGGAATTTGATGAGATCTTTGACAAGAATACAGTGCCAAGTACTAAAAGCATAGGGGCAGCTCTGGATTAAATTGAGGCCCAAAGTCTGTGTCTAGTTGTGGGAAAGCTTGAGAAGGAGAAGAAGAAAGTTAGAACACGCATGCATACGACTGCACCAAAAAGAAAAATGTCAGTCAGTTCATGCATGATCAAAACAGCACATGAATTTGGAGATACTCTTATGGCATTTCTGGGAAAGAGGAATGATCGAAACACATTGGATTAAATAAAATTGCAAGAAATTAAGAAGTTATTTATATGTCATTGGAACTACATATAAAACTTTATAATTATGTAATTGAAATAAAAAATCTTATCATTTATTCCACATGAGTTTAGTTATTTAATTTTAGCAGACGGCAAAAATAGTAAATGTAAGAAGGACAAAACATCCCAAATAAGTATACGTTTTTGTGTTCTTTAAAAAAAAGATTATTATTTATCAATTAGTAATTGTCTTCAACTATAATATTAGATATAGGGGGAAATGGTAGTGTTTAATAATTCCCAAATGGGTTTAATTCAGGAACTGATCGGGTAATTGGCTCGGCCTGGTCTGATGCTCAGCTATTTTTAGGATGCCCAGCCTCTTTAAATCACTGGACCGTTTTGACCATGGCAGAGTAAGTGTCTTCTTCATCATTTTTTCGGTTTTACATATCTTTATAGTAAATGGCCCGGTCCGTTTATTGTCCGATTCGGGACCGGTTTGAAAAAGTTGTTGCCCAATCCCAGCACAAAAAAATGCTACCCAGTCAGTTAATAGTTAATAGAGTTACTTTTGGTGTCAAATTTCTTGTGTTGATAGTGTTAATTAAGTCCTAAATGGGTGTTATGAAATTTTGAACATAATTATTATCCCCCTCCCCTTACCTATAAAGATATACATTGAAGAGTTGTTGCTTACTAAAGAAAAGGAAAATGATGACTCATGGAAGAAATAGACCAAATACAGAGGTAGGCAAGTATTAGAATAGAATGCACCTAAGTATTATTAGAATACTATTTCTTATATAAACTGAGTGAATAATGACATGAAATAATTTTATTTTTGCAACTGTAGAAAAATACTCCCTTTTTTGTTGTCAAGTGTAGTTCAAAATCACCCAAATTATTGTAAATAATACATATTGCCTTAAATAACGAACATACCAATGTTAGAAGTCCTCAAAAAGTACATACATAAAAAAGAAGAAATATATGCCCAATTTCGGACGCGATTGTTATAAATGGAATATTTGTATTTATAATAAATTTCAACTACAGTTTTATCTCGGATTTGTCAATTGATAATTTCAACTTATTTTTCATATTTTTTAAATAAAAAGGACTGTTTTATCAAAGGAATTATATTTATTTTTAATAGGAAATACATGCAAATCGATGTTATAATCATTTTAAAAGTTAACAAAAAATGAATGTATAATTTCGGTTGCGTTTGATTTTTTGTTTTGTTTATTTGTTTGAGGGTAGGATCCAAGAGTACGAATTGAAGTCGAGTCTTGAGTCCAAGGCGGAATCGAATTAACGATCTTAGCCCATTCCCTAGAGCACACAACCACTTTAACCTTGTTGTTTACTTAGTCTACCTGGGGAAGCCAAACAGGTAACCAATGTTACAATTCCTAATAATTGCTGGTATTTGTTTTTGCTCTGGAGAATGTTGGTTAAAGCATTTTTGAGCCATCATTCTCTTAAGACAAAAGAAATCACACTCATCCAACATGGGATAAAACGTCTCATCACTCTGCTGACAAAAACGACACTCTCGAGTGAGAATTTTTTTTGACAATGATTGATGATATCTAAGAAAGTTATGACCAGTTATTATCTGTATTTGAATACATAGAGATTCACGACTAAGAGTAATCAATCGTCTCGATGTATTAGGATCTGGCTTTGGAAGCCATAGTTTACTTTGTCTACAGGAGCTATCATGTGTTCATCAGGAGGCCCACATAAAAGAATCTAGAATATGAATATCTTTTAATAGATTTAATAGCTTGAAATACAGTGGATTCGTCATTGAGTTTCCCAGCTGAGTTTATTATAAAAAATAAAGGATTGTACAAATGATAGCCCCACCTAATTTTGTTAGCATTTTGCTACCATCAGTGTAGCATTGGATACCATTACTGGCGTTCAATACCTCACCTACAGAGAATCTATCATAATTAAAGAAAAATGTTTTCTTCCAACTCATTTTTAGACTCGTAGAAAAGTCTCTGTTAATACAAAATGAAATTCCTAACTTTTTATTTTTGCTACTCTTCAGGAATATGACCAGGTTTAGACCCAATGCTCTCCCATCCATGTGGCGTGATGTTCAAATTAAAAAGTGGCTTTCTGACCCTCATTTTGATATATAAATCTAGAGGAGGCAAATCCAAGATTACCTCAAGTCCTTTCATAGGTGTACAACGATAGATAAAGGTTGTTCTTATCATACCAAGCCGTTGGATACGTTCCAGTTTCTTCCGGTAGTTTTGAGTTCGACGAGACCAGACAATCGATCCATAAGAGATCTCAGGACGAATTATGCTGGTATATATCCATCTCATTGCCCTTGGAATCGGTTCAGGTTTTCCCGACAGCATTGTTGCAAGCCATCAGTAGTTTTTTGGATTGGTTGAGCTTGGATGTGATGTGGAGACCGAAGTTTAGTACCGAATCCAGAGTCACACCTAAGTATTTAACAGAATTAGATAAACATATTTTAATACCATTCATATTCAAGTTCCTTATTTTAAGGGCCTTCTTCTTCCTGTGGAAGAGAATAGCCACTGTTTTATGAGGAGCAAACTAAAGGCCACGGCCATTACCCCACTAAAGAGCCTTGTTAATGGCATCTTGAAGGATACAGACCATAGAGTTCGGAACCGGACCTGAAACTAAAAGAGCAGCATCGTCATCAAAGCCTTCACTGGGCCCGAATCAAATAACGCCAAAAGCTTGTCAAATACAAGACTCCAGGCAATTGGACTGAGTACACCACCCTGAAGTGTCCCTCTGGTGAGAACTCAGTTCTTTCTAATGCCCTTGAGTTCGACTGTGATGGAGCGACTTCTTAGGTAGGATTTATACCACTTAATAATACCTTCAGAGACTTTCCTAGCCCTGAGGCCTTCGATGACCGACGTAATGTCTATATTATCGAATGGACCAGAAATGTCCAGAAAAATCCCGAGACTATACTGGCCCCTATTGATAGATCGTTCAATGAGGTCAACCATAGTCTTTCCTCTTCTGAAAGCATGGCGTTTGATTTTTATATGAAAATGGAAAACTATTCGATGAAAAATTCTAGTTAGATGAGCACTTACAAATTATTAATTGATGGTTATTGACTAAAGTTTGTACTCCTGTTTTACATTATTGAGATTTATTTTAAATACAAATAATTGTACTTAAACATTGTTATAATTGTGTCCAAAATTAGGCATATATTTCTTCTTCATTATATATCTACTACTTCAATAGTACTTTTAATATCGGTATGTACCCGAAATTAAATCTGTATTCTCCCTCAAGTGATTTTGACACCCCGTTTGATTTTTGGAATATATAAAATTATTTATGTCATTTTTTACACAATTTATATGAGAAATAGTATTTAAAGAATACTTAGGTGTATTCTATTCTAATAATTGCCTACCTATGTATTTGGTCCATTTCTTCCATGAGTCATCATTTTCCTTTTCCACCTTGGGCCATTTCTTCTGGACAATAGCTACTTCTTGTTCTTTTTATAAAAAGGAAAAGTAAAGAGCCATATTTCTTCAACATTGAAGAGCATTTGATAAACCTTATGAGGTTATTAAATGTTCTTCAATGTTTTGCTGAATAATTTGAAACATGATCTTAAAAAATAAAAGATCTGTTTATTTTTATCTCAAATATTGAGCATGGTCGTTCTAGGGAACTCATTAATAGACATCATTATTCGTTTGCATCTAAGTTTTCTTTTTCCCCTTATCGTTAGAGCTTGGACCTATTAATTTTAAAGAAAAATAAAACGAAATTTAAAAATAATTACTTATATTATGGCGAGGAAATATTTTATAGGTTCATTTATCGTTAATAGTGAAATGATTTGATTCTTCAAAATTATTTTTAAATGTCATTGACCGAGGCCCATGAGACAAGAAATTATTATTTTAATGTAATAAATTATTAGCTTTGAGTTGATGTTCACACTGATACAATTATAATGATCACTGTTTCTCTCTAAAGAGTCTACTTTTCTTATCTATGTATATTATGTCCAAGTTTTGCTCGTATTTGATACAAATATTTTATTTATATTATTTATTATTAACCAGTGACAACCAATTATTTTTGCTAGAAAACAACATAATGTATCATTAGAAATTATAGAGTTTGTCTTGGGATATTATCATTATTATTCAGACAGCCTCATGTACTTATTGAGGTTAACAATTTGTTGGAAGTCAAATTGATCCATTAAGCCAATGGTTCATCAAGAAAGTTATAAGCACGTAACAAGAATTATAAAATTTAGTACTGACTCTTTGAGACATTGCACCCCATATTCAATAGGCGGTGTGATTTTTTTAATCTACGCTTTCCGCGAGGGAAGAAAGCCTCAGAATGGGAGGCAGAGCTGAAATTAATTTCACAACTGTCGATTTGAAACCTGTAATATTGATGAAATATTCGTGTTCAGATGGTTTCAAAAGTGTCAAGAAAAAGAATTGCTCAAAGAAATCCGGAAAATCAACTCCCCCATCACTCTTGAAAAAAGGCCTATGAGACTATGAGGCTTCCCTCAGTCAGCTCGCCATTGGAGAGTAGGGTTGTTCTTATTTTTCAAATGTTTGAAATGTTAGCAACATTGTGGATTTTCTGTTTCTTGGTGATAAAAGAAGACGATATACAAAGTTTGAACAAAATCGGTCAACATTACGAGGTCGCGCAACGAGGTCAAATTTTTAAAGATTTAGTAAAAATATAGTTTTCCACAAATTTCTTCAAAATGGAGGACGTTACAGACTTCAATAATAATAATTAATTTAAAGGAAATCTAATTTACTACCAGACGTATGTTTGATGTTTTTTTTAATAAAACAAAGTTTTCAGTAAAAACAAAGAAAAAAATGGAGTGTGTATTGTTAGAATATTTCATAGCTTTTTTGTATCAATTAACTTCACTCGCCTGTTGAAGATGATTTGTTTGCTTCAGAGTAAAATAGTACTTTTAAGTTTAGTAAACCTTTGGATAATAAATCCAAAAATGACCTTGGTTGCATTCTATCCATTCAGAATTCAGTACAATCTGAGTTTACATCATATGATTCAGATCCTGTATTGACCTATAAGAAATCGATTATGAAAAAAATAAATAATAATGTGTTTCTTAGATTTGCGTCAAGGTATCCTCTCAAAATTTTACTTTGTCTCTGACGCATTTATAATCCATTATATGCGTCATTTTGTACGCGAGATAGGCTTTTTATGTTTATATAACTTTCTAATTATTAAATTGACATGATGTAGTATACCAAAATATTAAAGCTGGTTAACCAAGCTTTCATTTGATATGTTAGGTGTTCAAAAAATCGCTATACTTTAAGAGATATAAGCAAATACATTTTTGCACGTACTCTCCCCCAAAAATTGATCTTTTGATATGAGAATATACAATTACCATTTGGTTACTGCTGTTAGTGTTACCTGGATAAAAGAAAAAAAGAAGGAGAGAGAAGTGAGGCAAAATACTCTCTCCCTCCTCTTTCTCCTTCTATCCAGGTAACACCAACAGCAGTTACCAAATGGTAATTGTATATTCTCATATCAAAAGATCAATTTTTACCTGTGGATGGGCCGTGGCGTGGGCAAGACACCACGGAGATCATGATGGTCAAATCCATCAATGCAATGGAAACGTCGGAGACTGAGCTCCGCCAAGCGGTCGCGGAAGACCCCGAGTTGTCTATATCCGTGTCAGCAGCAGAAACCGGTGATTGGTCTGAAGTGAAGGAAAATGCTTTTGTCCGGAGAAGGAGGGAGTTGTCCCTGATGAACGGTCTTATGTTCTGGGGCGTTCGCCTGGTGGTCCCTCAAGCATTGAGAAGAAAATTTCTTGAGGAGCTTCACATAACTCATCGAGGCATCGTGAAGATGAAAGCGGTGGCCGTCTGCCCCTGCATCGGAGTGGGAGAGACTGCATGTTGACTACATGGCGTGGAACGGCAAGCAGGTACTGATCTTAGTCGATGCTGGAAACAGTAGTGTCTAATCATTCTTAAATCTATATTTACCAATCTCTGTCCGCTTGTATGTCCGCACGCTATCTCCTCTCACATTTATGGTCAAATTTGATTTTTGAAGGTACCTATGGAATCCTTGGGTCAAGACGGACCTAATAAAACTATTTGCAAAGTGATGGGACCAGAAATGAAAAAAGGGAGCTCGATAGCCGTGCGTGTTAAGGCGTCTTCAACTCTCAATCTTGGGGGCGCAGGTTCGAATCCCGAGAGGGGCTGGTCACTTTTGGTCTACCTCATTGATAAGATCCTAGGTTCGATAGACTAATTATAATGCTATAATGCTTATTTATATCCTATCGGATGCGATTCTATCGAACCAATTAGGCAAAAAACAACTATTTGCAAAGTGATGGGACCAGAAAATGAAAAAAAATCAGACCTTGTCTGATTTTAATACCTACCTACCTTTTCAAGGTAAAGATAGGGAAAAAAGAAAAAGAGGAGGAGGAGTTAGAGAAATAGAAAAAGAAAAAAGCATCTCATGTGACTTAAAACATATTCTTTGTACAAAGAAAAACTTTTTAAGATTAATAAATACAAACAGTACAAAACAGAAAAATTATTTTTTCTCTCCTCTCTTATATTCTTTAAGGTCTATTTCACTCACAAACTAGCTACAAAACCTACCCATACCCGAGTAAGCGAACATAAGGGCGCCGTATGCGCCCAAATATGTGAGTTGGTTTAATTCAGGAACTGATCGGCTAATTTTCGGCCTGGCCAGCCTTTTAAAATCACTGGACCCGTTTTGACTAAAGCAGAGTGAGTGTTTTCTTCATCATTTTTTCGGTTTTTCATATCTCTTTAGTAAATGGCCCGGTCCATTTTTTGTCCGATTCAAAAAGTTGTTGCCCAGTCTCAGCACAAAAAGTGCTACCAGAAATGGCCGAGGAAACTACGGCCTAGGAAGAAGTGGACCAGGAAAAAATGTAACAAGAAGAAATGGACCAAGGTGGAAAAGAAAATGATAACTCATGGAAGAAATTGTCCAAATTTAGGCAAGTATTGGATACGCCTAAGTATTCTTTAAATACTATTTCTGATATAAATTGAGTAATTAATGACATGAAATACTTTTATTTTTGCAATTATACAAAAATACTCTCTTTTTGTTGTCAATTGTAGTTCAAAATCAACCAAATAATTATAAAAAATACGTATTGTCTTAAATAATGAACACACCAATCTTAGAAGCACTCAAAAAGTAAATACATAAAAAGAAGAAATATATGCTGAATTTTGGACTTGATTGTTATAAATGGAATATTTATAATTATGATAAATTTCAACTACAGTTTCATCTGTGATTTATCTATTGATATTTTCAACTTGTTTCTCATATTTCTTTTATAAGCAGGACTGTTTTATCAAAAGAATTGTATTTATTTATAATAGTAAATACATGATAGAGTGAGAATAAGTGGAAACCGGTGTAAGTCATTTGAAAAGTTAACGAAAAATGAACGTCTAATATCGATTACATTGTTTTTTTATAAGGTAATGGAAAATTATTCGATGAATAATTCTAGTTCCATGAGCAGTTGCAAATTATTAATTGCTTATAATTTACTAAAGTTTCTATCCTGTTTTACATTATTGAGATTTATTATAAATATAAATAATTGCATTTAAACATTATGACAAGTGATGGGTCACGAGTAAAAACTCATTTTTAATACTCGAGTTTTATTTAGTAGGTAAAAAAGTCTTCAAATACTCGACTCGTGCATGAAATCGACGAGCTTTTACTCGTTACTCGGAGAAAAACTCGTTACCCACGTGTAAATTTCTTATTCAACGAAAAACTCGTCCCTTCAAATGATATGTCTGGACCAATCAAGAGCTTCAAAAGGCATTGATTCTTAATAATAATTAGTAATGAGGCGGTCTTATTATGGTACTTTATGTAATGAATATGTTATAATTTATTGTTTTAAATATAATTTACTGTTCCTTTACTAATCATCCTAGCTTCATAAAAATAAATATAAAAGTCAGGAAACGACCTGGATACGTTTTTTCACCGGGATCCGGACCGGTACTTTAATATATTCTTTCCTTTATAATTCTGAAAGAGACGACGTTAAAAAAATATTTTTCCTATTTTTTTTAAAAAAAAAAAAAGAAAGTGAGGACGTTTTTTAGAAAAACAATGTTAAATATTGTTTTGAAATATAAATAATTATTTTGAAAAAAACGTCCTCACTTTCAGAATGACGAGGAACGAATATATTATAGTCCCGGTCCGCTGATTTTTAGACACCGGGACAGGATGTTAAAAAATATCGGGGCGGGTAGCCGGTCGTTTCCTTATATAATAATATATATATATACATACATGTACATAATATTTGAGCTGTGAATAATAAAAAATCTTCTTTTTATATACATATATAATAATAATGTTTTTGGAATGTCTTTTTATTTTCAAGCAACTGCAAATGGAACAATCCAGTGAAGAAGAATCTTCAGTCTCATAAAAAATTACTTGAAAACGTTACTAATTATCTCAAAAAGCCTCAATCTAGTGTTTGAGGGGATTTTTTAAAGTCTTAATAAAGACAATTTTGTTCAAAATGTGCAATGACAATGGAATAAGTATTTCAACGAACCAGAAGCTTGCTTCGAAGAACTGAATATTAATTTAGACTTTGATATCAAGTAATTTATGAAAAAATATCACTTCTAGCTCAAAAAAACTGTAAATCCTAAAAAAATATCAATTATATTAAAACTGAGCGCTAGGGATAAATTTTAGAATGTTACAAAATAAAGCACTTAAACCCCATTTTTCAAAAGAAAAACTGCATAGAATTTCTATATCGTATGTATGATTATTTCATATCAATCAGGATGTTAAAGGATGATCTAAAAAATACAAGTATTCCTAGGAGTATCAAATTTTTCTTTCTTTTCATATATATTAAATATAAATGAGCTCTTACAAGTAAGGAGTTTTTGCGAGTTTTAAATTTTGCCCGAGTTAAAAAAAAAAAAATACTCGAGAATTTTCTTACTTCGCCAAGCTCGAGTAGTAAATTTAAGCTCGTACCCATAACTAATTGTGATAATCGTCTCAGAAATAAGGAAAAAATATTATATATTTACTATTATAGTGCTTTTAATATGGGTATGCACCCGAAATTAGATCTGTATTCTCCCTCGAGTGATTTTGACATCGCGTTTGATTTTTGGAATAAATGGAATAAAATGGAAAATTCTAGTTCCAAGAGCACTTGTAAATTATTAATTGCTTATCGTTGACTGATGGTTTCATCTCTTTTTAGCTTTATTTAAATGTATTCTATGTAGAAGTAATTTTATTTAAACATTGTGACAATGATTCCTAAATTAGGCATATATTTCATATTCCTTTTATATACTATTGTAATGCTTTTAATATCGGAATGCGCCCAAAATTAGATCTGTACTTTTTTCGAATTATTTTGACATTTTTATGGTAGTTATTTAAGACAATACATATTATTCACAATTATTTGGATAATTTTGAACTACAGTTAGGAAAATTGCAAAAATAAAATTATGTCATTGACGAACGCAGTTTATATGAGAAATAGTATTTAAAGAATATAGCCGTTAATAAAATATATGCCTCCCTAAGTTTTTAGTCCATTTCTTCCATGAGTCATCATTTTCCCTTTCTACCTGGTCCATTTCTTCTTGTTCCATTTTTTCCTGGTCCATTTCTTCCTAGGCTTTATTTTCCTCGGCCATTTCTTCCTAATATCGATGTAGCTGTTTGAAAACTTTTTAGCGGTTAAAAATAATAAA
>CP045895.1:30228294-30246447 GCA_013387185.1 Caligus rogercresseyi
GAGATGTATGATGAATTTGTGTGTTGTTGGTGGATTTTGGTGAGATGTTTCGTTTTTACGATTTGCAAACAGCCATAAAAAAAAGATAACTACTCATTTCTGCAAATTGACGAGATTAATCAGATAAAAATGGATAATTAGTTATCCAATACTTCCAAATCAGTTGTATTCTCTTCAAAAAGTGTTAAGTTAGACTAATAAGATATCTCTTTTAACCACTAATCAACAAAATCACGTGGTTCAGTGGTTGTTTGTCATTACTTTGTGCGTTAAAAGTTATTTTGGTGAGATGTACGATGCATTTGTTTTTTTTTGTAGGTGGATTTAGGTGAGAGGCTTTCAATTAGAGGATGAACGATGAACGACAAAACATTAACTTTTAATCGTACTTGATAACTATGATATATAAACATACAAGTTTATTCATCTAAAATAAATTATCACGTATTCCTGTTTAATCTTGTTCACGTTGAGATCAGTTTTTTTGCTAAGCAGATGTGGCATCAAGAGTATGGTTGCAATCATAGAGATACTACCATATAGAAGTGACTACTTCCCTGCTAGCTTGCCTGAGAGCGCGCAAGCATTTGGGCTTTTCTTAAGTGAGGGCAAAACAAATGTTTCTATTCATGATTCATGAATACTACCATTACTCCAACCTCAGCACCGCTCAACGACTATTCAGCCGGGGCAAATTAATTTTAAGAGACAATAGGATGAAAATGTCTGACCAACATTTCGAAGAACAACTTTTACTCTGTGTTAATAAGAAAGTTTAATTTTGTATAATATTTATGTTAATGTGTCATATTTTAAATATATATAGTAGTTTATATATGTAGTAAAATATATGATGAATATTGATATATTTATTAAACTTGTGTTTAATTATTGTTTTCTTTATTGTCAACACACTATGATCATTCGCTGGTATATCATTGACAGACTGCATAATTTAATATTGAACCTTACATAACAACGCAGTCGTAAATAAAATAAAAGTGACAAACAGATACAAAATAACAGTCCCTTATATATATTTAAACATATATATATATTTTTTTTTTTTGTATAATTTTTTATGCAAACGATTTAAGTGAACTAGACGATTTAAAAAGTGAACGACCACAAGCCTGGTCCTTGTGAAGAATCCGGACTTCGAAAAAATTAAATTATACTCAAGAATTCTGAAAAGAGACATTGGAGCTTAAAGATGATCAACAATTGCCGTTGCTCTTATCGTGCGCTCCAACAACCTCTGTGGACTGCAAAAGTCTCTTTTGTCTGACCAGCGAACTAGTCTGACAGAGACGCATGTAAAAGATATGCTCATTCTCAGTGGAACAATGATTACATGACATAATTTTTATTAATTTAGAATATACATTATTTTTTAACATATGAAGGCTTTTTTTACTTATTTAACCTTTTTTGCATTTTTCCCCGCATATTTCTGGGCATATAGGGCATTGTTTTTGTTCCAAATTCCAACAGCCCTGCTTATTAACCAGTTTGAAAAGTAGGAGTATTCCCCCTTTTCTCACAAAAGACATAGGTGAACACGCTCCGAAGTATGAAGGGAGAGAAGGGAGAAGCTGTATGAATACAAATATTTGATAAGTATTCATGAATACGATAACATTATGAAAATAGTTTCCCGCGCAAAGTTTGGAAAACATGAAGAAGGTCTTACGGAGGAGAGCTCATGTAATCCTAGCATATAACTACTCAGTGACGTCACTGGAGAAGGAATATATATATATATATATTATACATATATTTTATAATATTTTTCTACACGCACAAACATAATACATTTATATATATATATATATATATATATATATATATATATATATATGTTATGTCCCTGACGTCACGTTGGAAGACACTCTGACGTCATGTATACTCTGTCTCTCTATTTCCTTTTCCTTGTACATATTTCCTCCCTTTTCCTTCTGTGTCAATAAAGGAGTCTTCTAGTCATGACCCTCTCACACGTGTCGTTCTTACTTATTAGTTCCTGCCGTGCAATCTCATTGGCGACGACTCTGGGATATTAATATACTTATTATATATTCTCTCTAAAGGTATCCCAACACAACATCTGGCGACGAGGATGGTATTAATATACTTATTATATATTCTCTCTAAAGGTATCCCAACACAACATCTGGCTGACTAGGATGGTCAAACTCTTAGCCAAACTCACTACCGCCGAGCTGCGCGCGGAGTGTCTCTCAATGGAGCTAGGTGACTCGGAAGAAGCCCTTAAAAGTCAACGGAAGCCTGAGCTCGTTGCACTTCTTCGTCATTATATCGAGTCGTGTGGGTGCGATCCTAAAACCTACGACTTCGATTCGGTCCCTACTTTTCCTCCTTCTGCCACGGACTCTCTCTCAGGAACGAATCGCTTAGGAGTGCCCCAACCTCCTCCCTTCGACATGTCTGCTCCTCATAGAGGTCATCGATGGTCGTCCTGGAACGATGAGTTCCAGACTTATCTCTCTCTCTGTGGGGAGCTGCCCCCAGAGCAAAAGAAGGCTCTTCTTCTCCACTGTGCGGGCCCAACGGTGCAACGCTGATACAAAACCCTCTCCATCGAGACTAAAGACGATGAGGACTGCTACTCCTCCCTTCTCCGAGCCATGACTGAGGCATTCTCCCCCATAGAATCTGTTCTCTACGAACGGTTCTGCCTCACTGAAATGAAGCAAGCGGTTGGTGAGCCCATTGACGACTTCCTTACTCGCCTTCGGGGACAGGCCAAATTTTGTCGGTTCACTTGCACTTCCTGCCAGGCTCCTTATGAGGATGATGTGGTTTTGGGAACCATCATCAAGAACACCTCTAATCGTCAACTTCGTCGGTCTGCATTTGAGCGAAAGGCCATTAAACTGAATGAAGTCGTCCAACTGGGACGAGCACTGGAGTCCGTGGAAGCTCACTCTCGCGAGATGGTGGCGGAACATACTGCGATGGCGTCGGAATATAAAGGTCTGAAAGGTTCATGGCGAGCCAAAAAGAACGCCCCGCAGAAGTTTCATGTTCGTAAGCCGCCTCCTTCTTCTCCATTGAAGAAGCTATGTAAATTCTGCGCGACTCCTCACATCCTCAAGAGGAGATTCTGCCCGGCTGTGGGCAAAGTATGTTCAAAGTGCTCACTGATGGACCACTTCGCGGTGTGCTGCAAAACGGGTGCTAGCAACGCCGTTACCTGCGATACTCCACTCTCCTACCGCAAAACTCCACTCTCCTACCGCGACACGCTACTCTCCTCCTACCGCACTACTCCTCTCTCCTCAGGTAGAACTCCTGCGGAACTAAAACTCACTCGCCCGATCCGGACCTGCCTAGATGGTCTCCTTCCTAAAAAATGCTCTATTAAGTCCCTATCAAAGGATACTCCTGTCTGGTGCCGAAGCTTCCAACCCAAGGGCCCAAAGTGGGTTCCGGGCAAAATCTATGGCTCTATCGGCAATGCCCTATGGACCGTCCAGGTCGGATCGGAAGTCCGAACGAGACACATTAATCAAATTCGCCCTCGCAAATGTTGTTTGGGGGGTGATGTTATGTCCCTGACGTCACGTTGGAAACACTCTGACGTCATGTATACTCTGTCTCTCTATTTCCTTTTCCTTGTACATATTTCCTCCCTTTTCCTTCTGTGTCAATAAGGAGTCTTCTAGTCATGACCCTCTCACACGTGTGAGACCTCTCTTACTTATTAGTTCCTGCCGTGCAATCTCATTGGTGACGACTCTGGGATATTAATATACTTATTATATATTCTCTCTAAAGGTATCTTAACACAACATATATATATATATATATATCGAATCTAAAAAAATTATAAATCATTTTCAAGGGCATTTTCTTCATCAAGTTATTTTTAAAGCAGGAAAAGGGGAAAAAAATAAAAAACCAATCCATATATATTTGTTATAAGGAGAAGAAATTAATCAGGCTTTAATGGATAATATATACTTTTTCCCTCTCCTTTTTTAAAAAATACTCACATTATTCTCTATCATATTAAAAAACTTCAAGATTCAATCCTTGCCTCAACATATTATCCATAGATATGTTACCATGTATAAATGCTGTAGCCGTAGGCCAACCGCCCGCCAAGACGGCCTAGCCCCAACTGCGGAGCAGCAATGGGCTAGTAAGTCTAATAAGTTATTGTTTTTAACTACTAATCAACAAAATCACGTGGTTCAGTGGCTGTTTGTCATTATTTTAGGTGTCTAGGGGTGATTTTTTGTGCCAAAATCACCTTTAGACACTCAAAGTAATGACAAACAACCACTGAACCATGTGATTTTGTTGATTAGTGGTTATAAACAATGTCTTATAAGACTTATTTCACACTAATTAAAGAGAACACAACTGATTTTGGAATTTTGGATGACTAATTATCCATTTTTATCTGATTAATCTCGTCAAATTGCAGAAATGAGTATTAGCTCTATTTATATGGATTTTGCAAATCTGAAACACGCAATCTCTCACAAAATCCACCACCAAACTCACAATTTCATCATACATCTTACCAAAATGACCTTCAAACACCCAAAATAAGGACAAATAACCACTGAATCACGTGATCATGTTGATTGGTGATTAAAAACGATGTCTTATTAGACTTATTTCACACTAATTGAAAATAATACAACTGATTTGGGAATATTGGACAACTAATTATCCATTTTTATTTGATTAAACTCGTTAAATCGCAAATTTGATTAGTTATCTGTATTTGTATGGCTGTTGCAAATCTTATGGTTATGGCATTTTCTTATATATAAAATTGATGTAGCTCGAAAAGATATACAGCTTTTGGAACTGACTTTTTTAAGCTTATTTGAAATTTTTCAGTAGAGCTATATTAAATTTATATGATCTGACCTCATTGAAGTAAGATGGTTATGGCATTTTCTTATATAAATTGATGTAGCAGGAACAATGAGGCCATATTAAATTTATATACATGTAGTGATTCCAAGTATTATCTCAATTTATATGACTGTTGCAAATCTTAAACACGCAACCTCTCACCAAAATCTACCACCAAACACACAATACATCATACAACTTACCAAATGACCCTTAGACATCCAAAGTAATTACAAACAACCACTGAACCACGTAATCATGTTGATTAGTTGTTAAAAAAGATGTCTTATTAAACCTATTCCCAGAGTTGGTCGAATATTACTTTGAAAGTAGTAAGTAATATACAACTTTTACTGCGTACACACTTATTGAAGAGAATACAACTGATGTGGGAATATTGGATAACTAATTATCCTTCTTTATCTGATTAATCTCGTCCAATTGTAGAAATGAGAATATTTATATGGCTGTTGCAAATCTTAAACACGCAATCTCTCACTAATATTTACCAAATACATCATACATCTCACTAAAATCACTTTCAGACACCCATAGTAATGACAAAGAACCACTGAACCACGTGATCATGTTGTTTGGTGGTTAAAAACGATTTCTTATTAAACCTATTCCCAGAGTTGGTCGAATATTACTTTGAAAGTAGTAAGTAATATACTACTTTTTACTGCGTAGTAATATTTTTTTTAAATATTAGTTATTACTTCTCAAAAGAAATATACTACTTTGAGTAATATACTACTTTTTTGAGCATTCCGCAACAATAAGTAAAGGCAATTCAAACATGATTTGAAAAAATCGTCACCAAAACTAGTTTGCATTTTTATAATAATCCTATATATGATGTAATATTATAAAGTGAGTACATGGCTCTAACATGATAGAGTCGGGGAATTCAAAGACTAAAAAAATGACTTCTTACATTATGAGAGGCATAGGTTTAATTATCGAACCCATGCCCTCGGGCCCTGCATGTAGATTGAGACTTTTAGGGTTGAAACCTACCGCAACCCTAATTAAGAATGAGAGGAACCCTAATTTACAATATTATACACCCCAAGCCCTCGGGTCCCGCCTGCTGATATAGGCTTTTATTTAGGATTGAAACCCACCGCCAACTCTGGTTACGTATAAAAGGAGTCCTTACTTTCAATTTCATACACCCCAAGCCCTTAGGTCCCGCCTGCTTATGTAGGCTTTTATTTAGGGTTGAAACCCACCGCCAACTCTGGCAAGGTATAAGAGGAGTCCTTACTTTCAATCTCATACACCCCAAGCCCTCGGGTCCCGCCTGCTGATATAGGCTTTTATTTAGGGTTGAAACCCACCGCCAACTCTGGTTAGGTATAAAAGGAGTCCTTACTTTCAATTTCATACACCCCAAGCCCTCGGGTCCCGCCTGCTGATATAGGTTTTTATTTAGGGTTGAAACCCACCACCAACCCTAATAACAAATGAGAGGAACCCTTATTTACCATATTATACACCCCAAGTCCTCGGGTCCCGCCTGACGATATAGGCTATTATTTAGTTTTGAAAACTACCGCCATATCCTATTAGGGATCCTATTTTTCATTCAAATTCAGCCCAAGTCCTCGTGTCCACCTGACAATTTAGTCTATTTTGCAGTTAGGCAAAACATCTTCTCCTTCCACTTTACTTCAAGATCAGTGGAAGGGCAACGAAATATTCTCAGCCGATCCAGTTCACAAGAGTTCTTGATCCTTTCAATAAAACTGTTTCCATCCACAAGAATAAATAAATATAACAAAATCATAAATAACAGAAACAGTGATTCAGAAAGTAAAGAGTTTCTTCGAAGAACCCCCATTTGCCAACTCAGAAAAGCTTCTCATCAAATTTCACCCACCATAACAACGTTACGGAGGATCGTTAGACATGATCTTTAGCATTACACTTCAGTTCAACCATTAACTGATGCCCTCAAACCTGAAAAAGGCAGTTTAGCCAGTAGATTCTGCCGTTACTATCCAACATTGTCGATAGAATCATTTGGACTGAGGAGAAGTTCTTTAGCCTCCATCAAAAACACATTGAAATACGAAGAACTGTGGACAAATGAGAATCCTCGAAATATCTGCGAAACAAATTATAGGAATTATTTTAATGTAATGATCTTCGTTGCCATTATCAATGGAATGACAAGAATGTCCTTTCTTTAGGTTGGAAGGGCATTTCCAGGAGCAACTTTTGTGAGGCTTCAGAAGATCTACTTCTCACAATATAGGCCAATAAATGCTTAATAATCATAAAAATTCATTCTATTCTTTTAAATCATGTATCAAAGAGGGAATTTGACGTATTTTAAATACTTCGTATTCGCAATTTTAAAATTACATTTCTGATGAACACACTGTATGTGTTGGTCGTTTGAAGTTCAATATCAGTCAATAATATGATCGACTAAATCAGGCAATATATAAACATAAACACCTCAGAACAAGAATGACATGAGACTCATAAAGGCCCTCCAGATTTTGGTTGTACAAATATGGCACATACAGTCAAGCCCAACACATAACAAACCCTCCCCCCTCTCTCTGTATGTTTTTGTAATATTTGACAAAAATTATGTTGATCTTGTCCCCCAGTAAAGACAAGGAACTTGTGAGAACTACCAATATTTTTTTTCCCATGAGCAGACATAGAAAAGCAAGGGATATTTTGGGCATGTGAAAGGGAGAATGTGTGAATGGTGCAATTGAGTCCAGGCTCTTGTTATCAATATTTTCTTTCCATTCTTGAGGAATATTTATTTGCTTTATGAAGTAGGCCAAGTCGGCCGGAACGGAAGGTATTTATTTTATATTTGAATCTCTGTTTTTGCTTCTGTTCTGTATATCTTTAGGAACTCAGAAGAGGAAAGATAACAAGAGCATGAGCTCAATTGCACCATTCACAAATTCTCCCTTCACACACCCAAAATATCCCTCGCTTTTCAATGTCTACCCATGAGTAAGATATGGGCAGTATGAAATGAAAACAAACTTCTTAAAATAGTACGGGATAATATGAAATGCAGGACCAGAGGGATTGGGGTATATGATACTTAAATTTAGGGTCCCACTTATGCCTTCCTAGGTTGGCAATAGAGTTTGCACCTAATAGAATAGCCTAAATCGGTGGGTGGGCCTGCAAGCTTAAGACCTACGTTCTCTGTTGTTGGGTCTTTCATATACACAAAAGGGGTTTGCGTTGGGTTTGGACCTAAAGGAATCCCCTGCCTTAGAAGGCGAAGACTGAGGGATTTGGATTAATGAGAATGATAAATACAGATATTTTATCCCCAAGTCAGGCTTAAGTTAAAATTCGCAAATATTAATAAGGTTCCTCTCATTCCTGTGGGTGGGTTTCAACCCTAAATAAAAGCCTATATCAGCAGGCGGGATCCGAAGGCTTGGGGTGTATATTATTGCAAATTAGGGTTCCTCTAATTCCTAATTAGGGTTGGCGGTGGGTTTCAATCCTAAAAGCCTCAATCGACATGCGGGCCCGAGGGCTTTGAGGAACTTATTTTCTGTACGATAAAATCCTCCATAATAACGAAAAGGTGTTATGTATGTTTGGGTCTAACGGAATCCCCAGTCTTAAATATCAATATTGACGTGCATTTTTAATTTTATTAATAAGCAGGATTATGTCCATTGGGTGACGTCACATACATTCACAGATCATAAATTTTCATCAAAATGCCTGTCGAATAGTTTTTTTGTAAAGTAATATGTAACTAGGATATTACATATTAGTTATTACTTGAAAGTAATATCTAATATATTTGTTCTCTCTAGTTACTACGCAGTAATATCACTAAGTAATATATTACTCGCACGCGCGTTAGGGAGCAACACTGCCTATTCCACACTAACTGAAGACAATACAACTGACTTGGGAATATTGGATGACTAATTATCCATTTTATCAGATTAAACTCGTTACCAAATCTTGTGTCCATGATTTGTATTTAAAAAATAAAAGATAGCGGAGTAATCTTATAGTCCTTCGTTTTCACTGTATTAAATTGTTTGAACCAGTGTTTGTATTCTTGCATCTCGAGTTCCGATAGATCCGTCTCAAGATTACCAAGGATTTGTTAACGGTCTTTGTTCGAATATACTTTCTGTAGATCAATAATTAAGAATAATAAGACAATGCAGGCTATATATATATATATATATATATTTATATTTATATAGTTTTGTACTCTGCAAGTCATTTATATATGTATATATATATATATATATTTATATATATATATAAATGTATCAAACGGAGCTTAATGCCCATGCTGGCTGGTATTCTTTGCTTCTCGAGTTCCGATCGATCCGTCTCGAGATTACCAAGTATTCGTTAAAGGTCTTGGTTAGAATACAGTACTGCAAATCATGCTTTTAAAATAATACATAATTAATGAAATACAGACTTTTAAATCTGAATCCTTTTTCACACGTGTTTTCCCCCCTTCCTCTTGCGTACTGGAAGGAAAAAGAAAATCAAATGGCGACCCCACTGCACTGCATTCATTAGCATTCTCCAATCAGAGTACTTGTAACAAGCGTTTATTTTAAATGAAAAAAGAAAGAAAAACCAAACAAAATGGCCTTATTTATATGCTTTCAATGATTAAATTTGATAAATATTGTTTGCTCCTCAGTATGTCGACATGATCGAGGATTCGTTGGAAGTCTTGGTTCGAATGTATTGTTTGTAAGTCGTGTATTGAAAATAAAATAGAGGCTGTAAGTCCTTCCTATAGTCCTTCATTTTCACTGTATTTAATTGCTTGAACCAATGTTCACCCCGCTTTCAATGCGAATTCTCCGGTACTTTGAAATATTTGTGAGTTTGGTGGTGGATTTTGGTGATAAGTTGCATATTTAAGATTTACAACAGCCATATAACTAATCATTTCTGCAATTTGACGAGATTAATCAGATAAAATGGATTGTAAGTTATCCAATATTCCTATATCAGTTGTATTCTCTTCAATTAGTGTGAAATAATTATAATAAGACATTGTTTTTAACTACAAATCAACAAAATCACGTGGTTCAGTGGTTGTTTGTCATTACTATGGGTGTGTAAAGGTCATTTGGTAAGTTGTATGATGAATTTGTGTGTTTGTTGGTGGATTTGGGTGATAAATTGCGTGTTTAAGATTTGCAACAGCCCTACCTATACAAATAACTACTCAAATTTGCAATTTGACGAGATTAATCAGATAAAAACGGATAATTAGTCATCCAATATTCCCAATTCAGTTGTATTCTCTTCAATAAGTGTGAAATAAGTCTAATAGACATCGTTTTTAACTACTAATCAACAAAATCACGTGGTTCAGTGGTTTTTTGTCATTACTTTTGGTGTTAAACCCATTAGAACCGAAAGTTAAATAGTGATCCAAAAAGTTGTATATCTTTTCAAGCTATATCAATTTTATATATAAGAAAATGCCATTACCACAAGATTTGGGACAGCCATATGAATACATATAACTACTCAAATTTGCAATTTAACGAGTTTAATTAGATAAAAATGGACAAATTAGTCATCCAATATTGCAAAATCAGCTGTGTTCTCTTGAATTAGTGTGAAATTAGTCTAATAAGACATCGTTTTTAACCACTAATCAACAAAATCACATGGTTCCATGGTTGTTTGTAATTACTTTGGATGTCTATAGGTCATTTTGGTAAGTTGTATGATGTATTTGTGTGTTTGGTTGTAGATTTTGGTGAAACATTGCGTTTTTAAGATTTGCAACAGCCATATAAATAGAGATAAAACTAGGGAATCAATACATATATATATATAAATTTAATATGGCTCTCCTAAAAATTTCAGATAAGCTTCAAAAAAACATTATTTCAAAAGTTGTAAATCTTTTCAAGCTACATCAATTAAATATATAAGAAACTGCCATAACCATCTTACATCAATGACGTCAGATCTTAAATATATATACATTTAATATGGCTCTCCTGAAAAATTTCTGATAAGCTTGAAAAAATCATTATTCAAAAAGTTGTATATCTTTTCAGGTAACATCAATTTTATATATAAGAAAATGCAATAACCATCTTACATCAATGACTTCAGATCTTAAATATACATAAATTTAATATGGATCTCCTGAAGAATTTCAGAAAAGCTTCAGAAAATCCTTTTTTACACAAGGTGTATATATTTTCAAGTTACATCAATTTTATATAAAAAATGCCATAACCATCTTACTTAAATGACATTAGATCTTAAATATATATAAATTTAATATGGCTCTCCAGAAAATTTTCAGATAAGCTTCAAAAATCCTTTTTTGCAAAAGTTGTAAATCTTTTCAAGCTACATCAATTAAATATATAAGAAACTGCCATAACCATCTTACATCAATGACGTCAGATCTTATATATATATAAATTGAATATGGCTCTCCTGAAAAATTTCAGATATGCTTGAAAAAATCATTTTTCAAAAAAGTTGTATATCTTTTCAGGTAACATCAATTTTATATATAAGAAAATGCAATAACCATCTTACATCAATGACGTCAGATCTTAAATATACATAAATTTAATATGGATCTCCTGAAAAATTTCAGAAAAGCTTCAAAAAATCCTTTTTTACACAAGTTGTATATGTTTTCAAGCTACATCAATTTATATAAAAAATGCCATAACCATCTTACTTAAATGACATAAGATCTTAAATATATATAAACTTAATAAGGCTCTTCAGAAAATTTTAAGATAAGCTTCAAAAAATAATCGTTACAAAAGTTGTATATCTTTTCAAGCTACATCAATTAAATATGTAAGAAACTGCCATAACCATCTTACTTCAATGACGTCAGATCTTAAAATAAATAAATTGAATATGGCTCTCATGGAAAATTTCAGATAACTTCAAAAATCATTGCTACAAAAGTGTATATCTTTTCAATCTAAATCAATTTATATATAAAAATGCCATAACCATCTTACTTTAATGATGTCAAATCTTAAATATATAAATTTAATATGGCTCTCCTGAAAAATTTCAGAAAAGCTTCAAAAAATCCTTTTTTGCAAAAGTTGTATATCTTTTCAATCTAGATCAATTTATATATAAAAAATGCCATAACCATCTTACTTCAATGACATCAGATCTTAAATATATATAATTTAATATGGCTCTCCAGGAAAATTTCAGATTAGCTTCAAAAAATCATTGTAACAAAACTTGTATATCTTTTCAAGCTATATCAATTTTATAAAAAAGAAAATGCCATAACCATCATACTTCCATGACGTCAGATCTTAAATATATTTAAATTTATTATGGCTCTCCTGAAAAATTTCATATAAGCTTCAAAAAATCTTTGTTACAAAAGTTGTATATCTTTTCAATCTAGATCAATTTTATATATAAAAAATGCCATAACCATCTTACTTCAATGACGTCAGATCTTAAATATATATAAATTTAATATGGCTCTCCAGGAAAATTTCAGATAAGCTTCAAAAAATCATTGTTACAAAAATTGTATATCTTATATATACATCAATTTTATATATTAGAAAACGCCATAACCATAAGATTTGCAACAGCCTTATAAATACAAATTTATTTATATGTAGTGATTCCCTAGTATTATTTCTATTTTTATGGCTGTTGCAAATCGTAAAAACGCAACCTCTCACCAAAATCCACCAACAAACACACAAATTCATCATACAACTTACCAAAATGACCTATAGACATCCAAAGTAATTACAAACAACCACTGAACCACGTGATTTTGTTGATTATGGTTAAAAAAAGATGTCTTATTAGACTAATTTCACACTAATTGAAGAGAATACAACTGATTTGGGAATATTGGATAGCTAATTATCCAGTTTTATCTGATTAATCTCGTTTAATTGCAGAAATGAGTAGTTATCTCTATTCATATGGCTGTTGCAAATCTTAAACACGTAACCTCTCACCAAAATCTACCAACAAACACACAATACATCATACAACTTACCAAAATGACCTTTAGACATCCAAACTAATTACAAACATAATTTTATGTATATCTCAGGACAACACGTTTGTTATTTTTCTCGTTCTGGTGGTTAAAAAAGATGTCTTATTAGACTAATTTCACACTAATTGAAGAGGATACAGTTGATTTGGGAATATTGGATAACTAATTATCCAGTTTTATCTGATTAATCTCGTCAAAATGCAGAAATGAGTAGTTATCTCTATTTATATGGCTGTTGCAAATCTTAAGCACGCAACCTCTCACCAAAATATACCAACATCATACAACTTACCAAAATGACCTTTAGACATCCAAAGTAATTACAAACAACCACTGAACCACGTGATTTTGTTCATAAGAGTCACGAATAATGTCTCCTGTTTTTATTTTATTATTTACGCTTCTTTTCTTTCTTTTTCGCCTTCCAGATAACAAGTCCGGGTATAAAAATGTCTTCTCATTTTATCACTCATAACAAAAAAAATATCGGAGAAATTGAAGGGAAGGTTGAGAGAATTTAATATCTTCCGATAGAAAATATTAATTAATTCAGAAAGAAATACAATATTTTTTGGACATGCAAGCACCAAAATTCTTTTGTGTGTTGAAGCAGCCAGCTATGCCAATCATAGCCATGTTCTAGCTCCTATTAAAATATGCTTACCAAAACAGAAAAAAGCGACATTCACATTTTTAAAGTACCTTTCTCACGATCTAAAAGCAGTCATTCAGAGATAAATACTATATTTTTTGGGCATGCAAGCACCAACGTTATTTTGTGTGTTCAACCAGCCATCTATGCCAATCATAGTCATCATCTAGCTCCAAAAAAAGAGACAGACACATTTTTCATTCTTTTCTCATAACCTACGAGCAGTAAATTAGAGAGGAATACAATATTTTTGGGACATGCAGGCACCTACATTCTTTTGCAAGTTGAACCAGCCAGCTATGCCAATCATAGCCATGATTAGTTTTCATTATTGTCTACCTTAGATTCAACATTGGGGAACCAGCAAGGAATACTAGAAACTACCTGGAAAGGAAAGGGAAAATTGTAGCTTACGTTGATTAAGTTTTATTACAACAAAAACACAGTTAATTTTTTATAAATTTCGTTCTACAAGATTAGTCCCTCCACATAATATTGTAAAGTATTTTAGTAATTTTTTAAATATGTTTATGTAATGATGTATATTTTTTATAATGGAACCAATTCGATGGAAATAAATTGTTGTACTGAGGTACCAAATAAAAACAACAGTTTTATATGTATTTTTTAGCCAAATGAGTCATTTTCACTTCAATAATTCATAATTCAACGATCAAACAAGTAGCTATTATATCTAACAAAAAGGATCAAACAAGTAGCTATTATATTTAACAAAAATGATCAAACCAGTAGCTATTATATTCAACAAAAATGATCAAACAAGTAGCTATCATTTCAACAAAAATGAATAACGAGTGTGATATATATTTTAATACTTTTTATTTATCAGCAATAGTTTCCACAATAGTAAATATAAAATTATATACAAACGTTACATAGTTTAACAGTTACAAACAAGTAATTCAAATTTATATGTTTTCATTGTGAAATAGAGAATAATTAAGAAATTTTTATTTTCAAATTAAATTTCATATCTGACGATCTTTGTTTCTCTGAAACTACACTACCTCATTAAACTTCAAGTTTTGAAGGCACCACGAATTTCAAATCGGAGGATCTTGAGGAGGTTACAGCGGGACTGGCGTTACGTTTGAGGGCGGCTCCGGTTCAGCTTGAGGTTGAGCCAGACTTTTTTCATCCACGGAAAGATAACGTTCCGCCAACGCGACCCCGATAGTATTTGACTCTTCCACCACAATTACAATATGAATGATTAATAAGACATATAGGTGACAATAAATTTAACGTCATAGCGTAACTCTATCCTGTTTTATCACTACCTTAACATCATTTAATTAAAAACAGATGATGGAATATGCTTTTTATTACTAAAAACAAAGTCAATAACAGAATAAAAGCTACGTATAGCTATGATACCATTTAAATTGGACAATTATACACTCAACATATTTAATGTTTACTTATTATTATATTTACTTACTTCATATTGTGATCCAGTAAAAATCTATATCATAAAATAAAGTAGTTATGATTTATATATATATATATATATATATATATATATAAATCATTCAGATTTTAAATTGCTTTAAGATTTCAAAAATTGTACTTTTACTTTGATGAACAGTTATTATAAAAGTTAAAACTCTTACTTTGACTTGGACATCCATCCACCAATAGACTCGATGCTCGAGCTAAAATACGGATAAGATCCTCCTTGTAGCTCTTGTATCGAAGTTCTTGCAAATGAACAATGTCCATTATTTCACCCTTGGAGCAAGGCAGCTTAATAGCCATTTCACGGTAGCAGTCCACGGGAAGGGTAGCATAGCAGTTTTGGATGGAATTCTCTGGTTGGACCTCATAGGCCAAATTCTGTTTTTGAAGGAGGAGAGAAACCATTTTGGAGACTTCATTTTTAGATGATGTAGAATTCCGTTCGGACGCGGGGCGTCGCGGTGGCCGTTAGTGCAATAAAAGGGACTTGGGGGAAATCACTTTGGAGCGTATGGAGAAGCTAGTAGTCCGGGTGAAAGTAGTGTCCCCACTGAGACACACAGTTGGCCTCATCAATAACGAATCATTTGAGGGGATCCCGCGAATAAAGGCTTCGAAAGACTATTGAGCTTCTGAGAGGCAGATACTTCTCTGGAGTCACGTGTAGGAGTGTGATTTGGGGCATGAGGAGACAGAACTTTTCGTATATTTTCCACTGCCGGTCTCGGAGTCGTCTCCGATGAGATGATCTGCAGGGATTTCCAGACCGTCGAGCTTTGTGAATTTATCATATATGAGGGATGCCAGGAGGGATAGGACTACAGTGACTCTGCCCTGGACCGCGGTTGTTAACTGATAGCAGAGACTCTTTCCGCCCCCGTGGGCATAAGGACAGAGGTGACATTGTTCAAGAGGATCGCATTAATGGCTGACAGTTGATGAAGGCGAAAGCTGTGGATATCAAAGTGACTCTTGAGCTTTCCAAAGATATCGTTCGAGAAAGAGTAGTCCCTCTTTGGCATTTTATTATATCCCTGTTTACACCAGGAGCAAAGAACTTGTATACAACTTTGAAACACAGAATATAAAGAACTTAAAATAACACTGCACAACCACGTTTTTAAAATAAATATTACAACTGAATTAATGATGATAGCCTTCAGGTGCAGATGAAAGGAGTGCCCATATATGACGACATCGTTCCAGCTAGCTTCTATTATTCCTTGGGAATCAGATTCAATAAAATTATTTACTCAACACTATGTGCAAAGGGATCAACGTGGATTGACGTTTGGATCGCTCACAGCAATAACTCCATTGAAGGCGGATATAACTTCATTAATAAATAAAAATCAAAGTTGTTTATACTATGGAATGATGTGTTATGTTATCAGGATGATCATATAGAGTGTCTTGAGGGATTTAATTTGAAAAGGGCTACATGCATTTTGGGACTGAAAAATAGCTCAAAATTGCAGTCTTTGGTTTTTCATCAACATTACTCAACGTGAACATTAATTAAATAGAGTAACAAGGGCTCATGTGACATGAGCCCTTGTTACTCTATTTTAGGTGCTAGGAGAGGGGAATAAATGGGTGCGATGACCTTTTTCAGGAAGTAAGCCAATAACCTACTCAGCACATGTTTGAGTTACAGTAGCGCGAAGAAGAGTCAAAAAGGTCAACGTTTCTAATGTTTGGAATCCCTCAGAAAGAATGAGGGGGAATTAAAGTGTTGGAAAAGTAAATTCGTTTAAAATATTTATTTATCATCTAAACTAATATTGAATTTATTTCTGTATTATAGTATAATAAATTGTGAATGAAGTTTATTTGCCATCTAATATAAATTAATTACTTTCATGAATTAATGTGTAGGAACCGTTAATTCGTTTAAAATATTTTTTATCATATATAGTAGTATTAAATTTATGTCTGTATTATAGTATAATAAATTGATAAGATAATATCTTAATTATGAGGGAGACCTAAAAGCCATTCACATATCGGCAGCAGCTCGTTACATGGGGCTCTACATAAGGATTCTGTAGGTTTCAAGCTGGCAATTTGCGGGAGACATCGATCGGTACTTCCCCTCCTGCTCCGAGAGGACCTCTCCCTATCTGAAGCTTTTACTACGGCTCTACAAAAAATGATATTCCTAAATTAAATGACAACTATTATTTCCTAAATATTTTAATGATATTTTTATATCAGTTGATTTTGATTATAATTGTACTTAATTTTTTAATGCTATAATTTTTTTATTGAATTTATTTATTGTATGAATTCTAAACTATTATTTGTATTTATATATATAACATGCATTCATGTTAGATTCAATAAAGTGTAAGTAGTGATAAAAACTGGTAAAAATGTACTTAAATGATTTATTTTAAAGTGACGCCTATAACTTCTTGGATTTGTAAGAAATTTTGTAAAATTTATATCTTTAGTAAAAACTCTTTCAAATCATGTTAAAGTAAAATTTTATTAGCTTAATCATTTTAACGATATATCTTAGAAAAATCAATAAAAATTAATTAGCACTTTAATACTAATTTTTGACAAGTTTGGTGACCTGTTACAATTATTGCGGGATTTGAAATGAGAAACATAAGATTTATGAAATAATGATAAACTAAAGTATTATTATTGTTTATATGATTACATTCAAATTTTAAACTGGTCAATTGTCACAAAAAAACATAGTTAACTTCATAAGCTGACTTCGTGGAATAAAAAATATTAGTAATGGGAGTAAATGGCACGGGAGGTGATAGTCCGGGGTGCGTAGTCTGGGGGGTGGTAGTCCTGCTAGGGTTGATGATCAAAGCTCCTTCACCGAGATTTTACGATCTTCATATCCTTTGGACTGTTAGATTCATCAGGACATCATGAGACTTTTTCATAGAAATACAGGACTGAGGCGTCCAATAGCAAATTCCAAAAAGAGGAAAAAGACGGAACTCAATCACGAAGATGAGGGGTAGGGCTCCATTCATGAACACGAGGGGCAGGACTCCATTCATGAAGAGGAGGACGGGAGCCCTAGGCGAAGACGAAGGAAGAATCTCCT
>CP045896.1:0-25115 GCA_013387185.1 Caligus rogercresseyi
CTTCTGAGACCGTCTGGACTTTGTTGAAATGGAGGACACAAAGGTCCTATGTTTGGGACTAGTGAAGGCTCCTCCAATTGGCTTCAGGCAGTGCCGCTACGTAGTTGCATTTGCTCAAAACGAGCTCGGGTTTATCCTCCATTTCCTTCAAATACGACCCTAGAATGAAGTCGCTGGAGTCCCCATCCAAGAATATATCGGCGCAAAGATGACCCCAACTCCAAACCTCATTGTATTTCTTTTTGTTCAGTCCAAGTATAAAATCAACTCAACAAACCCTTTTGATTTGCAGCTCAATGATCTATTGGCCATGCCAATGCTTTTTTTAATTAAAGGGACAATCTTTAGTTTTCAATGATTGAACGCTTTTTCACTAATGAAACGTATCTGAGGCCATGAGTCAATTAAAGAGGATAAGTTTTTACCTTGAATAGTAATGTAGGTAGAGGCATGTGCTAACCCCTTCCGGACCGATGATTTCGTAGCTGCGATATAGGATGACAAAACCGCAGCTGTCGCCTATTAGACCACACATCTTTGCGAATGCCTGGTTTTGAACGATTATAGCAAGTTACATTTCTTGCAGGGCATACGTCTCGCCTATGATATGGAATGGTTCCACAGAAGAAACAGGTTTTGTTATTCTTCTTAACGACGTTTAATGCCAAGGACTCTCCTCCTCCACTTGGTCCGAAAAGTCTCTCTCCCGCATGATTGGGACATTTTTTGTTTTCGGCACCAGAGCCCACCGTTAGATCGGAATTAATAGGCTTCACTATTCTTCTGAGCGACGTCCCGGGCAGAGCTTGACGATACGCGCCGAGTCCATTGTCAGAGAGGTTTTTTCCAAAAGCCTCTGGCGATATTCGGCGAACTCAGACCCGATATGAAGGAATCTCGAACAGCATCATCCCACACGCCTTTTGCTGTTCGCGCTTTAAATCCCACAGTCCCTTCTCTTATCCTTTGTTTGCAAACCATTAAAAAATCGTCAAGAGTTCCCCTGATCTTTGGCGTCTACATTTGAGGAGAGAACGATCAAATACCTCGTTCGGGACTTTACTTAAATTGAGTTCCAATTTTTTGTCCAGGCTGACTCATAACTGTCGCAATCCTCTATGAACTCAAAATTCTGGGGCTCACGCAGGCGTTAAGGCTCGAAGTAGATTTGGGACTTTAATCCTTGTAGTCCTCCACATAATTTTCGAACATTCTCTTCCAATGCCGCCACTCTTTCATGGCATCCGCGAATTTGGACTGGTCTAAAGTCTTCGGCCTCCACGCAGCCTCCCTGATTATAAGTAACTAAAATTTTATGATATATATTTTCAAATACTTAGGGTAGGAATCACTCCTTAGCTTTTTAGTTTCTTATTATAAGACACAGCAAATACAAGCAATCAATATAACAAGAACACGTCACACAAACGTCCAGACATAACCATAACAATAATGTAAAAACTGAACACCATTCATCAGGCGGATGCGTTGAGATATCTATTAAAACCTTTTGAAAAATCTTTGGTAAATTTTGGACAACAAACTTAGACCTCCTCCTAGATGTGATCTTGGTCTTTTCAGGGCCTTCAGATAGCTCTGATGGAATAACTTGTTCAGCCAAAATTCTTCTTCCTTTATGGCTCGCTCAGCTAACCAAGGTATATAAGTCGCTTTAAAAATAATGGCGGGGACAATGATGTAATTATAGAGGTCAATCCTCTTCTGGAGGTTATTATTTCTCCAGAGTGGGATCGATCGACTGATGAGTTTTTCACATTCAGCCAATTCGATTCCGAAGCACCCGTTCCTTCCAAGTAACTCCTAAAATTTGCACACTTTTTTAACAGAGCAACCCGAGATGATCAAGTCATTTAGAGGGTTCCACTTGCCTAAGGGAAGAATAGAAGTTTTTTGTTTGTTTACCTTCAGCCCAGACCGCTTTTCAAATTTTTGAAGTGGCCCAAAATCACTTCAATTCTCTTGAGTAATTGTTCTTCAGAATTCGCTTCAATCATTAGGGTCACATCGTCAGCATATAAATCAATAATGTGCTTAGAAGACACAAAGTTCAAACCAAATCCTCCGTACTTTTTAATGATTGATTCGCTCAGTTCTACAAGCCCAGTAATGAATAAGAGTGGGGCTAAAGAGCAGCCTTGACGACAACTTTTTTGTAGGATTATAGGGTCGCTTTCTACTTCTCCCATAGAGATTGTGGAAGTACCATTTTACAGTAGGGCTCTTATAGGGTTAAAATATATTTTAGGGAGATTTTTCCTGATTGCTCTAAAATATGCCGATGCTCTATGGTGTCAAAGGCTTTGCTAAAATCGACGGCGATGATGGCTCCAAATGTATTTCTTTTAGATAAAAGTTCAATAGCGGTTCCAATGTTCCTTGAAATATCCGAAATTTTCCGGCTCTTCAGGAATCCCTTTTGTTCTTTTCCTATTTTTTTATTTAAAATGGCTCAATTTTAGAGACCAGAACACCGGAAAGAATCCTATAGCTCTCGTTGAGAACAGTAATAGGGCGCCAGTTATTTAAATCAGTCGCACAACCTTTTTGGGGGATTAAGGTAATTCGTCCTTTCGTAAGGGTTTTCGGGAGTTTTCCGTGAATCTCAAATTCAAACAAATAGGGAACGATTTCATGGTTGCATTCAGCGAAGATTTTGCCACAGATACCATCTGGCCCTGTTGCTTTTCCTTCCTTGAGCTTCTTTTTTATATGTTGTTCAATCGTACTTTTGGTAAAAATTAAGTTTTTACTCAATCTTGGACGGGGAAAATTGACTCTTTCTCCAACAAGAAGCTTTTGAAATCTTACATGAAAGAGTTTCAATATATTTTTGGGATTGGTGAGTGTTTTCCCTCGTGAATTTTTTCTTAATGATAGTTGTTGAGTGGTCCTTTTGGAAGAGGTTTTTCAATCTCCTTGATGGAGAGTTTTCTTTAATATTTTTTTATAAAAATCATCTTCGGCAATTTCCGAGACACGAAATAAATGAGTAAAATCCGACGAAATGGAACGTAAAAAGATGGAGCCATTATCAAGCATATCCTCGATGTTTTTTGGAAGGATACTTCTCTCTGTCTTTTTTGCGGATGCATTGTAACGAAGTAGACTTAACAATGTATATAAAAGATAGGCAAGCTTCTTGGGATTAAAAGAGTCTTTAAAAAGTTGAATAAAACGTTTCTTGAGCTTATCAATAAAATGATTGTCATTTAAAATACATAAAGGAACCCTAAAACGACCTTTTTGCCGGTCTTGATGAATATCGATCTCTATCAACTTATGATATGAGCTATGTTGAGGACGATAGCGAGCATTTACGATCTTAGATCGTATTGAAGAAGAAGATAATGCTAAGTCAATCCGTCAAGACTTATTTCCATATCTCCATGACACATTTTCATTCGGACTGAAAATTTTAATTACGTCATGTAGTTCAAGAGAATGAAGAAGCTTGGACAAGATTTGATAATTAGAGTGTTTCACTTTTGACCGGTATAGATCAACATTGAGATCCCCTATAACCAACAACGGATATAAATCATTTTTACTTTGATTGATTATAGCTTATAGATTTATATTCAACTATTTACTATATTCGTTAATGTCATATTGTAAAAGTGAGTATTTTTTATATTGTCATATAATAATAAGAAAAAATATATATATATATATATTTGACTTTAATATATCTCATTTCAAGTTATATGTAAGATTGTAATGTCCTATTTGTTAGATTATTAAATGCCATGGCCCATTGAGAAAAACGTTTTCATACATTTATCGATATTTCAATAGGAAAATGTACATTATATATCTTTGAGGTCATATTATTACCTCCGCCGAAGGAGGTATTGTTTTCACTGGCGTTGGTTTGTTGGTTTGTTTGTTTGTTGGTTTGTTTGTCAGCAGGATAACTCAAAAAGTACGGAACGGATTCCGATGAAACTTTGTGGAGTTGTTGGAAATGCCAAAAGCCACAAGTGATTAAATTTTGGCATCTCTGAGTGCAGAATTAAGATGCAAAATGAGCTAAATACTAATAAATATTTCAAGTTAGCCTACTCTGCCAATGGATGTCGCTGTGCTGTAAAATCGGGTGCCGGGAGCGTCTTCCTCTCGGAATTTCCGTCGAGGGGAACCCTCCCTCCCCCGTCTCTCTACGCCGCCCCAGTCGTGAAAAATCCGCCTCGGAAGGTTCATAAGGACCCGTGACGGCGGAGGTTTGCACTCTCTGAGTGTATATATGCCTCTAGTTTTATAATGTCATTACAGTCATAATCATATAATCATTTATTAATGTAAGTTTATGTGTATTTTTGTCTATTGATTGTTACTTATTAGATTTCATTGGGTTCAATCAATGAACTTAACCAAATATATTAACCAATTATATTACGTAAACCATATTATAATTAGAATCAACCAATATTTTTCATTAAAAATTACAAGATATTGTTATGTTTTGCTTTCTTTTGTCGTCTTTGGTGCAAATGAATGATGTGCTTCACCTTCTGTTGATAATTAAAATCAACATAGTAAGCATGTAAAAAAACAACGAAGATGGTCAATAAAAGCTATAAATGACAAACGAATCAATAAGATTTATATCACTTTATATCATTCTTTTTTTTCTGTTGTGCATTTGATTCTATAGAATTATATAAATAAGTATTAATTTAGAAAAAAATGAGGCTACTGATCATATGAACCCATTAAATACGAATTAGCCATTTTACAATGTATGAATAATTTTGTCATTTCATAACTATATATTTATTCTACATAATGACAAAAAAAATATCATATATCAATTTGATTTGTTTCAATATTAAAAAGATTGAATTTTAACAAAAGAATTTGGACAAAGAATTTTTAAGGAGATAAATGGCATGGTTTTGATAAAAAATAAGCTTCATGTTTTGTTTGGTTTTACTTGCTAAAATGTAAAAGTCCAATAAAATAACTAAAAGTCTTCCGAGCACAAAATTTATAGTTTCATAGCTTTTTATCGCATTTAGAAAAAGTTATTAAGGTTACGAACGAACACATAAAAAAATTCAGAAAATAGATAGAACAACTTACACTTATGTTCAATCTCGGTACAGATATAGCTTTGGATGGAATGTTAGTGCGTTAACAAGGAAAGGGCTCATTTACTAATAAACGAGGACAATCAGGGAAAAGATCGGTAGTTTCCGATTCGTTAGCAGGTTATCTCGTGGGGTTTAGAAGAAAAATCTAGGAAACTGAACTGGTTTTAGCTCTTAGAGTACATAATATAACTTGCAAAAAAATTTACTGTTCTTGGATTAGCAAAAGAAACTTATAAAGTGATCTAACACTCTGAAAGAACATAATTTCTAAAGATATAATAAAATATTTCACCTAATCATATATCTATATATAAGATAAATTATGTTTTTATGATCATATAAATATATACATATATATATATAAAGATATACAAAATACTTTAATTTTTTTTTTGAGACAATTTGGAAGAATAAATCAATGTTTATGCATTGAAATATTACAAAATATGTAGCTGGTCATGTACGTTGAAAGAATTGAAAATTTAATCACAATCTTAAACAAAAAGACATTTTTTTAATATAAACTAAAGCCTATAAACCAATGAAAATATTAATATATAATAATTATATATAAAAACTATTTTGAAGTGAATTTTATGATAATTCAGGATAAATTCAAAGATTAAATCAACTAAAAGTATATAAAAAGGTAATCTTATAATACGAATCTTACCTAGCAAAGCAATGTAAATATAATATAACTTCATAGCTGGGAATGAAGTATAGTAGAGTAAAGAAGAGTCCCTTTTTTTAGTCATAAATTCAAAACACGAGGGATATTTTCACATGAAACAACTTCTCAAGAACTGAACTCAGTGGAGGATAGTAATTATGATATTTTTCTTTATTTTAACATTTTTCGGTGAGCTGTGTTAGTTGTCATAATTTATATAGACGTATTATTATTATTATTTGCTACTTGAACAATATGCAGGATACTTTTCTTGGAAAAAAGGAAGAAAAGGGCCAGCGTTTTATCCCTTATGTGTGTACAACATATAAATGTTTTTATCCTCTGTCAAGACGGAGGTATTCTTAAGTATAAATACATTTGATATATTAGCCACCAAAACCATCAATATATATAGTGTTCTATGTATAAAATATATATATTCATTATACTTTCATTCCCAAGGTTATTTCTTCATGAGAATGTTGATAGTAATAAATCTTAGGATTTGTTGAAGTAATTTTCCCATTTGTATTTTCTATTTTTTTTTGTTACTTTTGGTGAATTATACATATATATATATTTGATACTCTCACTTTCATCTGGGAGAAATGAGACCATTAAAGGACTGTAATCGAAACCTTATAGTTGTGTAAATATATATATATATATATATATATATATATATATATATATATATATATATTATATATATATATATAATATATATATATATATATATATATATATAATATATATCTATATATATATATATATAATATATATATATATATATATATATATATATATATATATAATATATATAGTATATACCAAAGATAATAGATAATACAAGATGCGCAGAACGCAATGTTTAGATTCCTCTGATTAGAAAGAAAAACTGAAACGTCACACATGACGTCACATTATCGATTTGTTATTATTTATGGCATAAAAATATCTATATTCTCTTTCTTTTGTCTCATTATCTTTCTGTCTGTTTGATGAAAGAACAACTACTACTTTTATGGACTAGTGAAAAATATAATAATCAATCCTTTTCAGATGTTAATAAATTGGCTGAGTTTTGACCTAAAATTGAAAATCTAATGCAAATAACATATTATTCAGCCAATTTGTTTTTGCTGAAAATCATGTGAATGTAGTTACACAGAGTCATAAAAATCTTATTTTTTATATGAAATTATATACGAGGTTGTGTGGCTTCATGGATATTAGTACACCATATTATTATTTATTATTGTTATTTATTTAGAAGGTGTAGGTATTAGATATACAGGCAAATCGACTAAGTGATGACGTTACATTTTTTTGATTTTTTATTGAAAATCTCCCTCTTTGTTTACATGAGTTCTGCCCCCCCCCTGGTTATATACATATATATTTATAAATATATATTTAATAATGTTTTATAAGTATCATTTATATCATAAGTTTATCTTTACTGCAATTGCTTGAGAATTCTTCTTTTTTTAAGATGAGCCATTTTTATTTTATTATTATTTATTTATTGTATGATTAATTTTGACAATTTGAATAATGTTGGAAATGAAGAGTTAAAAAACAAATGTTTATTATCAATAATCTTTCCCGTTTACATACATTTCATTACCTTAATTATTTATCCTCTAGACTTTAGCCAGTTTTTATAATTCAAATTAACACTGGTTGCCCGTTAGCTGTTTGTTGTAGAACGAGTGAACAACATGGTTGAGGTTTGGAGTATGGGATAATATGTATATAGGATTATGTACTGAATCAAAGACTCGACATTTTATTAATACTCTTTCATCCTATCCTCAAACAAACATTAAAAATTGCTTACTTAATACTTTTATCGACTATAACTTCAGCCTTTATGTTTGTACTAAGATTTGTACCATTAACGATACTATTTGTGTATGATGGAGTTAAAATTGTATCATAACCCCCGTAAAAAATTATGTATAAAAACTTTATTTCATTATAGTTTTTTATTTTTCTAAACACAGAGTAAACGTTGACGATTTTTTAATACGTATATATACACCAAGCCTATCTGTGAGTTTTTATAATCTTTCTACACATTTAAAATAATTTATGTATGCTCCAATGGTCAACCAGATGTTGGAAAAGTATGAAACTATCTCATGAAGTTTCTCTTTCATTGTTTTTTTGGTTAATTGTAACTAAACGACAATATATCATTTATTATGTCATTATAACAAAAAAAGATATATTGTTTTGCTCAAGTAATGTTAAAATATTTAGAGTACGAATTAAAAAATAATATATATTTAAGTTGAATAGACTAAAAAACATAACAAATAAAATACAGCTTTAGGTTCAACCTAGATATATACAGGGCTTTGCCGGTAAATTGGGACTGTTTCAATGAAAAACGAAAATGACTGTAATTAGGTTATTAATTAATGTATTTGGATGAAATTTTAACAGAAGTTTAATAAGGTAACATACATTGGTATTATTATATATGCCCCCCTTTGGCCTCAATAACAGCCTCAATTCTGGTCATTAACCTCCGAGCAGCAGCCACCACATCACTGGCAGGGATTTTCTTACATTTTTTGATGATGGAGGCCTTCGGCTGGTCAACACTGCCATGAGAGTGATCGTTCACCCTTTCTTGAAGGACGCCCCAGAAAAATTAATCAAGAAGGTTTAAATCTGGGTTAATACTAGACGAGTTTTGAGCCTTCACGAATTGGGAACTTTCCTGGCCAACAAGGTCTTTGTGGTCTTGGACCCACGACATGACGCAGAGTCCTGGATGAGTACCACATTGTCCAGACAAAACTTCTCATCCATCCAAGGGAAATAACCTCCTCCAAAATGTGCACGTACTCTATAGTGTTGATCTTGAGGCCGGCTTTACGAAATGGGGGGCATGATGCTGCTGTTGCTGGCCACGGCAACAAAAACCATCACACTGGCCGGATTTTTCGTCTTGAGAAAAGAAGGACAGTAAAGGGTTAAAAGGCAATCACTCTGGAATTCTGCCTGTTGATCTGGGCGTCAAAAACGAACTTCTTCTCTTCCACAAAACAACCACTTTAGAAGCACCTTGATGTTTTAGGTGGTCAGAATCTTGGGGCACCTCTCAGCCCTGATGGCATTGGCCTTGTCTGTTAGGAAGTTTCTGGTCCTCCGGACATACGACTTCATCCCCAAGTTGTTGTTAATGGCCTTTGAGATGTGGAAACATGCACACCACGGTTCTTAGCGAGGGTGGTCATCGGAATTGTCGGATTTGCCGTAATTGACCTTTTCAGGCCAGCCAGAATGGAAGCCTCTTGGCATCACTCTCTGCTGTGGTTCTTCCTTTGCGTCTTGCCCTCCTCCTTGAAGGCCTTTAAGACCCTGAAAACTTTCAACCTGGGGAGCTTGGTGGCCTTGATGATCTCTGAAGCTGTGCGTCCGGCGCGGGCGAGAATGATGATGGCGGACCTTTTCTCTTGCTTGATGGTTCTCACTCACACCACAGTAATTCAAGTAGTGTCAAACGAAAGATAATTGTCAGTTGATTCCAATAATGTAAGATTGGCGCAAAATTCAAACCAGATGTTACTTAAATTTAACCCTGAAAACAGTCCCAATTTACCGGCAAACCCATTATATATATATATATATAATTTTCATTGACGTAACTTAATTATAAATGGCGGCGTCACTCAATTTTGAAATAAATTATATATTAACAATACAAACATTCGTTATATTACTGTTCTTATTATTTTGAATATGTACTGGCCATCTTGCAATAGCTTTCCCCGTTAAAAGTCCATTATTTGCATTAGGGAGTATTGGCAAAATCAAAATTAAATATCAAACTGGTTTCCCCCGCATAATATGCGTATCTTAAAATGAATTGATCGTAGATCTGTGTTATTGGGGCTTTGTCTTTCTCCTAAACACCCCACCTATTTAATGCGTAAAAGCCTCGTTTTGAAGCCCAACAATATTGTATTGGCACAATTGAAAATTTAGATCCCTCACACATTTTTGTTATTTCAATATTATTGAGAAAATAGATTAAGTTGTAATAAATGAATAAAAACTTTAATATATTTCTCAACAAATTGTTTCTTCTAAGATGTTTTTTATGGTTTAATAAATGAAGAATAATAATATAACATTTCTGTTGATCTTTTAAGTGTTTTCTCTAAATATACATTTTTATTATCTCGATCTTTGGTTACCACAATACACCCTAATATGCTATGACTTTTATATATACACATATGTAAAAAGTAAAAGTTTTATTCATACATATTTTTCAAAATGATAAATGGTTTTTATTTGTATATTGATGCAGGGAAATGTATAATTCCCTTAGTTTGTTTGATGTTCAAATTGCATGTACAACAACAAGCTCCATTTAAATAAATGTGTCATGTTCTTTTTCTGTTGATTTATGACTGGGCCCATTCAACTGAATAAAACTATGTGTTTTGTTTACTTATGAAAGTAACCGAGAATGCATTAAAAAACTCAATGAAATAAAATATATATCAAAATATGTATAAATATTTTGATTTACATATGATACCAAGTCAGTTTTAGTACATTTTTCTGCAGGCAATTACGTATCATACATAAAGTGAGTATGTTTCGATATTAGTTATCACAACTATGTATATTTTTTTCCTCATTTGAAAACCAAATTTACTGGGGTTTCTCTTAGAAGGGATGATCCATTTAAAGCGTTAAAGTAAAGTAGCGCATGAAAGGAAAAAGTAAACAAAAAAAATTGGCCCAAATTTTGTAATTTCCTTTAAAGTTAGATGTCGTTGTCCATGAAATTACGTCACAATCCTATTTAAAACCGGTCTAAAGGATTAAATTTGATGATTTGAAATATATCAAATAACTACAAGATAAAAAACGTCTCCAATATAAATAATAAAAGGACTTTGTTATTTTTTTCAAAGAGCTCTAGCATAAAAGCGCCCCTTACAGACTTAAGAAGAACTAATATTAAGTCCAATTTTTTTGGGGGAAAAGGAAGAATTTTATGTTATGCATGCGCTACTTTACTTTAACGCTTTAGATCCATTTATTACAAAAATAATGATTTATTCTTTAGGAGCATAGAAGCAAATATAATTGATAAACAAATAGGAGCAGAGAGACATGGAAAATCTGTTGCAGATTAAGAAGTTGATTGAATATTAGAAGCTATTAAGAAGGGTAATTAAAGGATGCAACAACTATTATCTTTAATTTGATGCCCATACATCTTCCATGGCATTGAGTGAAGTGATGCATTATATAATAATGTCAAGTATTTCTTTATTGTCATTAACAAACCTTTTCTTTCTACCAATCATGTTGGAGAAAAATGTCCCAGTTTATTATCCTTTCATAAAATTAGGAATTACATTTGGTCCTTCGGCCTTGATCCTAATGTTGTGATGGAAATGGTCCAACAATTGAAATTACAGTCAGAAAATCAGTGGTTTTCAAGTACTTTCCTTCTTAAAAATTGACGAAATTAGGAATCGGTGCCACATGCAACGTTAGAGAATACAGGCAACATAATCTTCATTGATGCTAAGAATGGCTAAAATGAAAAAGGAAAGAGCCTACAAGGAAAAAAATTCACTTGTGAAGTGGAAAGATAAGAAGCTTAAATAGCCTCAATAAATATCACATTCTAAAAGCCATCAGATGGAATAAGGTCAAAGGAAAACATAATGTCGAAATGCCAATTTTTTTATAAAATATGTTCATAGGCGGTGTTTAAGTTTTTAACCAGAACCTATCTTATGATAGAGTGAAAATTTGTTCTAAAACATCGGGATAGCCAATTTTTGCATGGAGGGTAAATGCTCAAACCGTTTGTCCAAGGAGATATATCAAAATGAAAAAAACATATTGGGAACAATAATAAAGTTTCAAAATGTACATTTTTGGGTATTTCCAATAAAAATGACTATTTCAAAACCTAAATTACTCGTTGAATTGTTAGAAAATTGCATTGAAATTAAGGACATTAGACGCAATCGAATGGCGAAATTTTTTTATACATATTTGTACTAAATACTTTTGTAGCCATTGAGCTACACTTCCCATTATTCGATTTCGTTTAAAACTTTCACAAGATGATCTCTATTTACTAAAGTAAAATCCTAGGGGAGCCCGACTCTCAAATCCGAAAAACGTGAAATATGAATCACCCTAAGGATATATATATATATATAGGATATAGAATACTAATGAATAATTAAATATAAATATATAATATATATGATATTGATATTTAAAAGAAAGAGATCATATATTTAAAGGATTCCAGATGAAGGTCTTCTCTTACCCCACCCATGATGATGGTCGTCGATGTGTGTTAGTCATGTACATATCTAACATTTGCAAGACTACTACCCCCTTAATTTGGAATATCCATATCTTATCTTGCAAGAGGAAAAAACTTGTAACTACATTTTTAGATTTCAACAAACCTCTGTGGTATATAGTAAGACAGTTAATTTATTTAAAAATGATAATTTATTAATTTAGACAGGACCTGTATCCATATAATACTAATTGGCCCTGATAGGAATGAACTTAAAAAAACCTCATTGATGGAGCATTCCATTTCAGGTGGCTAGTATTCCTTGATGGAGAAAAGGGACATATTTCAATCCTTCCAGAAGGATATCTCCTTATTCTTGCACTCCCTATAGCTCATCCCATTTCCAGTGCCTTAAAGTAGGAGAGTCTGGACGCAGGAATGGGACAATTCAGCGCCGCTGATTCAGCACTGGTCGATTCAGCGCCGGCCGATTCAGCACTGGCCATTCAGCGCCAGCCGATTCAGTGCCAGCCTCAATGACTTTGATTTAAAAAAATTCAGACCTTTTTTCAAATAAAATTATGTTTTCTGTAGCAGTACAATTGGTCAAACCTGGCACAAGATAATTGTCTTGCAGAAGTATTCAACAACAATGAGGTATTGGGGTTTCAAACCCACCTAGATTGGTAAAAATACGAGTAAAGAAACCCTCAATTGCCATTTTGTGCACTTGGGTCCTCGGGTCCCGCCAGCCACAACAATGTGTATTGGGTTTCAAACCCATTGCAAATTGTAAAAATACGAGTAAGGAACCCCTCAAATGCCCTTTTGCGCACCTTAAGTTCTCGGGTCCCGCCAGCCGCAACAGTGTAGTATTGGGGTTTTAATCCCAGTGCTATTGGTAAAAATACAAGTAAGGAACCCTCAAATGCCATTTTATGCACCTTTGGTCCTCGGGTTCCGCCGACCACAACAATTGTGTATTGGGGTTTCAAACCCATCGCAAATTGTAAAAATACGAGTAAGGTTCCTTACACGTATTTTTACAATTGCGGAGGGTTTGAACCACAATACCCCATTGATGCGGCTGGCGGGACCTGAGGACAAAAGGTGCATAAAATGGCATTTGAGGGGTTCCTTACTCATATTTTTACAATTTGTAATGAGTTTGAAACCCCAATACACCATTGTTGTGGCTGGCAGGACCCGAGGACTTAAGGGGCGCAAAATGGTATTTGAGGAGTTCCTTACTTGTATTTTTACATTTTGCGATGGGTTTGAAACCCCAATACATCATTGTTGTGGCCGGCGGGACCCGAGGACCCAAGGTGCTCAAAATAGAATTTACAATACCCCATTGTTGTTGAATACTTCTGCAAGACAATTATCTTTTGCCAGGTTTGACCAATTGTACTGCTACAGAAAACATAATTTTCTTTGAAAAAAGGTCTGAATTTTTTAAATCAAAGTCGTTAAGGCTGGCGCTGAATCGGCCGGCACTGAATTGGCGGTGCTGAATCGGCGGCGCTGAGTCGGTGGCGCTGAATTGTCCCATTCCCATAAATTCATATCATTAGTCATGTGTCCAGAATCTCCTACTCTAGGGCATTCCCATTTCAACACAAGCAGACAGTTTAATCGAAATAAGAAAAGAAAACTGTCAGTCTTCGTTGCATGAACTCTCATTCTTAAAGTTATGAGTTTGTTATTTAGGTACGATAGGTGATAGGATGAAAGATACCTTAGATGTTGAACGATCGCATATATATATATATATACCCATATAACCCAATAGACCAAAAAATACTTTATAATAATTCAATTTTTAGATCCATGAAGTTTTATTTTTCATTTCTCAAGTATATATTCATCTTTGAAGTTCATGGGAAATCAATCCATCTAAGTGCCGTTTATCAAGAATAAAATTTCTTTCATCTTCCTTCACTTTAAATTAAATTTTCAAAAAGCATGTTTGAAAAAAAAATTAGATTATGTTTGTATTTCACTTTCTTTTTCTTCACGAGATAAATTTATGCAAGGTCATACATAATACAGTAGGAAGAACTATAATATATAAAGCGGGTTGAAAACAGCATGAAGTTTGCAAAATATGTTTTGGGAAAGTTTGATGAGAGTAATTATGAGCCACAGGAATATATTAATTAAGGGAGTGAGTTAAGGCGTGTTCAACTCTCAATGTTGAGGGCAGTGGTGGTTAGACTTCGAGAGGAGAAGATGCAGATTTGTCAACCTCATCTAAGGTCCTTTAGAATAATTTACACGCTACATTGCTTATATATTTCCACACGAATGCAATTCTATCGAACCAAAAAGGAGGAAAATGTTATTTATTCAGAAAAAGTTATACGTTTTAGTAATATAAATATATATTATAAAAGATCAGGAAAAAAACAGGACACTTTTTTCGCCGGGACCCGGACCGGGCCGGGACTTAAATTTTACAAGCCAGGCCGGGCCAAAACCGGGCCGGGACTTCGGTACATTTTCGTTCCTTTGTCATTCTGAAAGTGAGTGACGATGACGTTTTTTTAGAAAACAATTTCCAAAAAAAAGTGATAACGGTTTTTTTAGAAAAGAGATTCCACCAAAAAAGTGACGACGTTTTTTAAGAAAACAATTTCCAAAGAAAGTGACGACGTTTTTTTAAGAAAACAATTTCCAAAAAAAAAATGACGACATTTTTTAGAAAATAATTTCCTAAAAAAGTCCCGTCCCGGTGATTTTTAGACACCGGGCCGGACACTAAAAAAACAGGAGGAAAATGTTATTTATTCAGAAAAGTTATGCGTTTCAGTAAATATATATTATATAATAATCCATCCATAGATTATAAAAAAATCTACTTGATACGACCAAATCCATTCATCATAAAAACACAATATTTAACAATCATCACAATTTTATCAAAAAATATTTTTAATAAAAAAGCGTTCAATGGAAAGAGATAAGGTAACTTCTTTTTTGTAGTTAATCTGTGAGTTAAAAAAAATCCTGTGAGTAAAGAAATAGGCCTGTCGGTTTTTTTAAAGTTATGTTTCATTAAAAACGTAAAGTACTTGCATTTTTTCGTATGCTTCTAAAAATATAATTTGGGATATTTGAGAGACAATTTATATTTTGCACCAAATTATTTTAAATGACATCTATATTAAGGACTGAGAGACAATTGAATGATGAAGAAAAAATTGCCTCATAAGTTTACTTCATATCTTTTGGGTCCGTTGAGGAGGCACTTTCCAAGTAGCTTTATTATTATTGTTTGATAAGTATATATTTTTAAATTTAATTGTGAAATCGGGGTTTCCAGTACATTTATTAATATTCGGCGTCGTGAATACTCGACGCTCAATAAATTTTTTGGGCATGTTATATATTATATTGAGGTAGATATTAGGGGTATTACATTAAAAGAATACCTGTCGTATTTTTATGAAAGGGAGAAAAATGATTTTGCAGAACTACTTTTTCGGTTGATCAAAGAAATGTTCCTCCGTTTAGTTCAACCTTCCAGCGAGGTGATACGAAGAAGAAGGACTTGTTCCAGATGCAGTTGCTCCTGAATTAATGCACTCTCTTCGGTCCTTGTGAATTCTTCATAGGGATGAGTGAAGCTTAGCGTGGGATGCAGACGCGATGATGAAGGGATGCATTTCAATACAATGTGTTTCACCAAGGTTTCATTGAAGTTGGTGCCGTCCCTCGTAATTTCGTTAATAAGATCACATGCCTTCGCTTTTTTGGCCCAATCAAACTTTCTTTCAATTCGAAGGAAATATCCAGTTGGTCGTAAAAAATGTAAATAATGGCAGTTCCACAAAAACATGATTGATATCAAGTTTTTCATTTTTAGGGGTCAACAATGTACAAGGAGGTCCCATGGAAATAATACTCTCAGCCTTAAATATATTTGAGAGTAACTTTATTAGGGTCTCTTATCTATCACGACAACTCTAGAACTACCGTTCTTTCTTTTTCTTCCTCAAGAAAAAAAGGGACAGGTCCGGATATGCCTGTATAAATTGACATTGTATTTAGAAAAACTATTTTTACATAAGTATAACTCTAAGTTAAAAGTGCACAACATATATATTATGGTTGTTCTTATTTTTCAAATGTTTGAAATGTTAGCAACATTGTGGATTTTCTGTTTCTTGGTGATAAAAGAAGACGACATACAAAGTTTGAACAAAATCGGTCAACATTACGAGGTCGCGCAACGAGGTCAAAGTTTTAAAAATTTAGTAAAAATATAGTTTTCCGCAAATTTCTTCAAAATGGTGGACGTTACAGACTTCAATAATAATTATTAATTTAAAGGAAATCTAATTTACTACCAGACGTATGTTTGATGTTTTTTTATAAAGTTTTCAGTAAAAACAAAGCAAGAAATGGAGTGTGTATTGTTAGCTTATTTCATAGCTTTTTTGTATCAATTAACTTCACTCGCCTGTAGAAGATGACTTGTTGCTTCAGAGTAAAATAGTACTTTTAAGTTTAGTAAAACTTTAGATGATAAATCCAAAAATGACCTTGGTTGCATTCTATCAATTCAGAATTCAGTACAATCTGAGTTTACATCATATGATTCAGAGCCTGTATTGACCTATAAGAAATCGATTATGAAAAAAATAAATAATAATGTGTTTCTTAGATTTGCGTCAAGGTATCCTCTCAAAATTTTACTTTGTCTCTGACGCATTTATAATCCATTATATGCGTCATTTTGTACGCGAGATATGCTTTTTATGTACATATAACTCTCTACTTATTAAATTGACATGATTTAGTATAAAAAAGAAGGGAGAGAAGTGAGGCAAAATACTCCCTACCTTCTTTTTCTCTTTCTATCCAGGTAACACTAACAGCAGTACCAGATGGTAATGTATATTCTCATATCAAAAGATCAATTTTTGGGGGAGAGTACGTATTTGCTTATATCTCTTAAAGTATAGCGTTTTTTAGAACACAAAATATATCAAATGAAAGCTTGGTTAACCAGCTTTAATATTTTGGTATACTAAATCATGTCAATTTAATAAGTAGAGAGTTATATGTACATAAAAAAAGCCTATCTCGCGTACAAAATGACGCATATAATGGATTATAATGCGTCAGAGACAAAGTAAAATTTTGAGAGGATACCTTGACGCACATCTAAGAAACACATTATTATTTATTTTTTTCATAATCGATTTCTTATAGGTCAATACAGGCTCTGAATCATATGATGTAAACTCAGATTGTACTGAATTCTGAATTGATAGAATGCAACCAAGGTCATTTTTGGATTTATCATCTAAAGTTTTACTAAACTTAAAAGTACTATTTTACTCTGAAGCGAACAAGTCATCTTCTACAGGCGAGTGAAGTTAATTGATACAAAAAAGCTATGAAATAAGCTAACAATACACACTCCCTTTCTTGCTTTGTTTTTACTGAAAACTTTGTTTTATTAAAAAACATCAAACATACGTCTGGTAGTAAATTAGATTTCCTTTAAATTAATAATTATTATTGAAGTCTGTAACGTCCACCATTTTGAAGAAATTTGCGGAAAACTATATTTTTACTAAATTTTTAAAACTTTGACCTCGTTGCGCGACCTCGTAATGTTGACCGATTTTGTTCAAACTTTGTATGTCGTCTTCTTTTATCACCAAGAAACAGAAAATCCACAATGTTGCTAACATTTCAAACATTTGAAAAATAAGAACAACCCTAATATATATATATGTTACGGACAATTTGAAAAATCGGTCATTTGCAAATTGCCCGGGCATTTTGTAAAATGCCCGCTCCTTCGGTCATTTTGCAAATTACCCGGGCAATATGATAAAACAGAAAATCACAACTCCTTCGGGCATTTTGCAAATTGCCCGGGCAATTTAAAAAACGAAAATCGTGATAACTAAATTATGTTTTTTAAAGACAACAAAGGAACAAAGAATTGGTATAAAAAATTCTATTTCTGCGTCATACCAATAATAAACGTAAAAACGCATTTTACACATTTTGGCGGAATGCACAGAGGCCTTGGAAATACGTGTTATGACACGGTATCTATTAAGAAATATAATGTCTCGTTTGGAACATTCTTTCTACCCTTTATTTATTTCGGCTCAAACCAAGAGGATATTAACTTTATATTTTAAAAGTATTTTACATCCTCTATAAGTTTAGAAGCACCCAAAGTCCCTTAACCAGGAATCTTTTATACCATATTGAGGAATTGACCCCCCCCCCCCCCGTAATAGGTATATGTTTTAAAATTAAAGTTAATTATACATATTTCTTTGTTTCATTGTTCTTATTTTGAGAAAATGCGTCATACCAATAATAAACGTAAAAACGCATTTTCTCACAATAAGAACAATGAAACAAAGAAATATGTATAAATATTTTTAATGAACGTAAAAACGCATTTTTCACAATAAGAACAATGAAACAAAAAATATGTATAAATGATTACATTTCTGCGTCATACCAATAATAAACGTAAAAACGCATTTTCTCATAATAAGAACAATGAAACAAAGAAATATGTATAAATAATTTTAATGAACGTAAAAACGCATTTTTTCACAATAAGAACAATGAAACAAAGAAATATGTATAAATAATTACATTTCTGCGTCATAACAATAATAAATGCGCGTAAGTTATGGGTACATAACCATTAATGTTAAGTTCAGTTTAATCAACACTATTAGATCGAGAACTCACGACATGAATCATCCAAAACGTGAAATTTACTATTCAAAACTTGAGGAACTACTTCAAAAGAAGGCGAACAACACTTCCATATTGGATAAGGAAACATACGGGAAAATACTGGCCTTTCTTAAGAAATATGAAGTCGACAACCAATCAACCTTAACCCAAATAGAACATGCATGGAAAAACAGGTATCAACTTATTCTTCAAAATGGAGTTCATAAAATTGCAAGAAGAGGGCATACAACACTGGTTGTTCCGAAAGAAAATTTATTCGAAGTCATCAATGAGACCCATATGAAATTGGGTCATGCTGGACGCAATATAATGATTCAGGAGCTCCAAAAAAACTACTGTAATGTTACACGAGAAACATAATGCTTTTTCTTGAACTATGCGAGAGTTGTCAACTTAAGCAAAAAAAAAGTAAAGAAAGGCATTGTTGTGAATCAATTGTATCTCAACAGATGAACTCGCGCTGTCAAGTTGATTTGATTGATATGCAAAGCCAGGCAGATCGCGAGTATCGTATATAATGGTTTACCAGGATCATTTAACGAAGTTTGTGTGTTTACGTCCCTTAAAAACAAAAACAGTGAGGAAGTAGCGAATCACCTCTGCATATCTTCAGCGATAAAGGTTGCCCCACAAATTCTTCAAAGTGACAATGGAGGGAGAGAGTTTGCTATAAGATTGTATTGGAACTCGTTCACATGTGGCCAGAATGTACCGACATCACAAAAATGCTTTATCTGTGAACTTCCATGCCATTCTGAACAACCTTGTAGTACTATCATCGTAGAAGCTCATGGGCATGAACAAATAAAATGCACTCATTGCCAAAATGATGAAGATCGCCAAGGAGAAAGACACGGAGCATCAAAACATCAACAAAATCAAGCTAAAAGGATGATGGACCTATCTTCAAAGCGCTTTCATTCTGTTGATGTGGGACAGTGTGTGCAAGTCCCTGTTCCAGGAATAGATCGTGGAAAGACGGATCCTCGAAACGTCTTGGCCGTTGTTCTAGATGTAACTGAAGCTGGACTTTACCGATTGGGCACAACTAACGGGATTCTAAAGCAGCTTTATTCACGAAACCAATTTAACCCTACTAAGAATTCATTTATCAACATTGAAGATGTCCCAAAAAGTAAGGAGGTGACGCTACGGCAAACCGCATCAGTTCTCTCCGAAGGAAATGGGCAAGGTTTTCAGAAATGCAATTGTAAAAACTATAACAGTTGTGACACCAATAGGTGTAATTGCAAGAAAAAAGGATTTTTGTGCAATAGCAAATGCCATGATAATGCTTCTTGTAAAAATAAATAATAACTTTTTAATATATTTTGAATTCATTTGTTTTTCTTGTTGATAAGTATATATTTTGTTTGTGTCTTTTTTTTTTTGTGCCTGAAGAAAGTAAAGAAACCTATTTAGTACCAATATGAAAATTGTGTTCGTCAAATAAATTAATAACTATTGTTAAAAAATTGTCTAATTTATTTCACAAGTTTAAAGTTGCAGTCTATGGTTTTTAATAGTGTTTATATCTTTCAAATATAAAACCAACAGTACACCATCAATCAACATCAAATGGAACAAATAACCAAAAAAACAAGCATATAATAAATAAATAATGGTACTCTGAAACAAACTAATTACATTCTTAATAAATTAAAAATGGCATACATTAGCATCCAGATAGTTAATTATTTAAAACATATACCTATTACGGGGGGGGGGGGGTCAATTCCTCAATATGGTATAAAAGATTGCTGGTTAAGGGACTTTGGGTGCTTCTAAACTTATAGAGGATGTAAAATACTTTTAATAATATAAAGTTAATATCCTCTTGGTTTGAGCCGAAATAAATAAAGGGTAGAAAGAATGTTCCAAACGAGACATTATATTTCTTAAATAGATACCGTGTCATAACACGTATTTCCAAGGACTCTGTGCATTCTGCCAAAAATGTGTAAAATGCGATTTTACGTTTATTATTGGTATGACGCAGAAATACAATTTTTTATACCAATTTCTTTGTTCCTTTGTTGTCTTTAAAAAACATAACTTAGTTATCACGATTTTCGTTTTTTAAATTGCCCGGGCAATTTGCAAAATGCCCGAAGGAGTTGTGATTCTCTGTTTTATCATATTGCCCGGGTAATTTGCAAAATGACCGAAGGAGCGGGCATTTTACAAAATGCCCGGGCAATTTGCAAAATGACCGATTTTTCAAATTGTCCGTAACATATATATATATATATATATAGAGGTATATATATATATTAGGGGTATTATGAAACCTAATATTAAGATATCAAAATTTATCCCCCGCGAAAGTTGCGTCATAAAAACTAAATGATCGTAGAAAATGGATTTTGGTTTGACCCCCCCCCCTTAACCCCCACCCAACCCATTGCGTTCAAAGATTTCGTTATGAAGCAAAAAAGTTTGTTATTACTATTGAAAAAAAATTTAGTTTTAAAAATTTAGTTATGATCCATTTATGACTTTGTTATTTTTTCAAATTTTCGTCAAATAATATTTAATGCCAATAAATGAAAATAAGTGCTGACGCACCAACCATTTTTTTAAATAACGGCTCCTACTAGGGGTCTTTTATAGTTCAAGAAGGAAAAAAGAAAAAGGGGTACTTATGTTGATGTTTTTAAGTTATTTTTTAAATACATTTGCTTTTCACATCTAATTTCATACAGTAACTCCCTCACATGGTTGAAGAATAGAAATATATGACGTTGATATATCCATAACTTTTGATAGGCCTCCGTTACTAGTTTTACAGCTCTTTCCATGATGTGAATAACAAGGATACTTCTAAATTTTAAAGGATGTTCTTTTGCTTTTATAAGATCTTCTCAGGCACAATGAGAAGAAACAGCCAAATTTATATTGGACCAGTCGATAAGATTTAAAAAAATCTTAGAATACAAACTGAGAGTTTTGGGTAGTTGAAAATTATTTGTTTTTTAATATTCTTTTTGCAAACAAAACTTTTTCCAGGGCAAATATTATGTTTCCATTATTTATCGGTTAGGCCTTCTAGCAATATATTTTCAGGGTTGGCAAAAAAGTGTTTCTCTTGAGTACTTTTTCTATTGAAGGACAAAATTTCATCAATCTCTTGTAATAAAGTTATGGCGAATTGAAAATGCTTTGAGCCTTCAATAAAAAGAGGGATTTAACTTGGTTTGAAAACCATATAGGAGCGTAAAAATTAATATAAATTTACAAGTTTTATGTGAGACTCACATGGACTTTTTTGTGAAATATAGGACTTAAAATTCTGTGGCTTTGGTAAGACATTTGCCTCATGTAATGCTCCTGGAGACCTGTAGCAAAAGCTTGAATTCGAAAAATATTCCTATTTGTATTCTATGTAATTCGTATAAATATTTTTATTGAGCTTAAAGAATCCAGTAGACTTAGATTTAAGTATTTTACTTTTCATACAAGTATATATATATATATAACTATATAGATATTATATATATCTATATATATATATATATATAGAGAGAGAGAGAGAGAGAGATAGGAGAGAGAGGGAGGGAGGAGGAGAGAGAGAGGTATATATATATACTACATTCATTTTAATGAAAAGATTCCTCTGTAACCCTAAGTATTTCACGTTTATGAATAAAAGGACTTTGTTCATACGATAAAAAAACTCAAAAGGTGTTTGGTGTTTAAGGAGCACGACATAAACAAGTAATATTAAAATGCACTCTTATGAGAAACGATGTCTAGGCATTTTCGAAATAAAAGAATTTTCTCATATTATCATAAAAAGAAAATATGTATAAAAAATAATATTTAATAAAGGCATTCATTCTTTCGGGATTTATTAAAAAATCATTGAGCGTTTGTATTGTAGACTAACTAAAAAATAATAAGTTAGGTATTTAAAAGGTTTAATATTTGTCAACAAAACAAGGACTACCAAAAAATGTATTCTATTTTTTTATATAAACTAAGCAATGGTTAACATTCAATTTTTCTCAAATCTATCAAGGGAATACTTCGCCTCATTATTAAACTACTTATTTACTGTTCCCAATAACAAAGAGATTACAGTGAATGTCGGGTATCTCATACACTTAAACTAATGAAAACTTAAGATCGATCAGGATTCTCAGGTAGCTTAAATATTATTTATTTAAAATTTAAAATTTTGTATCCACCTTTTTAGCCTCCATACAAGAATTATTAGAAAGGCTCCCCTATTTTTACGTCAAGTTTACAGTAGATATTGTGCGGCAGAATTGTAATAAAAAATATTATTTTAAAAATCTTCTTGATCCAAAGAAACTAAAAATCATTGCACTGTCCAAAAGAATATTTAAATTCCCTTGATTTAGTCCACGAACCACTATTTAACAAAGGTAAATTCTCCTTTCCCTTGAAGAGAGCTGCTATAAGGCATCAAGTGTCGGTATCCTGGCTTTAAGGATGTCTTTTGGACATGACCCGAAGAAGAAGTGACCAAAATTGCAACAAGTACTTGGAATAATTAGACCTTCCAAGGAACTTGGAAAATCACGCATAATGTGCTCTGTGTCAAAGGTTTGCGATGGAAATAAATTTACAGCGCAGTTCCAAGTTTCTTTGGTGTATATTCTATTATAGACCATGCAAAAACTGTGACTATTGTATAATAGTACTGTCCATGCTTTTGCCGAAGCCCAGTTCTTGACCATCTTGAGGCGAGTTTGTCACTCTAAACGTCAAAGGGGTCACAAATAAAATCGTGCCTTCTCTACTTCTATTTGGGCTAAACTCAAATCCCGAATGTGCTACAAAAACCCATGCTTTAGATTTCTCAATCAAGTTGCAGAAAAGTAAATATTGCATAGAGGTTAACACTCTATGAACGTGTTTGGCGTTTTTTCCGAGGATTGAGGGCCATTTTTTTTTTTATTGCAAACGAAGCTCGATACTCGAGTTTATCTATAAAGATACCAAAAGTGGGCTCTTCGTCATGGAATTTGCGGTGATTTAGTGCGGTTTATCCTTCTTGTTTTCAAAAACCATTTACGGTTAGAGGTTTAAAAATTACAAAAACTATTAGGCATATCCCCTTCATGTTTGTATTTTCTTGAGTTCCCTGTGTTATAATAATAATGCTCTCATGTTTCCCAATCTTCAATCTTGCCGCCTGGATATCCTGCAGTTGCCAGTGGAGATCTCTTCAATCTTTGGGTTAAGGGAAACCGAAACTAGGTGGCAATCGTCACATGTGACATCACCGACACCATGAGGATGATATGAAAGCTTCCAAGGACTATGGGTGGGAAGGGCCAAATGCTTTTTGTACTTGTTTTTGCTGTTTTTAGAAATTTTAAAAATTGATAATTCTTTTTTGTAGGTGCCTACAATCGTTGTGAGGTTTGTATTATTTAGATAGATTTGTTAGTAGAGTTGGCTTAGTTTAGGGTCTCAATTTAAACTATAAGGTTTATTTATATATAATAGTATATGTAACTACCCTAAACGATATAAAGTCTCTTAAAAAAAAGAAATGATTTTCATCAGACAGATCAAAATTATACTTCAAAACTACAAAATTTAATAAAATAAACCGTTAAAAGCAAATATTTTAACACCAAAAAATCTTTGTGAGCAAATAAAGTCACAAAACCTACCTCATTAATACTCAAAGTAAAACGTTACAATAAACATAATTACTTTTTTACAATGATAAATCTTTATATCATATACTTAAAAAGTATTTTGTCCAAGAGTGTTAATAGAATAGCTTAACCTTTATTTTTAAAAAACATTGAAAGTTGCATATGGTCCATAGAGATGTTTGGAAATAGGTTGATCAATATATGAACAAAGTTAAATTAAACTTTTGTATATAATTACTTAAAGAAAACAAAGTTAAAATTAACTTTTACTTTGAGAGACCTAAGGAAATCATTAACTTGTGGCAAAAACACTTCTTTTCCCTCGGTTTCAATTTATACGTACTCAGTAAAAATATAAGTTTGTTAATAAACGCATTCTACCTACCATAGGTGTTTGCTTAACTTTATACTAACTATATAATTGTAAGTAAACTCTAGCACTCTGTAATTTCATGTAGTAGAAGCTTACCGAAGTGCTAAAATTATTGAATATATAAAAAAAAATGCAGGGCTATAACAAATCTTACGAATATATATTATTCCAGATGCCAAACGTTCATTTAACTGACACGGCGTCCAAATAATCTTACTTTGCTTGTAAAACAAATCTATTCGATAAAATC
>CP045896.1:25215-63145 GCA_013387185.1 Caligus rogercresseyi
TTTACTTATATATAATATTTTTTTTTTTTTCTTGGCCCAATGGGCATATATTATCAACAGGTTCATTTTATACAATAAAGAGGTTCTTAAAATTAACTTTCAAAGATAAAAAACATGTCAATCACAAAAATATTATCAAATAAGACATAGAATTATTTATCAAAGAAAAAAAGACAATCTATAAGTGTAATAAGATATTTGAGTGTAAACTAGCTACTGGGAGGATTCCTGACAGGTCGTTGTCGTTGATGGTACGCAATTTGTATATTATAAATTGGATTTTGGTGATGACGGCGTCGCATTTGGCATTCGAGGAAGTTGAGAGGAAGTCCTCTTCACTGATGGTGGTGTTAAAACTTCCTTCGATGATACGACGGACAGCTTGGTATGTTTCATTTAGAGCTGGGCACTTCCATAATAAGTGATCCGTGGTTTCGGGCTGACCTTTGCAGAAGAAGCAATTTTGGCGTGTGTCGTTGAAAATTTTTGCAGCCACCTCTAAAGAACCAGTGAGTACACGGTATTTAAACCATTTTTCCGACGATGTTAATAAATTGCTTCTTACTGCCGCAATACATTCACTTGTACTCCTCGCGATCCCGCGTCTTCTTAAATATCCTTCGTAAGGTGCTAGGGTAGGGACAATAGATGATTTTCTAAGCTCCCTTGTTGATACGGTTGATAGTTTGAGACGATAAGGTAGGAGTGGCCGTTGAATTACGCTTGGCCTGCCAATTTGGTGTAGCAAGAAATTATGAGCAAGTTTGTTAATTAATGAAGAAGAATTGATAACGTCGCCGGCTATTTGAGCGTTAAGGGTTCTTGGAGTATGAGAGTTTAGACTCTCGACAACAGGCTTCTCCCATCCTAAAAGCGACTCATATCTTTCGATTATGTCTTTAGAACCGTTGGAGAATTGTTGCATACGAGCCGAGTGTTTTGAGACTATTTGTAAATTTTTTGAAAGACCATTACAGGGATGTTCGTCGTATTCGCTTTCGTAGATTTTTAAAAAGTGATTAAAGTGGATACTCCAAAAATGATTTTTTTCCCATAACTTTCGTATCCAATAACTGTTAAGAGACTGCCACAAAATCTTGAAATTTATAACACCCAATCCTCCCACTTTTATTGGGTTATGAATTCGATTAAAGGATATGTTTTTCTTTTTGTTCAGTACAAGTAAAGACGTTTCAATAGTCATGATGTGTTCTAGTATAGCTTGGTTAAAAGGGGTGACTCGTAGTAAATGTATAACACTTGGGACGACGTAGGAATTCCATGCCTGAATTCGATTCCAAACATTTAAATTAAGATTTTGAAGAAATAACATTTACGTTTTAGTTTCATTAAAATCATTTCACAGTTCAGTATTGAGCTGTTTGGGACCCGAGTATATTTAGATCGTCAGAGAGTTTTAGGAGTGGCCAGGCTTTTTCTATAATGCCTTTATAAGGGCTTATCAGTTCCGTCTTCTCTATGTTCATCCTTAGCCCAGAACATCTTGAAAAATTGTCTAGAATGTTAAAAGTTCTTTTCATGGAAATAAGGGTTTGCAGCGGGTTGCCGGAATAAACCATTGTGAGGTCGTCGGCGTAGCACAAGCATTTTAGTGTCTCTGCAGACGAACAAAACCCGCGAATTTCTTCGTCGAAGTGTATTCTTTGCAGTAAATTATCGACGCATAGGACGAAAAGTATTCCAGCCATTGGGTCACCTTGTCGAACGCCTCTTTTGTTATGGAAATAAGACTTTCGGTTCCCGTATTCAATTAAGGTTCTTGTTTTGGCAAGGGAGACACTAACCATCCGAATTATGAAATCTCCAAACCCTTTGCTATAAAGGGTTTGGATGATAAAATTATGAGATATGGTATCGAATGCTTTGGCAAAGTCAATTGCCATAAACGATGAGTTAAAATCATAGTCAAAAATTGTCTGAAGTGTAAAAGGAACAATGTCCATGAGTTTGTTCTTTAAAAAACCGTATTGTGATCCGTGAAGTATTTTATTTAAAACTTTTTCCATTCGATTGGCCACGACATAGGAGTAGATTTTATAAATAGCGTTTTGCATTGTAAGAGGACGAAGATTTTTTAAAAACGTTGGATCTTTATTTTTTTAGGTATTAAAACAATTTTTCCATCTGAAGCAAACTCGGGAAAATAACCAACAGCTAAAACTTTTTCGTAAAAACTGAGTAAAAGGGGCGCTAAATAATGAATATATTTTTTATAAAATTCGAAGGTTAGGCCAGTTGGACCTGGTGACTTGTTAATCTTTGTATTTTTTAAGATGGCAAATTTCACTTCATCAATGGTAAGATGTGTTTCAATATGGTCATTATCCTTGCGGGAAATGTGAAGATTATTGTCCATGGGGCATCTTAAACTTTGGCAGAAGTCGGCGTTTGACGTTTCGCATCGAGTACACAGTATAGAAGCCGTACAATTGAAGCAGCTATAAAGCTTCGTGAAATAGGAGCTAATTTCGGTGCATACGAAGTCTGGGTGGCTTGATATTTTTCCGCTACTTGTAGTGAGTGAAATATTTTTTGCATTATGCTTTTTGTTGTCCAACTTCATACATTGAAGCCTCGAGTTAGATAGGTCCGAAATTGCTTCAATTTTGTGTTTCACTCTCTGCATGAGATCTGCTTTTCGGTATAGTTGGTCCAACTTAAACTGCTTTTCTTGTTTTGATATATTCTCTTCATGTATATTCTGAATTTCGTAGATCAACTTGCGTTTCTCTTCTGCTTTTTTGGCGCCAGCGCTCCTACATGTTCCCCTCACTTTTTGAATCATCTTCTCAATTTCGATAAAAATGTCATTTCCGTTTTTAAAGTTTGACTTTGCTTTTTCAATTATGTTTATGATTTTTGAGTTTACTATTGGGTCGTTTAGTAGGTCGGAATTTAGTTTCCAGCTTCTTTTATGCTTAATATTCTTTTTGGTAATGTTAAAAGCGGCATAGAGACCATGATGGTCTGAAATACCAGTGTCAACCACTTTGTATGAGTTTAATGAACTACTAAGGAAGCCCTTAAATAATATGAGGTCAATCCTAGAAGATATTGGACGTAAATATTTGTCTCTAGAGAAGAAAGTGTGACTGTAGTCTTCAAAGACGTCTCCGGCTTCAAGAAACCCATAGGACGAAATTAAAGATGTAAGGGCCCGTCGTAGCACGAGGGTTGGAGCTTGGAACATTACGACAAGAGTCCCTTCCAGGTTTTAATTTTACATTAAAATCGCCAGCAATAATGGTAGCCTTGTTAGTAATAATTGAAGTTAGTTTTCGAGAAAAAAAGTCTTCATCATCGTTGTTGGGTCCGTAGACGCCAATTATGTCAAAGCAAGAATTCGATGTAATGCAATTTAGTTTGATGATATTACCATCAGAACTGCAAAATTCCATACGTGGTTGAAATGTTGCTTTAATAAGCGCCACTACTCCACGCTTTGGATGAACAAGACTTGAGTCGTAGGATGAAAAAGATTCATAGCCAGTGGGCAGGGAGAAATGTCTGTCTAGGCAACATCTCGTGTCACTTAGAAGCACAATGTCGGGAAACTCAAGGTACTTTAATAATCTAGACAAACCATATTTCTTTTTATTGATTGGAGGGAGTTAACGTTTAAGGAAAAAATTGTAGTCATCATTGTTTAAATAATTTTTGAGGCTGTGAAGTGTTCTTTTTCGGAGTCTGTGATTCCGATGCAGGTCTTTTCTTAGTAAAGGAGGACGACCTTGATCGTGAGTGTAAAATATTATCTATACAAATCCCTGGAGGTGGTTTTCTGGACTTTCTTGGTTCCACATGAGTATGTCTGTTTTTTTTCATTTAAATTAGTGGCTTCACATGGCCTATTGGTGTTTGAAAACACCATTTACTTATATATTATTTTTATATATTTTATATAACATCTAAACAATAAGGGGAAAAAAAAATATAAACAAAATATGAGTAAAATTACCCACAAAGATATATTTTCTACAGTTAGAAAAAGTCCAAAGATATCAAGATCCTTTTTGCATTAATTCGCGAGTTATTATAAAAGTGAGTTTGATATCACAAATGATATCATGGTCGTTCTAGTTTTAAATATCCAAAGACTTTCCATCATATCATCGACTTTAACAATGATCTGAGTATTATCAGAAAAAATATTTTATTTTGTACAGAAAAAGGTTTTATTTACTAAATTGTCATATCAAAAGGTGTGATAAGACTAAACAAAATACATAATTTTTTTGAGCAGCTGTATAAAAACAAAAAATGAACGAAAGTATATTTCTAATTTTCAGTTGAAATGAAATTGTCATTGTAGAAAAATTACGAAATAATGTATTTCTAGTACAAAAAGTATTTCTATTGCAAAAAACGTACATCTAGTATTAAAACGTAACTATATTTATAAAAACGATGATTTCGTTTTATAATATACAGGCAAATGTATAGAAAATTCATTGATCCAAATGGTACGAATCTTATAATATCTACTACCAGTTTCCAGAATTTTTTTCTCTTCAGCAGGGTCTTTATTTTATTCAATAATATATACGACATACACATATATATATATATATATTAATAAAATTCCAGACATTTTATTGATCAGTTCGATATCTTCCTTTGTTCTGAGTAGAGGGTGACAGCTTCAATAATTATAACAATACTTGTTTTTCCGTAGCAAGGCTTTTATTTAGTAATATTAATATAAAAAGGAAACTATTGTCAATAATGGGCAATTTTAGTTGTTAAAACTTTTTTGAGTTTTCATAAATAATTCTTCATGGTAATTCTTAAATTAGCATTTCTCTTTCATTTAAAAATAATATCATTTGTTGAAAGGAGTCCCTTTTTCAATATATGTTTTTTGGCTTTCCATTACCATTAGAACTTGTCTTTTCTAGTCATGTTTGCTGTCAAAGTCAATAATTAAATTTTAAAATAGTAAAAAGTATAGTTAACTAAAATGTCATCTTTTGCAGATCCTAGGGTTGTATATTTAAGTACATTTGATTAAATACGAGTATATATATATATATAAATATATATATATATATGTATATATAATATCCAGGCTCGTCAGTACTTTGATTTAGTATAAGGTAGTTAATTCTTTAATTATACATTGATTTGAATTAAAATAAAAACTGACTAGGCTCTGTATTTTTACAACATTCTAGTTAAGTTTCTCCCTCTCTCCTTCTAATATTGGAAACATTTACAAATATGACAAGGATGTGGTGCACCTTGGTGCACTTTATTCGCTATAACCTATGTATAAGAAGACTCGCAACCTCTCCTTTGTTTAGATGAGTCGTGTTTTTTTTGCCTCTTATTAAAAAAAAGGAATATTAGTGTTATTTACTGAAATTAATGGACTTTCTGCCTGTCTCAGACCCGAAACCGGGATTACTGTACATCGCCCCACCACATTTTGTTATGAAAGGTTGCGTGATTGAAAAAACGCAAAAGCACGCAGGGGGTCCAATAGTAGTACATGCTAGATTGTTTTTTTCTGAGGAAGATAGGGTTAGGAAGTGGCCCTTTTTATATAGAGTGTAGTGTACGTATAGGGCAATTGCAGTCTAATGATAGTTTTACATGGGGTTGAGGCCGTTGGGCCCAAAGGTGGGCCGCGTAGGTTCCAGCCGTAGGCCGGGACCTAGTGGCCGCTTGGGCCCAGCGTGCCTCAGCCCCATGTAAAACGGTCATTAGGCGCGATGACTAACACGTGTCCCTAGAACGTAGTGTATAAAAACACGATTATTAATAACATTATCTTAATTCACATGCTGCTTAGTCAATATTCAATAATAAAAATATCATAATACTGTTGGTCTTCTGTGTTTTCCCTCACGAAACCTTTCAAAAAGGCACTGGGGCCCGATTTACAGGATTACCCCCGAAACCTTCGAGGGAGAGGCTATCATCGGTGCTAGTGAACCCAAAATCGAAGAGGGAACCCCAAAACAGGTATCTCGGAGTCGGATCTCCTTATCAGGAAGACCTGATGTCGGAAGGGTCGCGTTCTGTGACGAAAACGGTGGATCAATACTCCATGGAGGATGTTAACCGAGTTGTTGAGGATCCAGAAGACAAATGGATGCCCCTACAACGACGAATCCTTCGGGATACGCCCAGCCAGCCATGGATGTAGCAGGGGATTGCAGTATCACTCGGCCCAGAGCAACTAAGGATGATGTTTTCTCAACTGATCTGGACGACTCAGCCTTGGATGACTTTAATTCCCAAGCCAATGCCTCGATGAGGATCCAGCAGCTGAGAAAGTAAAGGTCACGTATGCTGATAAGGTCAAAGAGAACACACCACTGCCCTTTCTCCTTTATATTCATTTAGGTAGAGATGAGCGGAGGTATATTCTAAAAGAATCTTTTGTTTTTTTGTTATCGAGGTCCAAGGCCTTCTCTTCAATCCTATACAGGTTTGATGGCCCCAAAGGTCTAATGCACGTTCTGGACAAGGAGGGACGGCTGCAGCATTGAGTTTGCTCCTCATAAAACATAAATTTATCTTCTACAGGAAGAAGAAAGCCCCCACAATAAAGAACCACCAAGACTCAGCTCATGATCGGGGGCAACGCCAAAAAAAGGATGTTGCAGTCTTCACCGTCAACGTTGGGGGCGTTGAGGTGCACCCATCTGACGGAATTAAGTTTCTTGGGGTAAAATTTGACACCGGCTTCACAACAGCACCCCACAACATCAACGTCGCAAAGGCAGCAGCAAAACGGGCGGCACTCATCTCGAGGTTGGCCGTGCACTTACCAAGAGGAAAATATCTACGGCAGCTGGCCAAGGATTGATGATTGGTAAGATATCTTATGCTGCCGCGGCTGTGACAATTCCTAGATTCAATAGTGAGTGCAAGGGGCCAAATGCCGCGCACAGGGCTGTGCAAGTCGCCATAAATGACTCCGCCAGGAGCATCGTTGGATGTAGAAGACAGGATCACATCCACATCGGGGATCTCCTTGAGAGAGCAGGCCTTCCCTCCCTCAACGAGGTGGCCGTCAAGGCGGTGGCCATGGAGACTTGGAAATACTTTTACTCTAACGACGGGATCGGCGGTGCCAGGAACCCGGTTGGTGATTTCGTCTTCCCCATCCCGAGGAGGCCCATGAGGTCCACGACTCCAGTGACGTACCCACTTTGGAGGGAGACAGCTACTTTTGCATGAAACGCAATATCAGTGTGGAACTTGTCTAAGGCCTTGAGGTCGGCCACTACCCTCCACACTGCCAGGACCGCAGCTAGGGCCATTGGACGCTGCGCCCAATGGCCCTAGCTGCGGTCAATTCTGAATGGGCATTTTGTTTTATTTGTTTTTATTTTTTATTTTATATAAGTTTATAATTTTATTGTTTTTATTATTTATTTTTTAGACTAGTTACTAATGTAACTAATGTGCCCCATGGCAAATATATACTCAATTACACACACCTGCGTATGAATGATATTAACATTTGTTTACCTAATGTTGTTAAATACTTAGTTGTAATTCTGGATTCTGGACTCAACTTCGGCCTTCACATCACATCCAAGCTCAGCCAATCCAAAAAAACTACTGATGGCTTGCAACAACACCATCGAGAAGACCTGGGAGTCGACTCCAAGGGCAATGAGATGAGTACCGGAAGAAACTGGAACATTTCCAACAGCTTGGTATGACAAGAACAAACTTTATCTATCGTAGTACACCTACGAAAGGACTTGAGGTAATCTTTGATTTTCCTCCTCTAGATTTGTATATCAAAATTAGGACTAGAAAGGCGCTTTTGAATATGAACATCACGCCACATGGATGGGAGAGTATTGGGTCTAAGCCTGGTCAAATTCTTGAAGAGTGGCACGCAAATATAAAGTTGGGAACGTTATCTTGTATTAACAGATACTTTTTTACGAGTTTAAAAATTAATTGTAAGAAAACATTTTTCATTAATTATGATAGCTTCTCTTAAGGTGAAGTATTGAACGCCAGTAATGGTATTCAATGCTACACTGATTGTGGCAAAATTGCTAACAAAATCGGGTGGGGCTATCATTTGTACAATTCTTTATTGTTTAAAATAAACTCAGATGATAAACTCAATGGCGAATCCACTGTATTTCAAGCTGAAGTTTGGGCTTTCTTAAAAGCAGCCCTCTTACTATTAACAAACAAATTTTCAAACCAAAAAATTGACTTTTATGTCGACAACCAAGCAGCTCTTGTATCTTTGTACTCGGTTGTTGTAGGGTCTCGTACAGTGAACAATTACATCAATTTGTTGAATGCACTTGAACGTGTAAACCATTCCAACCTTCATTGGGCTAAAGCCAACGTAGGTTCGCCAGGAAATGAGAAAGCGACCGACATGCAAAAGCTGGATCAATATCAAATCTATTAAGGGATATTTCTATTCCAGATTATTTTATGTCGGACCTGACAAGGAGGTTTCATAGGGAATGGGCCTCCCGATGGACACAAGATAGCTCCTGCAGACAAAAAAAACTATGGCTTCCAAAGCCATACCTTAATGCATCGAGACAATTGATTTATCTTAGTTGTGAATTTCTATTTATTCTATTACATATAATAACAGGTCATAACTTTCTTAGATATCATCAGTCATTGTCGAACAAATTTTTCACTCGTGAGTCTTGTTTTTATCGCTAGAGAGATGAGATGTCTTATCACTTTTTGACGGAGTTTTATGAGAATGATGGATCAGAAAATGATTTAACCAACATCCTCCAGAGCCAAGCAGATCCCAGCAATTCTTAAGAATTGTAACATTGGTTACCTCTTTGGCCTCCTGAGGTAGAATGAGACATCAACATGGTTAAAGTGGTTGTGTGCTCTAGGAAATGGACTCAAATCGTTAATTGGATTCCGCCCTAGATCCAAAACTCGACTGCAATTCGTACTCTTGAATCCTACCCTTAAACAAACAAACAAAGTCTTATGTATAAAGGATCACTAAAGAGGATAATAAACGGAGGTCTTGGTCTCTACCGTAATTTGTCGTAAGAAAAAAAGAAGAAGTAAGGAAAAAAGTTATGCACTTAAGCATGTCTTCAATTGCAGTTGTTGAGGTGTGAACATCAATTCAGACAGATGAACGTCATCCTTAAGAAAACAAATTTTGTCTTATCAAACACATTATTTACCAATCAGGGACTCCTCCATTATTACCTCCGCCGAAGGAGGTATTGTTTTCACTGGCGTTTGTTGGTTTGTTAGTTTGTTGGTTTGTTGGTTTGTCAGCAGGATAACTCAAAAAGTACTGAACGGATTTGGATGAAATTTTGTGGAGTTGTTGGAAATGCGAAAAGGAAGAAGTGATTAAATTTTGGCATCTCTGAGTGCAGAATTAAGGCGCCAAATGAGCTAAATACTACTAAATTTGCCAAGTTAGCCTACTCTGCCAATAGATGTCGTTTTGCTGTGAAATTGGGTGCCGGGAGCGTCTTCCTCTCGGAATTTCCGTCTAGGGGAACCCTCCCCCGTCTCTCTACGCCTCCCCAGTTGTGAAAAATCCGCCTCAGAAGGCTCATGACGGCGGAGGTTTGCACTCTCTGAGTGTATATATGCCTCTAGTTACCTATTCATTTCAATTTAATAAAACAACTCATTGTACTCTGAGAAATAATGAATTTATGCCGATAGATGGATCATCACTGTGGGAAAAATACATATGATTTTTTTTGAATTGTAGAGAGTCTGCGAGAACATTATCCTTTTTATTACCTCTAGTCACTACCTAGATGAAAATGTATAAAACCTTGTTTTCCATGATACCCTCTACTCCACAAAGCCCTATTATACAGCTTATTTTGCCCCTTGTGTATTATATCTAACTCTCACTTTTACTACAGCTACCATTATAGCACTTTAATTAATTTCAAGTGTGCTTCAAGAATAAAAAAAGTGAAAAATATTTGTTGTACACTTATATATATATATATATATATATATATATATATATATATATATATATATATATATATATATATATATATATATATATATATATATATATATATATATATATATATATGAAAGTTCACATACTAAACCAAGTTTTTTTCTTTTCTTTTACAACCTCTTTTTCTCTCTTTGTCATCACTGCAAAAATACTGCTACTGCTGCTGCGTCTATTAAATAGTCCTTTGGCTAAAAAGCGTTGAGAGAAGAAAAAGTGACTTAGTTTAACTTTTCTTACCAAGAAATAAAGAGAAGATTGTATTTGTGGGGGGATAAAAAGTTATACTACAATAAAACAATTATATAATTAAGTGAACAATAAAACAGTTTATTCATTTAAAAAAGCTCTTAAAAGAAGATTCTTTAAAGGCAGAGGAAAACTATATAAATAAATTACCGTTGAAATCACTAGCCTGGGAGCAATGAGTAGGGACAATTGACATAAATGATAATAATCAAATAAGCTATTCATTTGTTCAGGTAAGTTTGTAGTAAGAAGTAGTCAGCTTTTTAATCCTTAACTGATTTGAATAAGAAAATATCAAAACATAATAATAAAAAGATTTTATATGATCAATAAATCGGCAAAGATAGTATTTAATTTGTTATAATATTTAACATTTTTTATTGTATGTCCGTAATAAATTAAAAAGTTATCTACATAAGGGAGACTATTTATTATCTTCAACAAATGAAAGTTTTTATCCCTTTTTATTTATTGCAGTATTTACTTTGTTAGTATATTTAATCAACTGGGATATAACTTTTATTTTGATTGAAGTATTTATGAGAATAAAAATATGATAATATTTTACATGTCTGCACAAAGGATAAATAAGTTTTGTTCATAGGCAAGATCTAACCAACAACAGTAATCCTAAAGTAGTATTTATATTAATCGAAAAACGATAAATAAACTAGAGGCATATATACACTCAGAGAGTGCAAACCTCTGCCGTCACGGGGTCCTTATGAGCCTTCCGAGGCGGATTTTTCACGACTGGGGTGGCGTAGAGGGACGGGGGAGGGTTCCCTCGACGGAAATTTCGAGAGGAAGACGCTCCCGGCACCCGATTTCACAGCACAGCAAAATCAATTGGCAGAGTAGGCTAACTTGAAATATTTATTAGTATTTAGCTCATTTTGCATCTTAATTCTGCACTCAGAGATGCCAAAATTTAATCACTTGTTTCTTTTGGCATTTCAAACAATTCCACAAAGTTTCATCCGAATCCGTTCCGTACTTTTTGAGTTATCCTGCTGACAAAACAAACCAACCAACAAACCAACGCCAGTGAAAACAATACCTCCTTCGGCGGAGGTAATAACAATTATTTAAACAAAAATATAAGAAAACATTAAAATAATTTAAAAACAAACATATTAATAAAAAATATATCTCTAATATTTTTTTTAATATAAAGAGGCGATTGGGATGATACAAGAAAGGTTGTCGTTTTTAACTGTTTGCATTTTACGAGGTATGATCAAAAAGTATCCGACTTTTGGTCATAAAACAAACGTTTATTATGATACAAGTATTTAATGCTAATCCCCTTCAAAGTAGTCCCCTTGGGCTGCCACACACTTCTCCCAACGCTTCTGCCACTGTTGAAAGCATCGCTGGAAGTCCTCCTTCGGTATGGCTCTCAGATGGTCTGTCGCATTCTGCATAATTTCTTCTCTGGTCTGAAATCTGGTCCCTTTTAGTGGCATTTTCAGCTTTGGGAAAAGCTAAAAATCGCAGGGAGCCATGTCAGGAGAGTAGGGAGGTTGACGAACCACTGGTGTGCTGTGTTTTGTCAAGAAGTTCCGAATTAAATGGGAAGAATGTGCTGGAGCGTTATCATGATGGAGCTTCCAACTGCCTGTTGCCCACAGATCCGGGCGCTTGCGCCTCACTGCGTCACGAAGGCGACGCAGAACCTCTTGGTAGTACTCCTTGGTGATTGTAGTACCGTGTGGTGCGTACTCGTGATGTACTAAGCCACTGGAGTCAAAAAAGGCAGTAAGCATGACCTTGACATTGCTGCGAACTTGCCTTGCTTTTTTGGGCCTCGGGGATGAAGGATGCTTCCACTGTGTTGACTGGCGCTTGGTTTCTGGGTCATACCCATAAACCCATGACTCGTCACCTGTAATCACTGTGTTCATAAAGTCGGGATCACTGTTCACAGTTTCCAGCATGCTTTGTGCGATCTCCAGACGAAGGTGTTTTTGCTCAAATGTTAGCAGCTTTGGTACAAATTTTGTTGAGACTCTCCTGAGGCCCAAGTCGTCAGTCAAAATTGATTGAATGGAACCAAAACTAATATTCACCTCGTCTACAAGTTCTCTGATCGTGATTCGGCGGTTCTGCATCACCAGGTTCCTCACTTGATCAATGATGGCATCGTTTTTCGATGTTGAGGGCCTCCCTGAGCGTGGTTAACTTTCAACTGACAAGCGGCCATCTTTGAAGCGGTTGTACCACTCCTTTATCTGTGTGGTGCCCATCGCTTCATTTCCAAACACTTTTTTATTCTTGCGAATTGTTTCCACTTGCGAATCACCAAGATTAAAACAAAATTTTATGCAATAACGCTGTTCGACTTTTTCTGACATTTTAAAGAAAATAAAATCCGACGACACTCACTTGCACCTGTTCAATCATGAATGGCCTGACGCCGACTGACTTGTATTGGAGCTGTAGAAAAAAATGAGCATGCGCAGTAGTCATGCTCCCAACCACACAGCAAGTCCCGCCCCCATAGCTGTGTTCGTTTGACCAATAAAAATTAAGGTCGGATACATTTTGATCACACCTCGTATATAATATGTTGTGAACTTAAATTATGACGGCATCACATTTGGCATTCTTTGTGAATGTAGAAAGTCTTCCTCAGAAGTTTTGGTTTTGAAGAGGTTTTCTAGTGAGATTTGGAGGGCTTGGTAAGTCTCTGTTAATGTAGAGCATTTCCAAAGGAACTGCTCTGTGGTTTCCGGGGGTATTTTACAAAGAAACAGTTCTTTCGATTGTATTTAAAAAATTGTTTGCCACATCCAGCAAACCGGTCAAAAGTCGATATTTGAACCATATCTCTGAGGATGTAAGAATATATTATTCACAGCAGCGACATAATTACTTATACTTCTTTGTATCCCATGTCTCATTAAGTAGGCTTCAAAAGGTACTATTGTCGAGACTGTGGAAGCATTGCGTAAAATCTTTGTGGATAAAATGGAGATCTTGATCCTGAAGGGTAAAAATGGACGATTCACTCGAGAAAGACTCCCGAAAACACTAGTAAAATACTTATGTGCAAGTCTTTTTAAAAGTTTCGATGAATGAATAACATCGCTTGCAATGTGAGCATTCAAAGTTTCTGGGATCGATACATTTAGGCAATTTAAAAGAGGATTTCCCCAAGCTAAGGACGTTTCACATGTTTTGATGCACTCTGTTGAGCTATTACAAAATTCTCTTATTCTTCCAGACAACATAGAGAAAGTGGGTAAAACTTTTGATAGTCCGTGATAGGGGGATTCGATAATTATCACTACTATTAATGCACCAAAAGCTTTGCATGGCAAAGAAGCACCATCCTATACCACTTTGAAAACTTAGTTCAAGGAATTCAATCGCTCAAATACGAATATATGTCTTCATATGTACCCATTTTCCTCCTCTGTTTGACAGAAAAAAAGTTTTGAAAGAAGAAATGATTTATATATGTATTTCAACAACCTTTATAAAGACAAGACTTGATTCCATCAAAAGACTGTGATAAATGAACCATTTATATTTGCATTCCCTCATTGCAGTGCACAAAATGTGCATCACACAGACGCTTGTTTTTAAAATGCACATATTTATTTCTTGAGAGGCCCTCCAGCTTATGAAATGAAAGCCAATGAATCCAATACCAAATTAAGTTATCGATTGGAAAATATTTTATGAGCATTTTAAATAGAATATCGTACACTCTAAGAACTATATATGATACTGAGCTAAAAAAGGGGTTTAGATTATCGTTGCCTACAAATTATATTTTTTTTGTACCTCAGTACACACACGACTTTATTTTATCTTTTATTAATTTAATTAAATTTTCATTTTTGCAATTACTATAAGCTTTAAACAACTGTTGTTTTACATTCTGAGGATGCAAATAATATTGAAGAATTTTAATTAGTTGTTTTCCATTTGAAAACATTTTATTGATATTTAAAAAGCTCAACACAAAAATACAAACCTATAATGAATTATTCTGACAAAGAAACTGTATGGTCATGGACGTATGGACCGAAGAGGAGTCATTGAAGGAAACTTTGATTCTGGAGGAATTCGGAAAAAAGGTCATGGAATTGAATTTGTCCTTCTGCTCCTTGGATTCTGAATCTCCGGGGGTTTCCTCAGTTCCTCCAAAAGGACTTCTTCGAGTAAATGAGTCCTTAAAGCCTCCTCGTCTCCTGATGGAGTCTTCTCTGGCCGAATTCGTTCCTGGAAACAAGGATTTGATTGTTTCTATAAGTCAAACAATATGGACACTATAGAGATAAGTGAACAACGCGGTTACTTACACACATGCCTTGATTTGTTACTCCAACAACTTCTTTCCACAAAAGTCAACAATCACACTCCAATCTTCGGTGAGGACGGTTGCATTGAAGAGATAAGAAATATTTTCCTTCGAAGAACACCGATGATCAAGAGGAGATATAATTTCTTCAATTGCAACCAAAATCCTGGAGAAACGTTTTCTGAATGGTATTTACGCCTACAATTAGAAGAACAAGAAGCAGAGCTCGAAAATATTAATGTAGATTATCTATATACATTAAGAATAATTACCGGTATAGAAGACAAGCAACTTCGTGAGGAGTTTCTCCGGAAAGAAGAACCCACCGAGAGGAGTTGGTCAGGATTGCGACTTCGTGGGAGTCAGCTGAGTGTGTCCGGGATGCTCTGACGGGCGGAGCATCTCTGTAAATAAACTGTCCACCTACAAGAAAAATAAGGGACACAATTTCACTAAGTCTGATGTCCATAAATCAAATAAAAGACAGTCTTCTCTATGCTTTAGCTGTGGAGAAAGTGACCATATTCGTCCCTCGTGCCCTTTCAGAATAATACGTGTACGATTTGTCTAAGGATGGGCATATTCATTCAATTTGTCATCGTCTCAAAACTAACAATCCAGAGTCCAACCCACAGACTTCAAAATATATTCTAACTCCCGCTCAATACATATATCAGGCATCTACGTGAATAACACATGGTCTTCAAACCATTCGACTCCTCGGGTGTCACTCAGGATTTACCCAAATGAGGGAAGAGCATTTCAAATGAACGCACTTCCAGACACAGGAGCACATGAGTCCCTCATCTCGAAAGACTTGGTGGACCGCTACGGGCTCAAAATATATACGACAAACTTAGTCAATATACGAGCTGCTAATAAAACTGGACTTGCCTGCTATGGTTCTACCCAATTCATCATCTCTCTCGAAGAAAATTTGGAAAAGAAGACGTCTGTTTTAGCCTATGTCACTCCAGACCTTGAAGACGAATTATTAGTGTCCTGGCATGCCTTGATTGGACTTTAGATCATCTCTAAGGATTTTCCTCGACTTCAAAAACATCAAGCCGTCTCTAAGGTACGTGGGGTACAATTTACAGACATCTGCAATGTACAAAAGCTGGCGAAAGAATTTCCAAAAGTATTTAAAAGCTCTGACATTTGCTCCCAATGTAAGGGCAACCTATGAAAATACATCTTAAAGAAAAACTTATAATCAAGCCAGTCCATTTTCCACTCCACGAACGTCCCTTTAGCTTATCGTGAAAAACTAAAAAAGGAATTAGGATATGGTTCGTTCAAAAATTATAGAACCTGTAGATATACCCACTGAATGGGTCAGCCTTCACTAGTGGTCCCCAAGCTGATGGCTCTTCATTCGGCTCGTTGTAGATTATACAGGGCTAAATAAGTTTGTTTCTCGTCCTGAACACCCATTTCCTTCACCAAATGAACTTTCATCCTGATACTTCCAAGTTCAAAGTTTTTGCAACTTTGGACGCTATAAAAGGATATTGGCAAATTCAGCTGGAGAAAAGTCAAGTTATTTGACTACTTTCCTAACCTTTTCGGGAGGTTTCGTTATTGCCGTGCCCTAATGGGCCAAATGCTTCAGGGGATGAATTTTGCCGTCGAATGACGAGGCTTTACATGGACTCCTGAATTTAAAAATTGTGGATGATATTTTAATATTTGCAGAAACTGAATACCAATTGACGTGTTAGAAAGATGTCTCACCCATATATTACGCTTTTTTAAATAATGGGTCATTTATTTAAAAATCATACATAAAATAATATATACAATAATAAATAAAAAAGCAAGAGGGGTTGTGATAAAAAAATCATAAATAAACATGTAGTTTAAAATTAACCCTCTGAGGCAAGACCCATCACATCATTAAAACATCATAATCTACATTATATATAGTGGAAGTGAGTACACGAAATACAGGAATAAAAAAATTGTAAATAGTATATAAGCACATCCTTTATTGCACGGCTCCCTCGATGATGTCATTTGAAGTCCTCTTATATCTTCTTACAATGAGTCTCAAACGAGAGTAAAAATGACAGGACCACTGAGGAAAAACTTTGACGATATCCGCGGCGAAGTCCCATAACGTCACTTTCTTAGAATGTGGAATCTTGAGGGCAAAGGCTCCATATCTTGCAGCCGCAGAAATAAATATTTTTTAAACGACTCATTACGAATGAGTGTATTGGAGGTTAAACACTCAGCGATGTGAGCTTTAGCGCTAGCAAGTGCAAAACTCAGAGCCTTGGACTCAGGAGATGCAGTCGCTGCCCTCAGAGGATTACCAAATAGGATATAGGCCGATAAAACTTAGCCTCATTTTCAGAGCTGTATAAATGACTTATGTTATGGGTGACGAAAGCACGAAGATATAACAGGGCATGGCAATCAGCGAAAGCGTGAATGATCGAATTATAGACTTTTCCCCAGTCCTTACAAAGAAAGTTGAAAAAGATGCAACCGGTAGAGATTTGAAATTGTGCGGTGAATTTTTGCTATCCTTAACGTTGGTTGATTCCAAAATTATTTTTTCCCATCTTTGCAGAAGATTTAGGTCTTGAATAAAAAACCGGCAGATTTTCTTAGCGTCCTCGTCGGGTCCGGTCTTGTACTTAATTTAATATGCCAAGGAGTAGGGGATGTATGAAGCCTAGCTGCTCTAAGAAGTGGGAAGTAAAATTTTCCCGCTCTAAGACCACAGTCTACATCTTTTTTAAATCGTGGATGGTGAAAGTTTCTGTTCTAAAGGCGTCTAATTCCAAGCTCTGGGGAGTTGCATGTTGCCCAAAAAGGCCCTTTTCTTGGAGTTATGATGAATAATGTCTACAGTAGAGGAAAAGTCGTAGGTTGGCGTAAGACTCCATAATATTCTTTGACATGAAGCCCATATCGGAGAATTTTTTAATAGCACATTGGAGGCTAGGGTACCCATCATTAAAATGGAGTAAATATGGCTATTAGAGACTGTTGACCTCCACTCCTGCTCTGGGTTGCACGAAAGATCGATGAAATTTTCTTGTAGATTTTTGGCAACACTTTGGAAAGTTGCACCAAGCCTCCTCCGAGTTGTTTTTTAGATCTCTTCAGGGATGGAAGATAACTTTTGTGGAAGAGTTTCTGGAGCCAAGAGTCCTCTTCCTCTATCACCCAAAGGGCAATTTTGGGTAAAGCGTTTGCGAAGTAGAGAACTGAGGGAACTAATTTAACATTGTAAAAATCAATTCTTGTTTGAAGATTGTATTTTCTCCACTCCATTAGACTTGTTCTAATTAAGTTGGCCAAACTATTTTATTTGAATCCGAATCTCCACTGCGTTTCACTCAATACCGAGTATGTTTAGACTGTTCCTCACTGGGCAACCCATAATATGTGTATTGTCTTTCGGGCACCACTGTCCCAAAGGGAGGATAGCAGTTTTCTTGCAGTTGATTTCCAGTCCAGAGTGTTTCTTAAATTTTTAAAAAAGGAGATTAGAATGGCCACTCTATTACACACCTGAAGCTCAGAGTTTCCTTCCACATAAAGTGTGACATCATCTGCGTAAATGTCAAGAAGATGCTTGAATTTTCCGAAATTGATTCCAAAGCCCGAATATTTGTATTTCAATCTCTGAGCAAATTCTTCAATTGCAGCCACGAACAGAAGAGGGGCTAAGGGACATCCCTGTCTACAACCGCGCTTAAGATGGATTGGCGGACTCTCGAGACCCTCCAAAGTAATGGTCGAAGTTCCATTAAGTAAAAGAGCTCGGACTGGGTTGAAGAAACGGGAAGGAAGTAATCGCTTTATTGCACGAAGAATACACCGATGATAGAGAGTATCGAAGCCTTTCTAAAGTCAATGGCTATAATTGCGCCAAATCTTTTATTCGAGTCCACCAAATCTATTGCGCACTGTAAGTTCCGAGCTATATCGGAGATTTTCAAAAAGCCTTTCTGGTGACATCCAATTTTTTTATTAAGCAGAGGCTCCATTTGCTTAGCAATTACTCCAGCCAGAATCCTGTACGATTCATTTAAAACCGTGATAGGCCTCCAGTCCCCAATCTCAATTGCCTTCACTGTTTTGGGAATCAAAACAATACGACCCTTAGACACATCTTTTGGTATTTCACCACTTTTTCCATTTCTCTGCCCACTTTTAAAAGAAAAGGTATACACTCTTCTCCAAATATTTTAAAGAACTGACCACCAATCCCGGCAGGACCTATGGCTTTATTTCCTTTAAATACTTAAAAATATACTCATGTACATTATCCTTTGTAAAGAGTGCACAGTAGGTTCCCTTCTTTCTACTGGGAAGTCTGGGGCCTCTGACTCCGACAAGGGACTGAAACGATTCATTAAAAGCTTGAAGGATATCTTTAGTGTTGGTTAAAATCTTGCCATTGTATAAAATCTTTTTCAGTTTTAGAGTTTTGTCATCGTCCTGCTTTATACGTTTCAGGCGTTGGGCATGACTGTTTTCTTTTAAAACTTTACTTCTCATGTCCTCCTCGCAAACTTCGGCCAATCTTAAAGTGTTAATTATATCAGAGGTGTAGCTCCTTAAAAAGATAGAACCATTATCTAAAACGTCGTCCACATCCCTTTGGAACTTTTCACGAGCAGATTTTGAGTCGAAGGCAAATTTTTTAGTGGTTAAAATAATCATACTGTTAAAATGCCTCATGACTTTTGAGGCTGACAATTTAGGCTTAAAATCACGAATTAATGTATTTCTCATGCGGCTCTGAAATTCATCGTCGTTTAAAATCCACTTTTGCAATCTAAATGATTGAACATGAGAATAGTTACGGAAATCTATATCTAAAAGCTTATGGTCTGAACTCGGTTCCGGTCTATAATGAGCTTTCACAACTATTATGTATAAATAAGGGGAAGCAAAAGCGAGGTCCAATCTTGAAGTCAGTGCTCCTCTCCTCCAGGACACAGTTTCCTCCGGAGATTTGATCCTCAAGATGTCAATCAGATTGAATTGACAGATTAGTTTGTTAAGGAGATCCTTGTTTGGATAATGCCTGCCTTCTTTGTCATCATCTACATTCATATCACCAATTAAAAGAAGAGGTGAATTGTCATTTTTGCAATTGTTGATGACGGATTGATACACTATTCCTTCCTAAGGCAAAAAGCGGGACTTCGGTAAAATTTGCTGGGTTCATTGTGAGCTCAAATGGAATAGCCTCTGACCCTACCAAAACAGAAGCAATAAGCAAATTCGTAACACCAACATATAAAACAGATCTTCGTTCATTCATGGGACTAACCTCGGACTGCACTACGCTCACGGACTGCGCACTTAGAGGGTGTTTGTTTTTTAAGCGTACCATTAAAGGCCACGTGTGATAAGAGAAGAAAAATACATTATATTAGTAGAAGAGAAAACGTGCTCACTCAACGACGACTCAGGAAGAAATCACGGATCCTTTTTAACAAAAAGTGATCTCTACATCGTTTGGACCCCATCCTAGCCTTGGTAATTGTTCTTGTAAAAATCTTTATGGTTTATTATAATATATTTTTTTATTCATTTAAGGTATTTGACTTCCAATATGGTAAATAAGTGCTGCGTCCCTCTCTGCAGAACAGGGCACGATGACCAGAAGGACCCCAACATCTCTCAACACTACTTTCCTGCAGATCCGGACCTGAGACAGGCCTGGAAGCTAACCATTCGCAGGGAGCATTTCGAGCCTAGCAAAAACTCTGTTATCTGCAGCCTGCATTTTTTGCCCAGTGATTTCAAAGTAGAATCCTCAGACTCCAACCCACGCCGGAAGAGGAATAGGAAGGACAACAGCCTCGTCTCACAGCGACTGGTCAAGGAGGCCGTGCCTACAGTCTTCCCCAACCTCCCATCGTACTACACCAAGTCTAAGCCGAAGCCAAGAGGTGATAACAGCAGCCAGAATCGGAATGACAAGACATTTCAGAGGCATGAAAAGGAAGCAGCTGCCTTTCTTGATGGAGAGAAGTTCTCTTCTGTGGATGAAGTAATGGGACGGATTGATCTCTCCTGCTTTCCTGATGTCATTGTTACTAAAAAGAACAATGCGCTGCTCATCTATCAACTGGCCTTCTCTGACAATGACCACCCTCCTCAGATGATCTTCACCATTGAGATCTTCCACGACCTCACCTTCCAAGTATGGATCGGCCAAGTAATCTCCTCCCGGGGATCGCTTTTACACATCATCAGAGACGATAAGCTCTCCAGCACTGGGCAGCTGATCAACCTCATTGCCCATACAAGGAACAAACCCGACAACCAAAGGACCGAGGTCGATACCTATGAACAATGCTACCAACTTCTCGAAGGAACTCTAGTTCAAGAAGGTTGCTCTGAAGAGACGAAGAAGAAGGTTGCATTCTTGATGGAGCAGCTGAAGCTACTGAAAAAGAAGGAAAATGCAAGGAGGTACTCGCCCACCTTGTTGGCAGTGGCATGTCTGTGGGAGAACACATCACCATCTCTCTACAGGATGATTCTCCATGATGGGTTCCTCACTCTGCCAAGCTCTTCTCATCTCAACCGTTTGAGCAGAGCATTTTCGGTGGAGAGTGGAGTCAGTGAGGGAACCAAGGCTTACCTAAAGGCTAGGGCTGGAAAGCTAAATGAACGGGAGAAAATAGTGGCTCTCCTGGTAGATGAGGTGGCCACGGCCAAGAGGGTTGAGTACTCTAACGGCACCTTCTTTGGGTTTGAGAAGATGGAGCCAACAAAAACTGTATTGGCCTTCCTCCTCACAAGCATTTGCGGGAAGTACAAGGATGTCGTGGGGCTAAACCCAGTGGTCAAACTAAATGCAGAACTTTTGTCTCATCTTCACAGAGTTGCACTTCGGGCAGCCACGGAGGCTGGCTTCTTAGTAATAACTTCAATCTGCGATGGACACTCTGTGAATCGTCGCTTCTACTCTGAGATGCTTTGTGATGGCCGACTTAAGGTGTCCATCTCAAATGAGGAGGCCGTGGACAATCCATGTTCCTCCTCTTCGACGTGGTACACTTATTTAAGAATTTCTTCACCAACCTTTTGCGGAGGAAGCACTTCGACTGTCCAGACTTCCAAGGTATACGGATGAATGCCAGCTTTGCCCATGTACAGAGTTTATATGAGTTGGAGCTAGGCAAGCCGATCAAGGTGGCTCACAAGCTGACAGCCAAAGTCCTCAATCCCAGCACTTCGACTGTCCAGACTTCCAAGGGATACGGATGAATGCCAGCTTTGCCCATGTACAGAGTTGATATGAGTTGGAGCTAGGCAAGCCGATCAAGGTGGCATTCAATCCTCAATCCCAGACCGATCGAGTGCATGAGCGTAGAGCTTGCAGACCGTTTCTTCCATCCTTCTACAATCGCTGGGCTGCAGTACTACAGTAAAGATCACCCGGAGTGGATGGGGACAGCCCATTTTCTTCAGACAATAAGAAATTGGTTTAACGTACTCAATGTCAAGACCACCTTCACCGGCATGAGGAAAAGGGACTGGTCGAAGGATCCGATCCGAACAAGTGACTCCGTGCAGCTCAAGTTTTTAGAAAACTTTGCTGAGTGGCTTGAGAAGTGGGAGAAGCAGAAGACCCTTGGCTTAAGCAAAGAGACTTTCTTGTGTGCCATCCAGACAAGCAAAGCAATGCCGAAGTTAATCGTCCATCTGATTGAAAAGGAAGGAATGGACTATGTTCTGACGGGCAAGATATGCTTTGACCCTATCGAGAAGCGCTTTGGCGACTACAGGATGCTTGGAGGGTCAAACTATTACGTGAGTGTCCGCCAGATTTTAGAAGCAGAGAAAAAAATCAGGCTCAACTCACTCATTAGGCTCTCCTCTTTCACCCTAAAAGAAGCCAAAAACGTTTTTTTTTTTTTGACTTTATTCGATTAGAGTTATTGTATATAAACATGTATATATAATTAAACATTATAGTTTAACATTAAAACCCTAAACTAAAGTCATAACAGAATGAATCTACAAATAAAATATACAATTAATCAAAAGCAGTTACAACAATAAACCTATCTCTATCACGTAAAATAATACTTAAGAAAAACATACACAATTAAATAAAACTTAAAGAACAAACATTGAATGTAGAATTACTAAAGTTCATAAAAATTTAATGTTAAAATTTTAAATGTATGATTAAAACTCGATAAAGTTTTCCTCTCTGATTCTTCGGAAACCATTATATAGTCTTAATAGGCGTCTCAGAAACCGTAGGCTCACCTTTGAGCCGTTTGGGTAGAAGCGTAGAGTGTCTCCAGCGTAGCTCCAATTCGTCCCTGAGAGATCGGGGATCCTGACGGTGAGAGCCGAGTAACGGGCCGAAGAGGACATTAAAATAGATCTTAAGGCGCTTTGATCCAGGGGTTGAGCCGTCGAGAGTTTTTCTGCGATCATGGCCCGGACACTACAGAGAGCAAACTCAATAGCTTTCGACTTAGAGTTGCCGTTGTTGGGATTGGAGGTTGTTCCGAATAGAAGTATTGGTGTGACATATTTTTGGCTTAAATTCTTCAGATTTAACTTAAGGAATTGCCTTATTATGGTAAGAGATGGACAGCTGGAAAAGGCATGATATACAGTGTTGTATAATTTTCCACAATCCTTACAAGGAGTTGTGAAAAATAGCACTCCTGAGGATATTTGGAACTGAGCAGTGAAGCGTTTGTCATATTTGACTTTTTTAACAGAGGACATTATCCTATATACCCAAGTTTTAGGAAGTTGCAGATCTTTTAAAAACTTTGACGCTATTTTATTTGCTTCCTTTTCGTGGGACTCTTCGTAGGACATTCTTAAATGCCAGGGCATGGGAACTATATGGTGATCAGCAGCCCTTTTTAGCTTAAAAGAGAATTTTCCGCAATTAAAAATAGACGATTTGTTTAAGTCATGATAAGATAAAATGTCCCCCTCGAATGCTTCAAGTTCTAAAATTTTGGGTTCCTTAAGATTTGTAAAAAAGAATTTCTTGTGATGATTTTCACGTATGATGTCTATTGTGGATGAAGAATAAAATGACGGTTGTCCTTTCCAAAGGATTCTTTGGGAGGCAGCTAGGGAAGTAGAAAACCGTTCCACTCTTGATTCATGGAGTCCGTACCAATCATGAACCAATTGTATGCAGGGTGCAGAGTGAAGTAGGATCGCCATTCTTTTCCGGATTTCTTGAAAGGTCTATACATATATTTTTATAAATCCTGGGAATAATCGAAGAAAGGTTCGAGAGTCCGCCACCCATATAACACTTGGGTCTCTTGAGTGAGGGAATGTAGCTTTTATGGAAAAGTTTTCCTAGTGATATGTTTTCTTCCTCGAGTGCTTTCTCTGCCAGCCATGGAATGGCTGTTGCTTTGTAAAGCGTTGCTGGAACAATTTTGTAATTGTACAAATCGATCCTTTGTTGTAAGTTTAAATTTCTCCATTTCGATAGATTGACGTCTATTAAATGCTTCAAGGAAGACCAATTGCTCAGTGATGCACCATGTCTGTCCCAAGTTATTCCCAGAATTTCCACTCTGTCTTTGATTTGAAGTGAGGCGACCTGAAGTCCTAGCGAGGGATTCCATTTTCCAATGGGGAGAACCGTTGTTTTTTTTAAATTAATTTTTAGTCCTGATCTTGATTAATATTTTTGAAATGATTAAATATGACTTCCAAGCGTTTAATTAATTGCGGTTCTGTTTTTGCTTCTATATAGAGAGTAATATCGTCTGCATACATATCTATGATATATTTACAGGATCCGAAGTCAATCCCACAACCTTTAATTTTTTTTGCTACCGAATCACTGAGATCCTTAAGACCAGCAGCAAACAAAAGAGGCGCTGATGGACAGCCTTGACGACAGCTTCTTTTCAAGGCTATGGCTTCACTATTAAGATCACCCATAGTCACAGTTGGCGTCCCATTGAAAAGAAGTGCTCTTATCGGATTAAAGTACTTTTTTGGGAGAATCTTCTTTACAGTTTTCATAATGTGCCCATGGAGTATCGTATCGAAAGCTTTGCAAAAATCGATTGCAATTATTGCTCCGAACGAGCCTCTCGATTGTGAGGATTCTATTGCAGTTTGTATGTTTTTAGACACATCCGATATTTTCCTCCCCTTAAGAAATCCTTTTTGCTCCGCCCCCAATTTCAACGTTCTAAGTGCCTCCTCCGAGGGAGAAGTGGAAAACGATACTAGTGCCCTGCTAGCTGCAATGGAGGTCTTTGAGGGCAGCTGCATCCCCAGTGACGAAGGAGATGAGGGTGCAGTCTTCTATGTTGCTGGCTATGTCGCTCAAAAGTTGGTGAAGTCCACCAAGTGTCAGGCCTGCCAGGAGATTGTATCAAAAGGGAAAACTGTTCCAAGAATCACCTTCGACGTCGGCGTGGATCAGGAGTCTAGAGACTTAACCCTTGTGTGGTATTCGGGTCTGTGGGACCCATTTTCATTTTTGTCTCAAAGAAAAGTAGTACTAATTTTTTTATTTCAAACTCAAATTCATTGGCCTTGGCTCATTTTCTGTGAAGAACATATATCACAACACGTTTTCAGTGACCACACACCATACACCCCCCCTACACATTTACATTACATAGAGGGTGTTCGGGTCTGCTGGACCCAGGGACAATGAAAGTGGAAATTTTAGGTCTTGTGCACCATCCACCCAACCTACAGAACCATCACCTGCAAAGCCTGAAGTAAGTGTGATGCTATTGCAGTTGATTTGGCACTCATATCTTGTGTGTGAGGAGAGAGAGTTAGAAAAATTTCTGATATTTTCATTATTCTAGGTTATAGCCAGCAACAACAAAAAGAAGTGATGTTTTATTTATAAATGTGACCTAATGAAGGTAAAATACTATTATTTATCATTTTTGTTGTTTATATTGCTTGTAATTGAGATAAGGAAAATATCATTTGAGTATTTTAACATAAAAAGTTTTATTGTGTTTAGCTGAGAGCCCCAAAACGCAGCGGGTCCACCAGACCCACGAAGAGTGGCTGAGTTACAAAAATATGAACACCACACAAGGGTTAAGCATCAAATCTACAAAGGATGATCTCATTAGCCTTGTCACAAGAGGAGGCCTCATCTACCCCTCAGATGCCGTTTTCATCTCGTGCATGACGGCATAGACATTCTATGGACAAATCATGGAGAATCAAGAATTAAGGCAGCTCTTCATGAGATTCAAGAACCCCAAAAGAGCTTTGTGGCAGCCTTGATGGAAATATTGTTAGTGCAGGAGGACAAGTATCTCCTTGCCATGAAGTGCACTAACGAACACTCATTTTCCAGCCTCCTTCCAGACATCTTCTCCAGATTTTTCAATTGCATGTCCAAGAATCACGTCAGCGAGATCAACGACACCATCCATAACAGCAAAAAAAGGGGTGGTGATCATCAAGACAAAATTCAAAAGAAGATCATGAAGCTTCAATCTTCAACGAAAAAATAAAACAAATAAAAATATTTTATATTTTTGTATTAAATTATAAATACTTTTCAAAATTTATGTAAATACTTCAAAAATAAATAATAACTTGTCATAGATGAATGTTTTTTATGCAATATACAACTATGAATGCATATAAAGTTTATTCTTTTCCTTTTTCCTTTAGACCTTTAATCGTACGCTTTGTTTTTAGTGCGCAGTCCGTGAGCGTAGTGCAGTCCGAGGACTAACAAACCAATTAGGAAGTTTTGTTCCTGATCTAGCTCACATTACAGAGCCTCTACGTCAATTATTCAAGCAAAATAACGATTTTGTATGGTCATATGAACACGAAAATGCTTTCAAAGAAGTTAAAAAAATACTCGCTCTTCCTGATGGACCAGTATTGTCCCATTTTGATCCAAAATTATCCACCACACTCCTCACAGATGCCTCAAGATTGAAGGGACTCGGTTTTGCTTTAGTTCAATCCCATCTTGATGGTACTTCAAAACTAGTCCAGTGTGGATCCCGATTCATTAACGAAACAGAGTCCAGATATGCCACCTGTGAACTTGAAGCATTGGCTATTCAATGGGCTGTAAAAAAATGTAAAATATATTTAGTAGGCATTTCTTTTACAGTCATTACCGACCACAAACCTTTAACAGGAATCTTCGATGGAAGAAACTTAGACGCTGTAGATAACGCAAGACTTCAAAGAATCATGGAAAAATTGGCCGGTTACACGTTTGATATAAAATGGACATCTGGTAAGACCAACCTTATCTCTGATGCCCTCTCCCGAAACCCTGTCTCTGACCCCCCTGTAAATGTGATATATATGTTGCTAATTTTTCAGTAACGCACATAGATCCAGCTCTACAGCCTATAATAAAAGCAGCTAAAGAGGATGGTGACTATCAAATTCTTAAATCTACTCTAATTAATGATATTAGTTTAAAAAACTTACCCGTATGTCATCCTTCAAAGGCTTATGCCAAAATATGGAGCAATTTATCCATTGATGAATTGTCCGGTCTCCTTCTTCTAAATGCTAATAGGATAATAGTTCCTGTTCCTTTCAGACTAAAAATATTAACAAAACTGCACTCCACACATCAAGGCATACGAAGAACAAGAGAAATGGCAAGGGCACTGTATTATTATTGACCTGGAATGAATAACGATATATTAAACATTGTGAATTCTTGTTCAAAGTGTATTGAATACAAACCTTCGCAACCACAAGAACCTCTCCAAAGTACAAATTCATCGCGTCCACTTTCTTCAATTTCAGTTGATCTATTTCAGTGCACCGGAAAAAACTATATTGTCGTAGTGGATCGATTCACAGGATGGCCATCATTTTCCCCTCTACAACGTACATCTACGGAGGGGATCATAACGGTTATTTACGATTGGTGCCTGGAATTTGGGTTTCCAGATACTATTCGTACAGATGGGGGCCCTCAATTTCGATCCCAATTTAAGAAGTTCTGTGAGGATAATAATATCATCCATGAGTTGGCATCACCATACCACTCTCAATCAAACGGCCACGCAGAATCCTACGTCAAGTCAATGAAGCATTTCCTGCTCAAATCTGAGAGTTGGAGAACCTTCAAGGAGAGTCTTCTTGAGTGGTGAAATATACCTCGAGATAATGGACTCAGACCAGCCCAATGGCTCTTCGGTAGACGGCTAAGGACATCCTTTCCCGCAACATCATCGGCATACGAGCGAATAACGGAAAATACCTTCAGTGAAGCTCGTTACAAAAAGGAAAAAATCAAAGACTTAAGTACCCTTCATTATAACAAAAAATGTAAGAAATTATCGAGACTTAACGTGGGTGATGACGTTGTCCTCCAGGACCCAAGATCCAAGCGATGGGAGTCGAGAGGGAGGATCTCCGGTGTTCGAGGAAGCGGGAGGTCGTTCGTCATTAGAACAGATCGAGGAGACCTCGTGAGGAATCGAAGATTAATACGGAAGAAGTCCGAACATTAAATTTGATGACTTTGCTCTTTCACTAGTATTAATGTTTATTTATATCATCTGTTTATGTTTGTATATAATTGAATAGGTATGCGCAAACGTCATGGAGGGGAGATGTGTGGTCATGACTTATAAGATACTTCTTGAGATCTTATAAGTCAACCGGATCATCCAAATCCCCTCTCCTAAGTTATTTGTATGTGTGTATATAAACATTAATAAAATAGTCTTCGTCAAGACCTTACAGAAACCTAATATTTTTCTATCCTGCATTAATACAACTCGTAATTTTAGAAACTCTCACGAGAGTCCTATCATTGGAATATTTATATTGCTTATTTTGATTAATGGATTTGCATCCGTGATTCTAGGAATCTCTTTTCCTTGAGGTTGATCAATCTTGGCCATCCCATTTCGGGAGGAGCCGAACCTGCATCTTCGTCGAGCTAGTGCACTCCCTTCCAATATATTGTTAGCAATCCAACATGTTTTCAGTAATGGGAGAAGGGCTTAGTTGGTTAATAATTCACAGAGTCAGCAAATCAGAGTAGCAGATTATTTTCCCATCTTATTGTTTTTTGTGTTCAATGTTTGTATTAAATATTTGACATGATACTCGAAAAGTTCTTTATCTTAAAACAAAATATATTTTTTACATGGCTTGGGGGTTAAGTGTGTGCGATCTAGTCTATTTGAAAATATTACATTGTAACCGTTCAGCTAGTTTAAAGTATTTAAATAACGTTGTTAAAGCATTATAAAAACTTAGCTATTTAATAACTGTGTCTGAAAAAATATACAAAAACTAAAATCAGAAACAAAAAAACAAGGATTAGATTGAAGAAGTTGTGGCCAGTTTTACAGCAACTTATCTTGCTTCCCTCAGACTATGCAGTGACCCCTTCCGGATTCATATCGTTAGCAGGTCCATCATAACTGTATAATGCCTTTTACAATTCAATGGCGATGGCTTTTACAACAGTTTGGTTGAAGGAGGTGAGATGGGCGTCCTTTTGGAGTCTAAAAACTGCTATGTATTTCTCCCTCTTGTGCCCCGTTGCCACGTTGTTTTGCGATACTTGGATCGTTTTCTGGGATGCACCGATAGGGTTTTCTTCCCTTTGTCATAGTGGCGACGTAAGCCAATTACTCATAAAGAGTCCGTTTGCCACTCGAGAAAGATACTTAGCCTTCGGGAGGTGAAGTGAGGCTTGAAATCAGAGCAGCTTTCTTATAAGCTATTTTGACCAAGTCTTAGAGATGAAAAATCTGCTGTGTAGTGATCGTCCAAGCTCGAGTTGTCGTTTAAGGGTTGGATGTCAAATTAAATAGATTTTGCATTTCAATCTCTTTAACTGAATTTAACAAATATTTTAATACATTATTCAAGATTTTTTTTCTACTCTCTTATATGTGACTTAATATGAATAATTACATTCTTTTATTTATAATTATTGTTTTTCTAAGCTTTCTTTGTGGAGTACGTTTATAAAATTGAATAGTTAACTGCAGATTCCTAAGCAGAGAAAGTGACTACTTAAAACTAAACTCTTGGAAATATAAGATAAACTATGTACAGTGTGTTCCATCAGAAATGTAATTCTCAAATTGCGAATTAGAAGTACTTAAAATTCGTCAAGCTCCCTCATAGATACATCATTTTAAAGGAAAAGAATGTGTTGTCCTATATCATAAGAGGCACATCCGAAGCCTCACAAAAGATGCTGGAAATGGCCCCTCCAGTCTTAAGACAGAACGGCGCACGCTTTAGGACATTCTTGCAAACGTTTTTAATGGTTCCCTAGCTATATCCTTCAGCAAAGGCTTGGACACATTGTATGAGAGACTCAAAGGAATCTGGTGTTTCCTTATAACCTCGAGTTTGTGCTGCAGCCCAGAAGTGGAAGTCCAAAGGATTGAGATCTGAACTGTGAGCTGGCCAGGGATTTTCCGTCCTTGTGCTGATGACTCGGCCTCGAAACTTTTCATTTAGAAATTATAATCTGCATTTGTGCAATGTGGTGGAGCGCCGTCTTGCATCCACCAAAGTGAAGAACGAGTTGCAGAATGGCGCAGCCTGGGCCAAATTATGTCCTAGAGCAATCTGAGATATGAAACACCATTAACCGACGACAAATGGCCATCATCTTCAAGGAATGCATGGACGATTGGAACCATTCCATTAATAATGGCAACGAAGATCATTACCTTAGCATCATTCCTATCATTTGTTTCGCAGATATTTCGAGGATTTTCATTTGTCCAGACTCCGTCGTTTTTTCGATGTGGTTTTTGATGGAGGCAAAAGAACTTCTCGTCAGTCCAAATGATTCTATCGACAATGTTGGATGGTTGCTGCAGAATCCACTGACAAAATTGCCTTCTCTGTGCTTTGTTGTTATCAGTTAATGGTTGAACTGAAGGGTAATGATAAAAACGGAATAGAAGATCGATTCTTACGATCCTCCACAACGTTGTTATGGTGGGGTAAATTTGCTGAGAAGCTTTTTTGAGTTAGCAACTGGGGTTTTCTTCAAAGAAACTCTTTACCTCTTGAACCACTGCTTCTGTTCTTTTTTATTTTGTTTTCATTTGTTTTTTCTTGTGGATGGAACCAGTCTTATTGAAATGATCAAGAACTCTTGTGAACTGGATCAGCTGGTAAGGTTTCGTCGCCCTCCCACTGATCTTGAAGTGAAGTATAAATTCTCGTCGTACTGTAGAAGGAGAAGGTGCTTTGCCAAACTGCAGGATTATCCATTCCTTCTCAAGTTCAGAAAACATTTTTCAGGTTGACAATCAATGGATATTTTTATATATTGATAAAAATTGTCAATATCTCTTTATGAAAAAAATGGCGTATCATTAATACAATTTGAATTATTTTAAATATTTCAAATTCGCAATTTAAAATTACATTTATGATGGAACACACTGTATTTTTGTTTTATTCATAATTATGATTTCAATCTGTTGCACTATATCTCTCTCTCTCTAAAGACTAACTTAAATAACACATAGAAAAAGTTAATTTTATAAATACATCGAAATAGGGTGTATCAAGGATTTAACACGTTCATAGCAACATTTATTTATTTATAGAAGCTGTTGGAAAATATATGTATGAATCAAGGCCTATCTCAAATCGGTGCACATGATACGATAACAAGATGCAGCAGAGCCTGCAAGACCATGGCGACGTCATCAGATCACCAATGTAAACATAAAAAGATCTCCACCAAATCTATGCAAGCGGCCTTATGTGCGGTAGGTGTGTGTAATCGAGTATATTTTGCCATTGGGCATATTAGTTACATTTGTAACTAGTCTAAAATAAATAAATAATTAAAATCAGTAAAATATGTTTAAAAAAACTAAGAACAAATGGAATAAATAAAATGCAGCATGGATTATGTGGGGACGCTGCGTCCAATGGCCCTCGCTGTGGTCCTGGCAGCGTAAAGGGTCGTGGCCGACCTCAAAGCCTTAAACATGTTCCACACGATATTGCGTGACATGCCGTCTCCCTTCCGAGTGGATACGCCACTGGAGTGGTGGACCTCACGGGCCTCCTTGGGATGGGAAAGACGAAGTCACCAACCGGGTTCCTGGCACAGCCGCCCCTGTCGTTGGAGTAGAAGCATTTCCAGGTCTCCAGGACACCTGCCTTGGCGGCCACCTCGTTGAGGGAGGGAAGGCCTGCTCTCTCAAGGAGGTCTCCGACGTAGATGTGATTGTCTTTTACATCCAACGATGCTCCTGGCAGCGTCATTTATGGTGACCTGTATCGCTCTGTGTGCAGCATTTGGCCCCTTGCACTCATTATCGAGTCTAGGAATGGTCACAGCCGCGGCGGCGTAAGAGATCTTGCCAATAATTAATCCCTTGGCCAGCTGCCGTAGGTATTTTAAGTCTGCCATGAGGACCGAGAGCTTTTGTACCTTCGACATCGCTACACTTTCCAAGGAACTGATCAGGTGTCATTTTGATGATGGCATTTTATGTATGTTGTTCATGATAATTGTCAATTCCAATTCCTGAAAGAATAGATCGTTATAATTGAGTATCATATGAAGCAATTAACTTACAAGTAACCATTACCAAAGAATGTTGGTTGGTCTGAATAACCCTAAAATGCTGTCTGGTGTGAACAGACATTGCACAATTTCGGTATATAATATTTTCTATCAAAAATGTTGTAAATATATAGCAATAATTTATTTTGAGTTTTGAAAATTCAGAGTAAGGTCAATGCCAAAACGTGTAAATAGTAAAACTCAATATAGGTATAAGATCGAATCTATGTGAATAATCGTATTATTATTATATATTGCAGGTTCTATTTTGTATTTAAGAAAGTAATTCGAGGAAACAAAGAATTCTTCATAAATAATAAAACATGGTAAAATATTGTTTCATTCAGGTAGTCTTATGCATTTTTAAGCATATGACTGCCAGATTATTGATTTATTGACTATTTTTTAGTGAAGGAAAGGTTTGTGGCAAATTTCTGGCCTATCAAATGAGGAATTTTTTGACGGACTTAAGAAGCCCTTTCCATTATTCCAAAATATTGGAAATATGTTATTAATATTTCATGGATATTTCAAGAGGATATTGATTAATAATTATTCTATGTCCTAAAAAACAATACCCCCTTTGAGATGGAAAATATACGTTTGATTAAGATTTTTGTTTATATATTTTTTAGTTTTTTCAAATTTCCATTCCAAAAAAGGATTTTTTTTGGGTTAAGATGTTTATTTATTGGCTAAAATCCATACAGTGTAAATAAATAAGAATAGACTAGAAAGTAGGAGATAAAAAACACAATCTTAAGACAGTTACGTTAAAAATAAAATATAAATGAACATTATAATTCAAAATTACTGTCTAAAGATAAAACCATATCATAAAATGACTTATTAAAAAATATTTCTTATTCAATATAAAACGTTGATGTCGTATTATTGTCGATTTGATGAGTTGGGGGTATTCCAGAGAATTTGAAGGAATAAACTTTATCAAATCTCCGGCCCATGACGTCGCAGATGAATTGGGAATTTTTATTGAGAGGGCTGAATAACGAGCCGCTGCCCTAATCATAATGGCTTTGAGTTCTTCGATTCGCATATAAGAGTTATTTGTCAGTCTCTTCGCAATTAATGATTGAAATAATGAGCAGTTCCAATTCAACAGCCTTTTGATGAGGAGAGATCTTCCTTCTTCTTCTGAATGCTCCAAAAAGAATTGTAGCTCTAATCACTTTCGAATTTAAGTCTATATTAACACAAACGTTTAGATTAGTAAAGTGCTTGATCGTCTTCAGTAGAGGAGGATCCACGAAGGCGTGAAATGTATTATTAAATAAAATCCCCAGTTATTGCAATGATAATAAAATTTGATGAGGTCTGCTGAGATTTGGAAATGAGCCGTGAATTTGGAACCGTCAGCGATTCCACAGGTTGAATTATAAATTCTTTTCCCATGACGGAGGAAGACTTAGAAAATTTAAAAACTTTATCGCTATTATTCGTACTTCATTCAATGTTTGCTTGTCAAATAGTAGTTTTGAAAACGATGGCATAGAAGGGCATATGGATATTACAGATCTCTGAAGTGGAAATCGAAACCTTCCTCCATCAAAAGTGGAATCCAATCTCAGGTCATGAATACTTTTCATGAGTGCAAATTGTTACAAAGGAGGAGAAAAATGTGTCAATATTCTACTAGTAATGATCAAACATGGTTCAAAAGATTTGAAGAGGATTTTAAGACGTCATCGGGATTTTTTAAAGAATAAATAAACGCTGTTTCGTCCATGTATATAAGGTTATAATCTCTTGACAGTAAATATGTTCTACAATGTGCATTCATGTTATTTATTTTAACGCAAACTGTCAAGAGTATTTTTTATTTTTTTATTTATAGGTGTCTGTATTTTAGTGTAGTTATTTTTTACACTGTCTTATAATATTTGATAGCCGAAAAAAAAAATATATAACCGTAAAAAAAAAAAAAGATTTTTGGGTTTTTTTGTTTTTCAGTATACTTCAAATGCATGTTAAAATGAAAAATATAAGTTTAATATAATTTTGACAAAGAATTTTATTTGTAGACGAACGGAAAAACATCTTTACATCAGCTTCTAGTAAATACCGGAGAAAACAACATTTTTAATTTTACACTTTTATGAATTACACATATTACAAAATTAAAAAATGTTATGAAAAAAAATACTTTCGACTTATATATTGTTTCTGCCATTAAAGGAGTAACTTTTCTTCGCCCAATATGTTTCTTATTGTTAAGAAAAAATTGTTGTAATATAATAAGAAAACCAAAAACTTGTTCACTCCTTTAGTATTAAATGGTTGGGGTATGTTTGAAAGAAAAACATATTATCTTTCTTTGATACGACCTCGTGCCCTTTCCCCCATGCCACTCTATGATTTGATCCTTACATAATGTTTATAAAACTATCACATCATGTAGCATTCTTTATTTTTTTACATTTTTTCTAACATTCATTGTCATTTTTGACCTATATAAATAGTGAAGACACATTTTTCTAATATTCTGTGATAATACAATTTATTCAAATAATCAAAGCCTCATAAAGGTTTTCTATCCACTTTTAAGTCAACTACGAATTATATTTTGCTGAATGTTTATAAAATTCTCATTCACCAATAATTCTAATAAAACATATACTATGTTTGGAAATCAATAATTGTGAATATTAATGTATACACTTTTGCCACCATCATTTAATTTTTTACTCTTTCAATAATGTAGTAAGCGTTCAATTATGGACCTTCAAAAATTATTGTAATAACTTGAAAATCCCAATAGAAGTATTGAAAGGATGTTTTTTTTTAAATTTATGGGATTGTGACATGACTTCGTTGGAAATTGTTATATCTTCTTATTTACACCTTCGCCTAGTTGTACTTGACTAGCATAATAAGTTAAGTTTATGAGCTTTCGAATGTATTTGACTGCAGATCCATAGGCCAGCTTTTCTTCAAAGTCGACTCGGTCCAACTGGTTTGCATATTCAAAAATATTAAAGTAAGAATTTGCAGCCATTTTCTATCATAATAAATATCATTTAATATTTTTACACTAGCTTATTGTGATAAGGACAATATAGGTTTAATTATTTCATAGATACCATGGACGGAACGATAATTAGGGTATTTTCGATGGAAAAATGACTGCTAATATTTTGGACGTATAATCACTGGAATTCTGACTGCGGAATTTGTGTTAAAAAATATTATTCCAAACAGGACTAAAGGGTCTAACAGGTAAATCCTGAATTATTTTAACTGCATCCAGATCATTAAGAAGAGCATTGCAGTCAAGTTGATAGCTGTGTATGAGTGGTTTAGTGTTTTCACTATCGATTATTACAATTTTGATACAAAACAACAACAATAAGATCATGGAAAATATCCGAAGAGGTACCATTATTATCGAATTTGGTCCGCACAGGTAACTCTACCGACATCATCAAAGCCACCGGGTACACCAAGAGCACTGTATATGACGTCATCAATGGGTCCGGCATAGTTCAGAGGAAGCCCCATGAGCATACGGCCGACAAAGTGAAGGCGCCCAGGTTCCTTGCAGGGTTAAAGAGATCGGTGAATGCCAATCCAACGACACCCATGAACAAGCTGACAAAGAAAGAAAAACCTCCACCTCAAGACTGGGGATCTTAATAATTATTTTATCACACCTTTTTTACCAGTTTCTCTATCTTATTATCGTGTCTATCGTGCCCTGTATTTCTTATGATTAATTTTAATGCCATTTGTATTTAACATCAGAAGACAACGCAGGTTTTAAGTTTGTATAATTCCAGTTGATTCGAACCTACTAATATTTTCAAAATGTATTTATATGCATATAGAAAAAGTGAAATATAGAAATTATGATTAAAAAAAAAACAAGCTGACAAAGGATAGGAATGTCCGCACGATGACTATCTCCCGTGCAGTGAAGGGCCTCGGGAAGAAGTCCTACGTTCAGGGGAAGTACCATATCCTCACAGATAGGTCCAAGGCCATTCGGTTGGCTGCACCTGAATTTATTCCAGATTTATCTGTTACACCCTGTATTAAAGACTCCAGTTTTGTGTGTATTATATGCAAAGTGGACGGACAAGGTACGATTTGAATGATTAGACAGAGTGAAAGATGTCGATGATTTTTGTGTTCAGAAGGCTTAACAAAATGTAAGTAATTAATAATTACTCTTAATAAAATGTATTATGTCATTAACAAAACACACACATGAAAAAATATAGTAAATTAATTTAAATCAAATATATTGCATAATGGGATTGTAAAAATATTGACTATATAACTGTCTATTCCTGTCGTGACAAAACCATGGATTTTTCAAGAATATTATTCAGCTATGATTGACAAAGTTGACATATAATTATGTTTATGTCAGAAGTAAAGTTGATATTCCTGCAAAGCTTGCCATATTGAAAATTTTGTAAAATTGATAAACTATGACAGATAAATTTCTATAATAAAGTAAAGTAAGTGTGTTTTTTCCTCAACGAACTTTTTTTCTTCAACGATCAAAACACAACAAAAAAATTAAGAGTTTTTAACTAATGAATATATATATATATATATATATATATATATATTATATATATATAAATACATTTCGACTCGATATTTTCTGCGATCTTACAGATCTGGCCAGTAAAATTGCAAGTTTCAGACTTGGAAACAAAATGTGTTAATTTTTTATTATTGAACCTCCTTTGAGAATACTCATGGTGACAAATGCTTTTGTTTTGCAAAAAATAAAATATGAAGATGTCGAGCATATATCAAATAACTAATATATATATATTTATAAATATATTATTTCATTACTTTTTAAACTTATATACTTTAAGCTTATTATTACCTCCGCCGAAGGAGGTATTGTTTTCAATGCGTTGGTTTGTTGGTTGGTTTCGTTTGTTTGTTTGTCAGCAGGATAACTCATAAAGTGCGGAACGGATTCGGATGAAACTTTGTGGAGTTGTTGGAAATGCCAAAAGGAACAAGTGATTAAATTTGGCATCTCTGAGTGCTTCTTAGATGCAAAATGAGCTAAATGCTAATAATATTTCAAGTTAGCCTACTCTGCCAATAGATGTCGCTGTGCTGTGCTCTCCCTTTGATGAACTGGAACGCCCCCTATAATTCAAGTGTGTAGAGTTTAAAGGAGCAGTATGTAGAGTTAAAAGGACAGTGCGTAGAGGGTTGGAAATGACAAAAAGACCAAGTGAATCATTTAGTGGGGATCGGCGGAGGTTTGCACTATCTGAGTGTATACATGCTTCTAGTTATATATTTACCCTACTATTACTAAAAGTTATGAACCTTAAGAGTTTTAATCATAAAATATTGGTCATCTTAAGCCATCGTAAGTTTTTTCTCTATTTCAGTGAATAAGTACATTCAGCTTTCTCTTCTCAATATCCTTTGATCATAATTTCATGTATTTGAATAAGTACGACAAGTTATTTCAATTGGATTACATTAATATTCTACCGTGATTGAATTAAAACAAAGGAATTGCAATTTTTTCTCTCTCTGTGGAAATGTTGTCATGCATATCCAATTCACATTGTGATCAAAGTAAATAAAGCCTTTTGTGATGTGATGAAGGGTCCACACAACCCTTCATATCAACATGCAATGACCCAATCAAATGGTAAATTAGGTATATGACGTATAGTGTAGTATTTTATTAAACTCTGTCACGCATAAAATAGGAGGGTACGGTTACTTCGATCTCCTACCTGAGCTAGAAACAAAGAGAACCACACTTCAACACGGCCATCGTGCTAACATTCATCACAAACTCTCT
>CP045896.1:63245-86716 GCA_013387185.1 Caligus rogercresseyi
AATTGATGAGAGCAAAAATATGCCAATACCGTTTGAAATAAGGGTCCCCGAAGTGAGGGGAGTCATTCCGTCCACCATATAAACACTCAGTAATCTATTGGCCAAAGTCACATCCCTCGGTAGAAGCGAACAGAGGATAGAAGACAGAATGGAAGCCTCTGTGCCCCCATTATCAGGACTGGAGTAAAGAAACTCTAGAGAGAGTATCCTCGAACATCCTCATGCGATAGTCAAAGTAATTGGGAGACCTGAAATATACCCGGTATCTCCCATGGGGAAATCATATCAGAGCTATTTCATTTCAGGGGACGATAAAAAGCAATGTTCAAGGCTACATGTTCGGACACTTTCATACGGCATGCGAAAATCGTGCAAAGTCTCCGTCCGAATATCGACGAGGCTCTGCCGAAGAATAATAAATAGAAAGGACAAGGGGGGAGGGAACCAGTCCCCAATCACCTCAAATGTGAGGATGTAAAAGAGAGGAATAAAAAACTCAAGGGAAACGGCGGGAAAGCTCGAAAAATAGCAAAGAAGAGCCATCAAACAGCATGAAAAGCGAAGACAACGGTGTCATCATTCAAGAAGAAATAGTCAAGTCAACCAATACGCTAGTAAAGAACGAACAGACTCAGAAAACAACGGGGAAGACCGAAGCAATTTCGGAAAATGTTGAGGGACATCAATGTCACCGGAAGGGAGGTAATATTAGTAATGTTGAGGAAAATGAAATTCAACCACTCCATGCTATTCAAATGTAGAAGACACAACAGCGTAACGCTGAGAAAAGAAAGCGGAAATTAAATTACTTCCCCAGAAAAAATACAGTCCATTATCGTGTTCAAAGAAAAAAGAAATTCGCCTCACCATCAAGGCCTAGTACACTAGCGGTTCTCCTATCCTTAAATAAACCAACAAAGTTATGAGAGTAATGCAAATAAATATAAAGGATATCATCACAAAAAAGAAGTCAAGATTCATAACAATTCATTAAACGCATTGGATAATCCAGAGGGTGATATGTATGAATGACACACGGAAATAACAAAGGAATCTGGTGGGTCTTTTATAAATAAAAAATACAATATTTCGTCCATCGCATGCAATAATAACACAAAAATGGCTTCCCACCCGAGGAGTCTCCGGTCTGGACTAGAAGAGATATCCAGAAGTAGCGACTAGAAGGGACCACGAAGGCAAACATGGTGTCCGTCCGTATAAAAGTCCAAGGGGAAAGTGTTGACATTTTTTCATTATATGTTCCATCAGGGGACCAAGAAGATATTTAAGGAAAGCCTCAAACATTCGGAGTAGACCCTCAGGAAGGAAACATCTAGTGGCGGGCGACTTCAATGTGGCAGAGAAGCAGGGTAGGGATTTTACATCGAACTCGGGATACCCAAACTCAAGAAATCTAGTGGAATGGAAAATGAAAAATCATTAATTGATATGGCAGATGTTACAAGGAATTATAAAACCAACCTTCAAGAGAAAAATCCACAACATGGTCTCGTCGAGTAGAATTGACCCAATTATATATCCACTGCCATGCAAAAATATAGCTCCACTCTGTCCAGAATGACTTCCAACGGGATGTCTGATCACTTCCTATTGATGGCAGACTTTGACCTGAAAAAACAAGAGTACAGAAAAATTAGATGGAAGCTAAACAAAAAATTCTGAAAGTAAGTTGTGTTATGGACGCATTGAAAGAATAGTGAAGAACATTCAAGAGGATGTCAACGCGGGATGGACGATCAGAGAGTCTCTTGATCATTTTTATAAAAGTGCAAAAAATATCATACAGGCTGTGGGAAGGAGAGAAGCATTGGAGAAAAGGACGAAAGAAAAAGAATTGAAAAAAATACTCCAAGACAGCGAAGATGTTCAAGCAAGAGAGGAGCTACAAGAAATCATCGAAAAAAAAGCGGAAGGTGCCCAAGTGAGAACGAGACGATCAAACTTCATAATGAATTCGAAGAATATGAACGTAATGAAGAATATAGAAAAATCAAAAGTCGACAACTTAAAAGAAATAAAAATCAAAGACCAGAAAAATATAACTAGTGCTCAGCTGGGAAAACACATTCAACAATTCTACCAAAATATTTATAAGTCAAAACACCCTACACTAAAAAAAAAAAAGTGAACACAAAATTTCTAAAGAAGAAGAAAAGTCCTTACGCAAATTATTTACACCGGGGGAAGTATGGGCTTATATATCTACAAAATTAAAAGAAAATAGGGCACCTGGGCCATCAGGATTTACAGCAGAATTTTATAAAGCCCTACCAGAAATATCTGAAAGTTTAGCAGATCTATTCAATCATTATTTCTTTAATAATGGCTTGGATGAGAAACAACTATCTGGAATTTTAACCTTATTTCCCAAGGCGAAAGGAAACAAAGAAAAACTTGAAAATTGGAGACCCATTACCCTACTGGATGTTGAATATAAAATATACTCTGGTTGTCTTACAGAAAGAATAAAACCTGTGGTAGAAAAAATAGCTCCCGAAACTCAGTTTGGATTTCGATCAGGAAGAGGTACGGAGGATGTGGTAATGTCGCTGCAGGTTATGATTGAGGAGGCAAAACAAAAACAAAAAAATATAGCGCTTGCTTTGTTGGACTTTGCCAAAGCTTTCGATTCGGTGGAACATCTATTTATATTAAGAGAACTCCAAAGCCTTGGTTTTCCAATGATATTCTGCCGCGCCATAGAGACCATCCTGACCAAAGCATACTCTAAAATAGATATAGAAACTGAGCCATCAGTATATTTAGAGCGAGGACTCAGGCAAGGAGATCCCATAAGCCCTTTGCTTTTTATCTTAGCAATTAGACCCCTACAATTGTTGATGGATAGAAAATTAGAAGGAGTCCAAATAAACGGCTCCAAATATACAAATATTTTTTTCGCGGATGATGCTACGGTTACAATGAGTGGAAACACCATAGAACGTGATTTTAAAGAACTCAAAGCCATCCTTAAAATATACGAAAAAGAATCAGGACTCAAAATAAATGAGGCAAAAACACAGGTTCTTTCCAGTTTGGATGTAATTCAAAATAGTTTTGATTCTTCCAAAGTGGTGAAGTCAGCTACTGTTTTGGGATGCCATATAGGACTAGATGGGAGTAGAGAATTCAACATTCAAGCAATTGACGCAAGAATAACACGTACTATAAATGAAATCCATATCCATAAATTATCTACTCTAGAAAAAAATAAATCGTGGAACATGGTCGTTATTGGAAAAATAAATCACATTCTCAAATGTACTCCAGTCGTGGAAAAATGGAACGGAAATGGATGGAAGAAGGCATTAATTTAGTAAAGGTGGCTAAAACAATTAGTCATTCAAGAATATACGCACCAAAATCACAGGGAGGATTGGGAATGACAGACCTTGGACAACACTGGGATGTCATGGCGTTGACATGGATGAGAAGAGCCCCGTTCGTCGAGTTCCCCTGGACAGAGTCCTATAATAATATAAAGAATAAAAAAATACCTTTGAACTCCCCTGGAGAGATTTCTATCCCAAAGAGACTGTTGTTGAAGCGTATTGGACGGCAGTTGGTGTTCACGGCCCAATAGAGGGTAACCCCTTAGTCACCATTCATATTCCTAAACATAAAAGAGAAGAATTGGGCTTAAAAACTATTAACGATATTCTTACAACAACAAATATGGAATACCTTTCGGTTCAGATGCTCCAACGGTCCCTTTCAGCGCGATTCGACCCCTCAAGTGGGAGCGAGACAATGGGAGTCGGCATTTGCGGTTTCAAATAAATCTGTGAAGAACCATTTGAGGAGGCAATGCGTGGACATTAATTTTTTAAACAAATTCAAGTCGGCCACCATGAGGACGAAAACCGTTTGGAGGATGTGATGATGAGAATATTTGACCCTATACTTACGCCAGTTCAAATGTATCTAAAATATAGGATATCATCAGCATCCTATTACACAAAGCGTTTTTAGGAGATGTGAGAGATAATTGCTCTATCTGTGGGAATCGGAATACAGTTGCACATGACTTCAGGGACTGCTCCATTCTTAAGGAAACAATCTCCAAGGTTAAGGACGGGATAAGCCGTCATATAGAAAGGGATCCAACCAGACACGAGCTCCTGTACGGGTTCACAGAGTGGGATGCTCCACACAGAACATCATCAAAGGTCATTATAAAACTGCAGTCCATCATTGCTCGCCTCAGATTCGATGGAAGAATATAACACCGGGCATTGCTCTTCTGGCGCTTAACGAATTCCAAACTCCTCAACTCTTCGACTCCTAACCATAAGCACCACGCAGTAGTATACTGAGACTTCAGCCTTCTATCATTTGTTTGTGTTTTTATTATCTTAGTGCTCTCTTTGTTTTATACCTCACGTGTCTTTATTATTATATTATTATTGTTCATCAACTCCCCCCTTTTTATTATTGTACATACTCCTATTTTAACTTCCCCGAAGGACATCATATCAGAAGCATCCCAAGACGATACAAGTTTTAAGTTTGTACAATTCTCTACTCTATTAAGTATAGTATATTACTTCATCACCTGATTTTTGTCAAAAGATATAATATGTAAAATATTTATTACATTATTGTCCTAGAGAAATATATATATAAAAAAAAAAAAAAAAAAAAAAAAAAAATTTGGAAAATAAATCCTAAAGGCGTTGTTAAATAAGTCATGCTGATGATTCCTTCATGAGGTCGCTGTATTTGATTCTTATGATTGTTCTATTTTTTCAGCGTGATGATGTTTCAATGCTAGAGTTTTAACCAACTGCGATCTGAGTTTCTTTACAGACCCAAGCCCATAACAAATTAAATCCTGAAGGAATTGAAATTTTGACGGGAATTTTTTTTTAATCGGCAAATATTTCTTGTCGACGTGGGACCGGTCAAAACGGACCAATTGCATGTGAGTAAATCTCTCCCATATGATGCCTTGTCGTACAAATATATTTCATCTAACTATAAACTAAAGGGTTTTTTACACCCACCACCGCACATGGGACCAGGGACTCCACTGCTCACAACTCTAGCATATGTGATTTCCCACAACCCCCCGACCCGAACCTTGGCCCTCTGTTTGATCGATCACACTAATGGCATAATGGGATTTTTGTTAGCCATCACAAATGGGTATTTGTATTATGCCGATAACAATTCAAGTCCAATGGGGCTTCTAAGCCGCCGCCAATGGTGCCTTATGTTCCCCAGCCTGTAATATTGTATAGTATCGGGACTGCAAACTCATCCTCAACGGTTCCTCATTTGTTGCTGATTAAAACAGTGATATATTTGGGTCTCATACCTTCTGCTTAAAGGCACTTAGAATATCACTATCACCACTACGGTATATTTTATTGTTTTCAAACTCACATTATGCTTGTGGTTTTGAATTTTGTCACCTAAAATTTAGATATTAGACGACAAAGTCTAAGCCGCAATATGTAGCTTTTTGATCAACAGAACCACAAAGAAGATTTATTGAGTGTCTAACGTGTCACCATGATGAAATTATGACTGACAGAAGCAAAGCATAGTTTGGCCATGGGCTTAAACCCCAATATGTTATAGATGTGAAAGGCAAAACTCAGAGCACATTGGCTGTGGAATGGAAACTCCATTATGTAATAGTTGTAATTGGCAGATCCTGAGGGCATTGGGTGTGGCTTTGAAACCTCATTATCATATAGTTGTGATCGGCAAAACTGAGGGTCCATTTGGCAGTGGCTTTAAAATCCAATTATACCATAAGTCTGAGACAACATTGTCAGAGGTTTTGAAACCTTATAATACTATAGTTGCAATCGGTGGAATCCAAAATCACATTAACGAGGGGTATGGAACTATAGCTGTGATCAGGTGCACCCGAGGTCAATGGATTGTGGTTTTGTAATCCCATATGCCATTGGTATGATCAGCAGAACTAGAGACCCCATGAGTGATAGGTTTGAAGCCCCATTATGCTATAGTTGTATTAGTCGAAACCCTAGGGCCCATTGGCTGTTGGTTGGAAACCCCAAAATACTGTACTTGTTATTGGCTAAATCAGAGGATTGGTTGAAAATCCCAATATGCAATAGTAATAATTGGTGGAACTCAAGGGAACCTTGGCGGTAGGTTTTAATACCCATTATCTTATCATTGTAATTGGCAGATCTTGAGGGCCCATGATTTGAAACCTTATTATGCTATAGTTTTCATAGACGTAACCCGATGACTCATGAGTGGTTGGTTCAAAATACAAGTATACAATTATGGTAATGGGTGGAACCCGAGGGCTCATTGACGATTGGTTAGCAACCCAAATACGCTATGGTTGTAATTGGCGGTGGGTTTAGATACACTATTATGTCATTGTTTTGATCGGTGGAATCCAATGGCCTAAGGCCCTTGGGTTTGAAACCCCATTATGTCATAGTTGTGATGAACCCTGGGGCCCATGGGGGGTAGGTTTAAAATCCATATATGCTACTGGTGAGGTCGAAAGAACCCAAAGTCCAAAAGGCGGTGGGTTTATTTCTATATGTGTAATGAAAAGAACCTGGAAAAAATCTACAATTCAATTATCGTGTGTGAGCTGGATTGAAACTCCAAAGCTGGAAGGGCCTGCAAAGCGCACAAACTAATGCATTTTGTATAATGAATTGTGGGCAATTTTTGCTCCCCTCTGATATGCTAGTCATCGTATTTAATCAGTTGACAACTCCGAGCCTCAATCTAGAAGGTTTTTTAAATCCCCTACGTGCGCATTACGCATATATAACAACAACTCAGTTGGGTTTTGTACAACCATTCTTATAGATACTTTTTTGTTAAATAAGCCCTACACTTAAGTAAATAATCGTAAGGAGAACTATCATATTTTCCGATCCGAAGCCTGAAACTCCATTTTAGCGAAATCCAGTTTTCAGCTTATGAATAAGGTTTCAATGATTATTCAACTAAGAGTTATTCTACATTTTTTACCTTCCATTCCTTATTATGTATAATGTAGATGCACAAGGTCGGCTGATAAGTCCCGAGACTAACACATAGATGGCGCCAGTGGATTTTGTTTCATATGACTGTGAGGTAGTACCAACCTTCAAAACATACATGCATATATATAACAGCTGTCTGATAACTAGTTTGTGAGATATTGCGTTTTAAGTGAAGCTACTTTTGTTATTGGGGAAAAAATGGAAAAAGACGAATTTCGTGTGTTAATAAAACATCATTTTTTGATGGGAAAAAATACCGTCGAAACTAAAACTTGGCTTGAAGAATGGTATCCTGACTCTGCTCCATCGAAAGCAACCATATGTCCATGGTTTGCTGAATTCAAACGTGGTCGTGTGAGCACGAATGATGATAAACGCAGTGGACGCCCAAAATAGGTGGTTACACAAGAAAACATAAAAATAATCCACAAAATGATTTTAAATGACCGTAAAGTGAAGTTGATCCAGATAGCTGAGACTCTGAAGATATCGAAATAGCGCGTCGGACATATCGTGCATGAATATTTGGACATGCAAAGCTCTGTGCAAAGAGGGTGCCGCAAGAGCTCACAATCGACCAAAAACAACAACGAATTGATGATTCTGAGCAGAATCTGAAATTTGATTCCGAAATAGAAAGATCGCTATAATCGCTGTGTCACCCTCGAAGGCAACTATGCTGAATAATAAAATCGAATTTTGTCAAGAAAATGTTTCTTCTTAGTTAGTCTCGGGACTTATCAGCCAACCTGTTAATATTAGCATATCTATCTCCAATAGATATACAAAAAAAAACTAGAATTTCAGCCATTATACTATTGTTGAATGTATTTTAAGTTTAGCAAATTGAGACACTGGTTAAATATGCTATTCATAAATAGAAAGTGAATCTCCTCCCTACACTGAGTCGAAATGTTTTAATATGTTTTGGCTTATATGTATATATGCCACTCTATAACAAAACACACATGAGATCAAGGTTGTGTACTAAAAAATAAAGTTCAAATGGCAAAGCTGCCACCGTAGAAATGAGAAAGAAAAGAAGGAATCATTTGAAGTATTCCTTTTGCAGTAGGCTTTTATGCCTTCACAAAAAAACAACCCTTTGTTTTCCAATATGTATATATATATATATATATATATAAAATCCCCTAACACCCATCTCTCAGGCACGAGATAGCCTCGATTGTATTTCCTCTTTGTCATGAGGGACTCGTCAATTTTGTGTGTGCTAGAACTCAAATTTCGAGTCCATCTACCTCGTAAAATGGACTACCAGCGCACAGAGGATGGAGGGCTCACCTCCAAGACATGTACAACCGTTGAGATGGGCATTTTGTTGACCCATGATCAACCAATCGTCGGATTTGACTAAAAGCTAGTTTGTAATTTTCTTAATGAGAACCACTCCTCTCACAAATGACCCTGTTCCTATAAGTTGTTGTTGTTGTGTATGATTTATTACAGAGCTACTATAGCCCTAGCCTTTATGGCTACTAATATAAAACATGTATCTTTATATACAAACACAAAATAATTATACAATAATAATAATAATAAAATATTAATCAAAGAAAAATAACAAAACAAAACAAAAAAAAAATATATATCTATACTTATAAAAAAAGAATTCCGTTCGTTCGTTTGTGCGTTCGTTCGTTTCCCTGTATCTCCCGAACGGTTCATTAGATCTTGACGAAATTTTCAGTGAATAGTTTTGAGAGCTCAGGGAGTGTTTTAGTGGGGTTGTCAACTCCCGGAAAATTCGTCATCGACATGCTTATTTTATTCGCCAAAACGTTTTTTGTCGATTTTTTAAAATTTACAAGTTAGATTTTGCCCAAATTTTCTGTGGATAAGACTGAGGTACTAAGACGTATTTTTGTTTTATTGAGTGTTTCCCGGAAAATTCGTTTTCTACATGATTACTTAAAAATATGTTTCTTTCTGTTCCTGTATGTCCCCCCAAATTTAAGTTTTGTGGAAAATAACAACACTTTTTATATTGCAACATCGTGCTAATCAAATTTCAATAATGCCTAGAGATGGAGAGGGATGTCAATACCCAGCCTTAAGGAATACAAAACGGAAAAAATGGCAATGACGATGCAATGGCGACTTTTTAAGGAACTACTTCTCATAAGAAAATAACATAGGCATGAAACGACTTAAAAATAACTTCTTTTTTACGATGTTTAAATTCCCAGCCTTAAGGAACAAAAAAACGGAAAAATGGCAATCAAGACCCAAGGACAACTTTTTAAGGAACTGATTTGAATATGAAAAATCACATGTGATGTCATCACTAAAATTATTCATCTTCTTTTTACGATGTTTAAATACCCAGCCTTAAGGAATACAAAACGGAAAAAATGGCAATGAAGATCTATGACAACTTTTAAGGAACTGGTTTGAATATGAAAAGTCACATGCGATGATTTCACTGAAATTATTTGTGTGATTCCTTCTTTGTGTGATATTTAAATACCCAACCGTAAGGAATACAAAACGAAAAAATGGCAAGGAAGACCCAATGACAACTGTTGAAGGAACTGATTTTAATATGAAAAGAAAAGCGATGACATCACTGAAATTATTCGTGTGATTTCATCATTTTACGATGTTTAAATACCCAGCCTTAAGGAATACAAAACGGAAAAAATGGCAAGGAAGACCCAATGACCACTGTTGAAGGAACTTATTTTAATATGAAAAGTCACATGCGATGACATCACTGAAATTATTCGTGTGATTTCTTCTTTTTACGATGTTGAAATACCCAGCCTTAAGGAATACAAAATGGAAAAAATGGCAATGAAAACCCAATGATAACTTTTTAAGAAACTGATTTTAAAATGAAAAGTCACTTGCGATGATATCACTGAAATTATTTGTGTGATTTTTTTTTTTACGATGATTAATACTCAGCCGTAAGGTATAACAAACGGAAAAAATGGCAATGATTACCCAATGTTAACTTTTTAAGGAACTGATTTTAATATGAAAGTCACATGCAATGATTTCACTGAAATTATTAGTGTGATTTCTTCTTTGTGCGATGTTTAAATACCAGCGGTATGGAATACAAAACGGAAAAAATGGCAATGAAGACCCAATGACAACTGTTGAAGGAACTGATTTTAATATGAAATGTCACATGCGATGACACCACTGAATTATTCGTATGATTTTCTTCTTTTATGATATTTAAATACCCAGCCTTAAGGAATACAAAACGGTAAAAAAGGGCAATGAAGACCCTATGACGACTTTTATAGAATTTATTTTAATATGAAAAATCACACGCGATGACATCACTAAAATTATTGGTGTGATTTTTTTTCCATCCAGACTATTGTCAAGTTGAAAATCCCGGGCAGTGCCGGGTAATATTCGCTAGTATATATATATAAAAGTAAATATTTTTTCAATTTTCATAAATACATTAAACTTAAGGAGCTATAAGGATCTAGACAACCCTGCCATTGTCTTTGCTACCCTCCGAGCACTTGATAAGGTGCATGCCTCTCTTAATGGCTGTGACAAGCTCCAGGCCTTTGAAAGGTTAACAGCAGCGACACAGTTGGTAGAAACGGGTTTCTTGAGGCATATTGTAGCACTACGGGTGCGCTCATCGAAGCCCTCAAGAATCCTCTCAAAGGGACAACTGTCCACATTCATAGCCTTCCAAGCGGATATGACAGCCTGCTTCACTAAGATCTCATTTACAGATGGAAGATGTGACCTGTCGAGAAGGTCAACCACACGCAACCGATCTGCTCTTTGAACTCCCAGCAAGATACGTGCGAGATCGTTGATGGCAAGTTGCGCATCTGAGCTAGTCTTTGCCATTGTAGGGGTGTGAGGGGGTTCAGCAGCAGACGATAAGTTTGCACTTCTAGTCACCCAAGCAGACGTCTGAAGTTTCCCGATAACTATGGCTCTAGCTATCTCGGTCAGCAGTGGCCCTCGCGATACCGTAGTGCAGAGCCGGCGGATGACTCCGATTCGTTTCCTGACATTCTGAATAATTTTTTCGTGGTGGGGTCCAAATGTCAGGTTTCTGCTAACAGTTACTCCAGAAGGTCGAGTGTAGCGGTCGAAGGAGTGTCTGGAGCACCCAGACGTAACGTTTGGGGTTTCCCAACGTTTAGGTGGAGTCCATTCATATTAGAGTACGCCTCCAAGGCCTTCGATGCCGAGCCCATAGCGAAGTCGACCTGTTCCCAGGATGGAGCCGAGATGACAATAGAAGTATCGTCGGCATATAGCAGTACCTCAAGCTGAGCTTCTGGATTGACAGCTACTCTGAGGTAATCAGGTAGGTCAGCCGTGAGAAGAATGAAAAGTAGGGGGCCAAGCACAGAACCCTGTCTGACGCCGTACTTTATGTTCAGGAAATTGGACCGTTGGCCGTTCCAATTCACCTGCTGTCGCCCTCCTGTTAAGTAGCTGAGCATCAGCTTTTTGGTGGGCCCCGCCATCCATTGGAGCTTGGCCAGAAGTATATCTGCTTCTAAAAGGTCAAAGGCCGCAGAAAAATCGAAGGCAGCAATGCATACCTTTAATTTACGATCACAAGCCTTAGCAGCGTTGGACAGTAGAGTTGCAAGGGCAGTGTCGACACTGCGTCCAGTTCTGAAGCCGTGTTGTTCCTGTGGGAGTTTACAAGAAGCTTCGACGTAGGTCACGAGTTGATTATAAAGTACCCGCTCGGTCAATTTTGAGATGGCACAAAGGAGTGAGACAGGTCTATAGCTAGAGGGTTCTTTACGCGGCTTGCCCTTTTTCAGTACTGGGATTATGATTGCCGTTCTCCACTCGTCTGGCCATATCTGAGAAGTTATGATTGTGTTAATGAGGTGAACGATTAGAAGGGCTAATGCTGTCCAGGCTGACTGATATACGACGATAGGAATTTTGTCAATGCCGGCAGAGTGCTTAGGGGCGAGGGATTTTAATGCCCTCTTCACAGCAGCAGTGCCTACATTGTGAAATCCAAATTCGCCGTCCGAATCAGCATTAGAGCATGCATTTTGGGAATCAGGACATATATCGCAACGCAGTCGGTCAACTTTATCGATGTAGAACTGATTGCACATGTTAGCAGAGTCTGTGTCGGTTCTACAGCCTTCTAGAAAAGGCAGAACGCCGTCGTTTCCTTTGCCCATGGCTTCATTTGCGATTTTCCATGCTGCTGTCTGCCCACCCTTTTTGATTCGAGATAGATTAAAAGAAACATGGTCACGTCTAACTAGACTCAGTGCTTTGTTCCTTAGGGCCTTGTAGCACGTTTTACCTAGACTCTTCGCCTTGTCCCGTTCTCGCATGACTGCTCGAGTATACGGTTGAAGCCTAACATTTGCGTTTGGAGTGGTGTATCTTCGAAGAGGAGCAGCAACATCCAAGGCAGCTGTGATGGCTGTTTTTATGTGAGATTGATGTCATTAACGTTGGATGAGTCAAAAAGGGGCTGCCAGTCCCATTGAGAAGGAAAAGCTCTAGTGCAGGTACGTCGAGTGTGGACCAGTTGCGTTCCTCCCTTGTTTCTTTTACAATCCGCTTAGGGAGCTCTTTCGGACGAGATCGTTTGCAAGAAGCGGCGCATGGTCAGAGAGAGCGTCATCTAGTACTTTTACGTGAAGTTGTATTCCTCGAAGGTATACGTGATCAATGGTGGAGTACGGTTTTCCCCATTGAAACGCCATTAGATCGAAAATTGGACCTGTCGGTTGCAATTGAGTCCGAGTTCCTCATAGTAGCCCTTCCAACGTTGCATTAGTTTTTCCTGTAGTAACCGCGGTCGTCATATCGGTACCACATTTCACTTTCTCCACTTCCCGAAGGTGCTTCACATTGGACGATGGCATTCAGGACACGAAGGAGGATTGGAATGTAGGCAACCCCTCATTTGGAGGAATTGCCTGGGCGATTCTCGACATCCTTTGTTACGATAATGATTGCTTCCATTGGGTTTAAGTGTCACTGATTAGTTTTTCTTTTCTCTCTCTCTTTCGTTATGTTCACAATACACAGTGGTTCCCCACGCGTACATTAGCGAAATTTTAAAAATTTCCCAGATCACTCAAACTTAAATATGGTAGTTCAGATTTGATTGGGACTTAAAAAAATGGTCTATGTTTTGTTCTAACTCCAATTTACTTTAAGAATATTGACCATTTGAAGTTTCGAATTTAATATTCGGAAAACACTTCATTTTCTCGGAGGAAAATTTTGAAAAATATTCAAAAAAATGCTATATTTCCACCAAAAACCCTCTAATATGACTTAGGCCCCTAATTTAAGCAACAATACCGGGATTTGATTCAGTATCATAATAATGCAGCGTTTTCACATAAACATGGATTGTCCACAAACATTACTGTGCTGAAAAGGCATTTTGCATAAAAAACCCTCAAAATGACCCCGTTGTAAATTTCAATGAAAAAATTGCGAAAGAAAATAGGAGAAAAGCCCCAGATGAAAGTTTTTTTTTTTTCATGCTTCCCAATGATAATCTTACAGTGAGGACTATCTAATCCAAAAAAATGAAAAAAAATTGACTTGGGAACCATTTTACTTTTCTCATATTTTAAAATAGGAGCTTACCTAATTTTTCCGTTATGCTTGGAATCTTAGAAATCTGAACAACTTGTGTATTTTTACTCAATTTCATGATCCAGAAAATTTTTCTGGTTTCTTGGGGGATGAATCCAATATGGCATTATAAAACTCAAATTGAGGTTGTATGATTATTGCTTATTTTAGTCATTTCTCGCCATTCAACCTTTTTCGGCAAAATATGATCAAATTTGAAACTTATCTTTGTCTAACGTTCTGTTGAGACAAAAAGATATCAGTCAAAACTCTGCCTCCAATTGGCTCTTAGCATCATTATTTTCAAGATATGCCCGAACAAACGTGTTTTTGGGATATCGTCCCTTTCTCTTACCTTTGAGGCTTTTTTGGCCAAGACCCCCAAAATTCAGAATTTGAATTGAAATTGATTTTTTATATATTCAACTTATCCAGAACGCTTCTAACGCGCCTCAAAGGGCTCTATCGCACTCATTATTTGTCAAGATATTCCCAAAAACGGGTTTTAGGGAGATTGCTCAATTTCTTCAATAAATTTGAGGGTTTTGGTTTTTTTGGCCCCGACCTCAAAATTCGAAATCTGAATTGAAATTGATTTAATTATATTCCACTTTCTCCATAAGCCTACGAGCCCTCAATGGCTATATAGCATATAATTTGTCCAAGAATATTGCCAAAAAGTCGTTTTCGGGATATCCACGCAATTCTCCTAAATGGGGGGCCCAGACCCCCCCCCACAAAAAAAAGTTTATGTAAATTGGTTTCTGTATTCATGCCTAACACGCTTTAATGAGCCCTCAATGGGGCCCAACATGGATCAGGGTTCAAGTTACGGAAAATGTCCGCTTGGGTGACTCCCTCGTTCTTTTCTCCTCTTTATGTTCACAATATTAGCTGCCGATAATTAGCACCCCAAAATGACGCAAAATCCTTTTTCTTCCGTCTTTTCTTTTCTTTTTTTTACGGTTGTAGCTTTGCGATTTGAATTTGGGTTTTTTATCAAGCAACCCTCGACGTTAAGTATGTTTTGTTAAAAAGTGCCGAATGTATTTTGAATACTCATGACAAATTACTTATTTCTTTAAATGAATAACCTTCCACTAATAGGTAGAAACTCCTCAAAATAAATATAACTTTGAAAGAAGATTCTAAAGAATGTATATATACATATGATGGCTTTCCATAAGATTGTCTATAATTTATTGAAGGATATCTGGGATGATGATAAGTGCAACTAAATAATAAATGAATTGTTTGTGACTGCAACAGGAACAAGATTGTCTCAATACATGTATGTATGTATGTATATCCTTTCTATGCATTTACGTGTTATAAATATAATAATTTCACGATTTGTGATATTTCGGAGAAAAAAATAGCATTTTAAATAAAATAGATTTTAAAAAGGCTAATAAAACTGTGAGATAGTTACTCAAACGTTTTGAAATCTAGTAGCAACGAGACACTTTTATTATTAGGTGACAAATTGAAAAATCTATATCCTAAATTCCCAGACGAAGAGATAGCTGTAAAATAATATATGGTATTACAAGAGTTATTCAACTTATAAATATTAATTATACCCTAATTTGGTGTTTGTATATAATTGTTATTAACAAAATACGTCTTGGCGCTTTATATATTTCAATATAAGAGAAAATAAGTTTGGTTCCTTCGGTAAAGATGCAACTTTTTTAATGGAATGTACAAAAGGTATTTGATTTTTAGATGTTTGAAGGAAGCGTACTTTTATTCAGGTTCATCTCAGCATGAAACTATTTTTCCCACATTAAGGACGCCAATTTTAAACTTATACATTAAGACCCAATAAATGAAAAAAAACATATATTGTCAAAAATAAGGCCTTGTGTTTCTAATATATCCAAGTTATAATATTTACTAAGTTAATGCAGTTTATTTATAAATGTGAGTGTAAATTCTATAAATGTGAGTGTAAATTTTATAAATGTGAGGATAAACTTAAGTTGCTCAAAAGATATAAATAAATTGTTCGTGATTGTACAAGGGAAAAGATTGTCCAAAAGCATATTCTTTAAATATTTTTTTTGCCTATATGTATCGATAGAATTGCAGTATCCGACTGGATATAAATAAGCATTACAAAATTGGTAAATCGAACTTAGGACCTTACCAATGAGGGTGACCAAAGTTGACCATCCCCTCTCGGGAGTATTCGATCCTGCGCCCCCAACATTGAGAGTTGAAATCGCCTTAACGCTTATTAAACTCCCTTTAAATATAATTTTGCTCCTTATAAGTATCTCATATTTGTTATATAACTAATCAAATTTATCTCTTACATTAATTGTATTTGCAGGTATACGAATAACAATATATACTCTAAATAAAAGCAAGCATTTATAAAAAAGGCCTGAAGGATATGTGGTATTTGTAAAGTCATTTCCTTCATTTGATAGATACATGCAAAGCTCACAACATTTTTAGTGTATCCTTTGTAAACCCAAATAAACCTTGGGTTATTTGGAAGGATACGTCATTCATCTTATTTTTATATTCATTTATAGCATTTAGTGAGCAATTAAGTAGGCTTGGCATACATGTATATGTATGTACACATTCAAAGAATAATGGATTTTTAATGGATATGATGGATTCATCCCTTACGCACTTCTTATCAGGGACTGGAGTGAACGAGGAGCTCTTATTAATTGAATGATTGATGAATGACAGGTCACTACTATGGAGGTGACTGGCTTGTCAAGGCTCTTTGGACTCTAACTTAAGAGCAACATTATTTATTTAACCCATTTATATTCCACGTCGACTGACAAATTTTTTAAGTCTTTATTTTTTTGGAGAATATATATATAGGTATATATATTTATATATATATATATATATTTTAAAAACGTAGCTAAAAGTTCAAAACATGAAGCTGAGTTCCCATTTACATATATTCCATTTTACACAACTGCTAAGATTCTTCTTATATTTTCTACTTATATTAATTAATTGAAATGTAGCAATGATAAATAAGCTTGACTTTGTTGATTTTAAATATAAATAAGTTAAATTTTATATAATAAAACGTACATTAAACCATGGCAAACAGAAACGAAAAGAGTCACTTTTAGTAGATTTGATTAATGTAAAAAATAGAGCGACCAATGCACCAAATGTTTTTTTTAATACTGCAGATTTTATATCAAAAATAGAAGATAGGAATAACATTTATGCAAAAAAGAAAAAGAAATAATATCAGAAATATATTGAGGAAGATATCTCCTGTTTTTATTTATAAAAAGGCAGAAAAATAAACAAATCTCTTGTGCCCGACAGTTTTCCATGGAATTTTACGAAAAAATATTTTTTTACTATCTCCTTTACAGGAAAAAAAAATAACGAGGAAGCAGAACAAAAGGAATACTCTGAATGTGCTATGTTAAATAAAGATATGCATAACGTAAAAAAAAATAATCTAAAGTTCGTTAATTTTAAATTGATCCAATACAAAATAAATAAACTTATAAGAATTGCTTCCAGAAGGGGGTTGCATGCCTCAGCTCCGGAGACGAATTCCATGTTCTTGTCATGTTGATTGCAGAAGTACAACCCATTGAATTAGGCCTCATGAGATCGCTCCTTCCACTTATTGTTCTAGAGTCCGAAGTGCCGAGGACATCACTGGAGGGGAATTTGGAATGGTTTGCCGCCTTCCAAACAGCTGTCTTTGATTGCCGAACAACAATCTCGTGTATAGCAAGTCCGGGTCATAAATAAAATTCTAAAGAGAAGCTGCTTCAGGCCTTGGCCTCTTTGTCTGCCCGTGCTGCTTACAACTTGAAGAGGTTCAGAGATGTAGTAAAAGATGATAGGTTGAAAATGAATAAAATATAATTTTCAAATCGCTTACTCAAGAATACTCTATGTTTTTTTAGAATTTTATTTAAAAAATCATGCAAAGATTCTACTTGTTGAAACGAGAGTCCCGATTATAGTGAATAAAGTTTAAGGTTAATTAAGTTTTTGAATCAATATTACCCTAGGGAGTGTATCTACGCATGAAAATAATTAATTTCAAAATATAAACGCTTAGCAGCCTAATTAGGGAATACTTATTTTATTAGGAAGATTTGCATATGTCAATTATATTCTGATAATCAATTATGAGGAGAGGAGAGTGAAAGGTTTTCAATATATTTTTTCATGCATTTAAAATTTTAATCAAGCAAACCAGAAAAATATGCAAAATGTAATTGGGTATGTTCAAATTTATATTACCGTATATTTGGTCTAAAATGTGACCAATAGTTTTTAGCAATAAATTTTAGCAAAAAACGTTGCAGAAGTATTTAGTCTTTTAGTGAATAGTCATAAGCATCGTTCGCTTTTTAAATTACGTTATTCAATTTCTTGAACGATTAAAATGAAACTAACTCAAATTACAGAAATAGCAAGTTACATTTGAAAAGTGCTTTTAGAATGTCTATGTTTCAACTTATTATATGTGAATAAAAATCTGGAACCAAACCATGTTTTTATTGATGATTCGCATACCTAGCAATTTTCTAGTTTATTCGCATATTTTGCTATTTTCTCAATTTTTCATCCAAGTTAACTTCTCTGATTGTCAAAATGTAGAGAAAAGACCTCTTCGTATGGGTGGACGAGACAACCGATCATTGCGGCAGATCAATGACTTACATTCTCTACGGCCCTCTGAACGGAGAGTTTTTGGACAGGCCCTACCGTGTGGATATGATCGGCATCAATATTTGCGGCGAACACCAGCCTCCAACAGGCAGTATTAGGTAAACTTTTCAAGTTCCTTGGAGGAGACCTTGACTACAGGCTAATCTGTCTTCTGCTCACCATTGCCGCTCCCTACTGACTCAAGGCTGGCTAAGGATTGCAAAATATGTTCTCGATCTTATCCATGTAATCTGTCTCTCCCATGGTTTGAATAGGGTGGCGGAGCTCTTGCAGAAGGAGATCTCCTTGTGAAGCAGTTGGTCTCACATATTAAAAATGTATTTGTGAGGTCTCCAAAGAAGAAAAAGAACCTGGCAGACTCTGGCTTGGTTCCCAATGTTCCAGAGCCTGTGCTTACTAGGTAAGGAACCTGGTTGGAGGCTGCCTTTTAGTACAGAACCTACTTCAACGAAACAAAATAATTTGGGGGCGACCTCAACATGGAAGAACTGCCTGCCCAACTGGATGCTATCAAGGCTAACTTCAAAGCAGTAGTAGCTGCCATTGCTGCACTCGAAGAAAGGCGTTCCCTGTGCGAGAGCCTGGGAATCGTAGAGAAAGTGAGAGGAGAACTGAAGATGGAGCCCTTTGCCTCCAAGCTGTACGAGGTTCTAAAAAAGAACCCTGGCTTTGGAATCATGGAGAACATTGTTGGAGTTATCAATGGGTCATCCACTGGGCTCCATCGTCTAGCACCAAATGACATCTATCTCTTCAAGTACACCCCATTTAACCACTGTGGGCTGCGAGAGGGCATTTTATAAGCTTAAGAAATCATTGGCAGATCAACACACCCGTCTCACGGAGGACAATGTACGTAATATCTTGATCTGCCAATGGAATCATTCCCGTAACTTTTTTTGTAATAAAAGTTAAAACTCCTCTCTTGGATCCAGAACCAGTAAAAACGTAGTGAAAATTTTTAGGCAGACAAAACATGTAAATTTTCCGCACACGAAGAAGAAGTGAGAGATTTTATGTCCGCAAGCTTCACAAAATTTGCAATCTCTTTGGGATCCGGAGAAGAACTTGACCCGAACTTCGAGTGTCCCAGAGCACTCTGTATTTGACCATCTTTCTGAAGATGAGAGAACCGCTTTTCCACTCCAACCCTTGTCCAGTCTCTGTTGGATATCAAAAATCTTGTACAAAAGTTTGTCCAGGCCCAAAGGAACCCCCGTTTTCAATATGCCATAATTTTGAGACACATAGCCTGTCGTTCCATCTTAGTGATTTGTAACTCCATTACTCCATAATGGAGCTCCCGAGTTGTTGTTTTTGTTTTGTTTTTCGGCCAAGAGGCAAGCTTTATTTATACTTTTTCATTTCCACAATTGCGGAGGTATAGGGACAAAAAAAACACATCTAAAACAAATACAATTATAGGCACACAAAATGTCATTTCTTAGATATAAATATTTCATGATTCAATGATAAACGTTGAGCTTTGCATGACGAAGCGTCGAAACTACTGCTGTATACCATGTCAGATGTGAGGGCGGTGCAGGGGACCTGCTCGTTGATGATGGAAAGAGAGAAACGTCGGAGCGGTTCTTGAGCGTGAGGTGGACCCGGAGGTGATCACGTGTTGAGTACTCCGGAGCTTTCATTGTGCTGTACGAGCTCTTCTTAGAGAAGTCCTCCTCGTTTTCGGCCAAAAAGCATGTCTTTATTGACTGCGTTAACAAGGAACCGATACAGGCCATAATTATAACATAGTGCATTATAGAAGCAAACAACGGTGGTATTTTTGTAAATTTTACAATAGCGAACCAAACGTGAAATACATTAATTGATTGATTTGTACAATAAAAATATTATTAAAATTTGACAAACACAGTAAAAAAATTAAGAAGGGCAAATACATGTATTAAAAGTCTAAATCATTTTTTTAAGTCTATCAAGTGGTTGGGGTTTGTGTTTTTAAAATTACACGTGTATATAATTTTATGATAGGTAAAATCCCTTCAAGATTATCGTCTTGTTCAGTTCTTAGTTTATATATAATATGTTGTGCTTTTACGATGATGGCATCAATTTTATCGTTCGATGACGTTGTAAGGAAGTCTTTTTTCCCAATGTGTTTTTTGAAATTGAATTCTACAATTTTGATAATTTCTTTGTAGACCCCGCTAAGTTTTGGACATTCCCATAAAATATGATCCGTCGTTTCCTTTGAACGATGGCAGAATACGCACATTTCGCGAGCGTCTTTAAAATATTTGGATGAAACCTCGAGAGTTCCGGTCAAAATTATGTACTTAAACCATCGCTCATTTGATGTTAAAAACTTGTTACTAATACTATTTATGCTTTTTTGAGGAGGCACATTAATATTTCGTCGCTGCAAATATGCAATAAATGGAGTTAAAGTAGGAGAATGCATGCATTTTCTAAGAAAAGACGTCGTCGTATAGTACACTTTCATTCGAAAAGGCAATAGGGGGCGGTCAATGAAGTATACATTGCCGAATCTAACAAAGTAAAATTTCTCAGCCAGCTTATTAATTAAACAATTGCCCATTGTTACGTCAGCAGCGATATCTGCGTTACGTGTTGCAATTGTAAAATCGTTCAAGCAGCCACTCGTCGGCATCTCCCACTGCAAAGATAATTCGAATCTTTTTACGATATCTGTAGCACCGACACAAAAGTTTTTAATCCGTACGGAGTAAAGACTCAATGAATTTAAAATGTTGTTAAGACCGCGATGAGGAGAAAGGTGGAGCTGTACATTTCGATATCTGAGAAATTCATGCAGGTGGAGTTTCCAAAATTCATCGACCTTCCACAATTTCCTCACCCAATAAAAATTCAACGACTTCCACAAAAACACAAAATCGATAACTCCAAGACCACCATAGCTCAAGGGATTATGAACTCTCCTATAGGATATATTCCTTTTCTTTCCCAATCTCAAAAACGCGTCCTCAGCCGATAATATTCCTGTAGCTCCCGAGTTGTTTATTTATTTTGCAAAGTATGGCGATAATGAATGTTGGTCATTTGAATGAGAACTTGAAAGCCGTCAAAATAAAACGAATTCATTTTCATAATATAATTTCTCTCCTGTCAGTTCTTTGAACAATCATTTTCTTATCAAAAATGATAAGAAGTTGCTTATATATTGCATCTAAGAAAATTTATTGCATATTATCTAGCTTTTATACTTTAATTTTTTCATAAATGATTCAAAGAGCAACTATCGGCAGATTAATCGTCTATCGGCTTTTCATTTTTTTACAACTATTGTCTCAATATCGGACGACCCCTTGTGTGAGACCTCAATTATCTATATTTCTGCCAAATATTAAACTTTTTCATATCATAATGCATTTATTTTTACTATTGACAAGTTTTCTAACACCTCCAAAGACACCCTTTCTCTTTTATTTCTGTTCACAAAGAGTGTAATATAAATTGTGAGGATTCAACCGACATGTTTTTTTGTATTTCAAATACAAGTAACTAAGACGTTGATTTAAACCTTTATAAAAATACAATAATATTAATGTAGCCGTAGGTATTAAACATAAGACAGGTTAATATATAAAGGGGCTTAAGTAATATTTAAAACGAGGTAATAACATAGAGATATAAAGATATAGAGAGCTGATTCCTTCAATAGCAGAGAAACAGCGTTCTATTGTTTCTGTGTGTCCACTATAAACAAAGTAATTGATACTACGTCATCGTAAGCTGATCATAGAGATATAAGTATAACAATATGACGTATTTCTCTTCCCTCCAATAGTAGAGAAACATCGTTCAGCTATATTCTTGACACAATGACGTATTTCTCTGACGAGTCCAATCAGTCCAATCTTTATATCTCTATGGTTATATTAATAATAAATGAAGAAAAAAACAATAGAAGAAGGTGTCAAGAGAGTAACAGAGGTGTGAAGCTCCATTTGTAAACAAACAGCTCCTCCACCGGAACCAGAACTACTGATGAAACAATTGGGACACTATCGAGAAGCTCCAAGCTTCTTCTTAGAGGAGCTCCCTTAAATCTAGCGCATATAGGATCTCCTGGACAGTCGAGATGATGGTTCCATTTCAAAGGCATGCTTATAGGAAAAAATTAGAACAAAATGGAAAAGATGTCTCCGTTTCTTTTTTGCACCAATGGTAGGACTGTTCCTCTGGAGAAACCTTCGATTTATTTGTGTAGAGGGAGGATGTTGCTATTCTGTATCTCAACAATTTTTGTCTTGGGTCAGTAATTGGATCCCGACATTGTAACCAATGTTCTTGAGCTAATGAAATGCTCTTGAGCTAACAAAAACAGATTGACCAATGTTGCCCATCCTTATATTTGAACTTCTTTGCTCCTAATATATATATATATATATAATAGGTGTAGTGAAAAGGAATACATTATTTTACATTAATTGAAGGTTCATTTAGCATATAGTTAGAATGATCCGATAAGGTCAACTATGCATATATATTATATATATATATATATATATATATATATATATATATAATATATATATATATAGTTCCCATTCTTTATATAAAAGACGCAAAGCTATAAAGAACCATGCAACCGAGTATTAATATTACCTTGTGGTTAAAAAGCAAATTAGCAACTGCAATATAACCAAAGTGACGCATTATTGTAGAGTATTTTAAAATACAATTGAGTGTTGAGCATAAATATATACTCCCCCTCTGTCTCTTGAATCCTTATTTTGGTGTTTATTTATTCAATAATGCATTTGTATAGTTTCTGTGATGGCTTGGTAGACCCACATAGAAAAAAGTAAATGGAATGTCTATATATTTTTTATAAATCAATATTTGTATTACTGCAAAAAAAACTATTTGCCCGTAGAATACAAAAAAGTATTCGATATTAAATTTATCTATTAGATTACAGTCATTTCTTTTGGTAGGTTCATTGACAAGGGATAAAAAAATTGCTATAAATAACCATTGAGTGCATTATTCATTAGAATGTTGCGTGCGACTGTATCAAATATGTGGTAGACTCGTGATTGAACTTTTTGGGGGCAAAAGCCTAGAGATATAAAGATATAGAGAGCTGATTGGATCCTTCAGAGAAATACGTCATTGTGACCGTAAAAAACTTTTAAAAAGGATATACAGTAA